>PVKZ01000213.1:685846-1132454 GCA_004027375.1 Macroglossus sobrinus
CCTGTTGGTCAACATCATATGATCTCATGCAACATTTTTAAAAAGAGAAATCACAGAATAAGCACTCTTCTGTGATTATCTATGTTGAAAAATTCTTGTGAGGAAGATGACACACAGAGACTCTGTTGATGGCTACAAGACCATGTGCCTTAAGTGGACAAGGGATGTTACAGACTGTCATATGAATACAAGAGATTAGCACGCTCACCTCCTTAGCTATATATCTTGATTCTTCTCATGATTTTACATCATTTCTTTCTCCACGTTTTGTTCTTAAACAGATGCAGTTGGAGCAAACATTTCTTCAGGAGTGCAGCAGTGTCAGATGCAGGGCTATATTCTGATTCTGTAACTCAACACATGGTTTTTAGCCAACAATATTCTAAAAGAAAATTACACCAGAAACATTCTGTCCTTACTCTCTCATACTAGATGCTCTATATCTATCTGTATCTATATATATATATATATATATATACCTGTATCTGTATCTGTGCCCATATTCCATTTGAAAGTAAAGGGGAAATTTTAACAAAAGGACACTGCTGCATGTGTGAGGACAAAGGGAGAATGAATCCTCCACCATGTTGAAGAATTTCTTGCAATAGCCTCCCTTAACAAACTTAAAAAATAAAAAAGAAATAGATGTAACTTTATTTTACCAATTTATAGGCCAATTAATTAATCTTAAATTCATTAATAAGTAATATTGTAATGTAAAAATATTGTTTGAACTCTTACATGTTCTAAGATTTTTTTATCTCCCCTTTTTCTTTCACCTTAATGAATATTATAAATACTTTAAAGGTGATACTTAGCTTTCTGAGAAAAGTAATGCTCATATGTGTTAGATAGCAGACATATTTTTATCATTTTAAAATTCAGCTAAACAGGTGAACAGAAGTTTTCCATTTTCATTTTTTGGATCAGTAGAAGCATTCTTTTAAAAAGCAATTTTTAATTAAATTATTGTGACTATGGATTTTCAATTTGGTCCAATATGTTGACATACTTAAAATGAGCTGGTTTATTTTTTAAAATAGTTTAGAATTTTAGTTGTAAGAGAATAGTATGTGTAACTGAATCCGTACACGTTTTGTAAGTGAAATTAGTACTGAAACGTGACCTTCTTGAAGGCTGCTAAAGAGTACTGATCACTCTTGAAAGCATTGTCAAGATATCTCTAAGATAAACTTGAGTTGGGAAAAAAGTAAATAAAACAAAAAAATTGAGATACCTCACTGAAAGCTAAGGTTTCAAAGAGCCTTAAAAGTAGTTACTATTGCTTGACATGCAGGCTTCACTTTCCTTTCCACTTGGATAAGAATAACAACACCAACAACATACTCTTATTAAATAATAATATATCATTAAAATAATTTCCAAATTGTAGAAAATTTGGGAAATTCATAGAAACATTAGGAAAAAAAGTCTAAATTATCTCTAATCATCACCTACCAGACAGTCAATGTTAACATTACATATTTTATATCTACTTCCAGTGTTTTTCTACGCATGATTTCCAGAGAATTCTGAAAGTTATTGAGGGCTATATTCTTTTCTTTCACTGAAATTATTATGAAAGCATTTCTCATGACATTGAAAATTAGATAATTGAAAATTGAATCTCAAAAATAAAGATAGAGATAGAAATAGAAATGAAAGAGTCGATTAGGGGGACTGCTTTATTTTGTGTCTGTGTCTGTGTGTGTATATGTAATATTTAGGGAAAGTGTCACATTCATGACACTCATTGTGTGGATCTTCTATTTCATTTTGGTAGAAGATCATAGTTAAACCCAAAATAGATTTAAGATCATAGAAGTCAGTCATTTGGAGTAAAAAATAATACTTTTTAGAAACATAGTAATTCATTTCACATTTATAACATATTATGTCTAAATTTAAAATAGTAGACGAAATAGTCTTTTGTATTGTTATCTATAAAGTCTTTTTGCATATGGATCTATGTTTGTTCTTCACTTGGCCATCCCCACCTCCTAGTCCTGCATTCTCCCATGTCAAGTTTTTAACTATAAAATATAAGCTATGAATTTTTCTTACAAGCTAAAGCTCAACTGCTTGTCCTAAAAATCAAAATGGACTATTAATATTAATTTAATAACCAGGTCATGTCCAATAATGACATCTGATTAATGCCTAACTTGAAAAATAACTTTACTTTTGAAAAATTCAATTTTACAATTCAGTGGCATTATAGTTGAATCTTGTAGATCCTCTGCTTTTGTTCTCTTATTCAGATTTTCTTGTTTACTTCCTCCTCTTTTTCCTGCCATTCTTATTTCTCCTGCCCTTTTTCATTTCTGCTTGATTTTTATTTTCATTCTTCCTTTATTCTTTTTCTTTTTCCACTTTTCCACTTTAATTCACTAAACTTATTTGAATATATTGAAATACACTGAATGCTAACCGTGCATACATAGCTTGTGTCTTCCAACGCAATGCGGATGCTTGTGCTTATTGCGTCGGAGCTACAGACATGAGTCTAATATCTGGAATGAAGCTATTAGTGCACTAAAATGTCTATTATAAACTCAACTTCTTTTATATAGACAGAACAACAAATAAACTAAAAACTTTGCCAACCTTAGAGAGCCCTCAGGGTGCTAATGTTTGACAGTGGAGATTCTATACAGGCTGCCTGGCAAAGCAATAAAAGCCTTAAATGGTTTGGGGACCACCAGTCCCTGCTTTGTAAAGTATTCATGAAGTAGAATTACGATGACTTGCTACCTGGGTATGATTCTCACTTGCCTCAAGCTCTCTCTGCATTCAGTTTGACCTCCTTTGCTACCTTTGACATTGATCTATTCTTGAGATTGTAGCTGTAGGCTTTATGTTTGAACCTGAGATTAAAGTTGGAAATAAAAGTTACCATAATATTTCTGCCTATAAGTTGATAAGTTGTATTGCAACCCTTGTACTAATCAAGGTGGTCACTGAAGAGTCAGTTTGAAAAATAAGATCTTCAGAGACTTGACTTTCGAAGAAACTAGCAGAGTGGTGGGGAAAGGAGGAAGGAAAAAAATGGTTGTGACACTAAAGGCCACTCCTGAATTACAAAAAAAAATATATGAGGGAACTGCTAAAAATAGCCATAAGCACTTTATATTTTATATTGACTCATTCAAAACATTCAGCTAGGACTGACCAAATCTATTCTTTTTAATTCTTCTTGTGTGATACTGGGTTTTATTTCCATGCTCTTTCCAATCTACTTACTTTACAATCAGGTAGCTTTTTCTTCTAAGCCCCAACTCTAGTGTAGTCTGGAGTATGTTTATTTCTCTCTGCTTAATGGAATTTTTCTACGTTCTCCAATGCCCTTTGTGGCTTTTTACAATGACTAGCAGCTTGCAAAATGTGATTTCTCTTTTTTTCTCTTATTTTCACCCTTGTTCCTCCTTCCTTTCTCTTTTTTGTGGGGAGGGGTGGTGGTGGTATTCTTCAGTTATTCAGAATAAAAGGAAAATGCATAATTAAGAATATAATGCCATAGGAAAATACAATTATACCTTCTAGATACTGAAAGTAGGAACAGGAGGAGAGAGGAAGGCAGCACAGCAAGTCTAATAATGTGGATGCCCTGCCTTTCAGGCAAAGGGGCTCTTTTCTCTAGCTAATTTCTACTTAGAAACAAAAGGTTTTCTCAGAGAATGGAGAGAGGGGACTGAATGATGTTCCAATTTGCATTTCTGTTCACATAATATTCTTGGCAAATGACTAAAGAAATGTTCTTTTTTTTTTCTTGTTGCAAATGGAAGCACCTGTTTAAAAATAGTTGAATCAAATTTTATTCACAATTACTATTTTGCTGAAACTTGTCACTGAGAACCTTTGAAATAAATTCTGAAATCTATTAGGTTTAATTTTTTTTTTGAAGTCTGCACTAAATGACTTGAGGTGGCATAGCATGGTAAGAAAGAACATTGTTTCAAAAATCAGAAAATGTAGGTTATAATCTAAATTCTGTCACTAATTCAGTTATATTAAATAAATAATGCAAAGTTCTTGGTCTCCATTTCTTACAAAATTAGGAGTTTATATTAGATAATCTATAATATCTCTTCTAGTTAAAAAAAATGTTTGGTCTTCTTTCACCTTCATAGTTCAAAAACTTTTTCTCTGAAGCAGAAAGTGTCTGTACTCAGATCTGTTGTTGGAAAGCCACTCTTACTCACTCTGATGGAAGGTGTAATCAGAAGCCCTACCTGCACAGCTTCATCACAGTGTTTTTTTTTTAAATATTTTTTTTTCTGATCTAAACAAAGTGAAATAGAGAGGCTCTGATTGCCAAAGAAATTCCAAAGATATTCCTGTAAATTATCCACAGGAATTTTAAGCATCATAATCCAAGAACCATATTTTTAAACTCATGTTTCTAAGACTCTTTGGGCTTCCATCTGCTGTGGCTGATAGAATTCAAGAACACTCACTGGTGCTTTGAAAATGTTCACACTAATACTTGTTCTTTTTAAAAAAAATATTTATTTAAATTAGTTTCAAGTATACAATACATTGGTTAGACATCTATATAGTTCATAAAACAATCCCCCCCAATTGCTCTCTCTCCTTCCCCTGGTCTTCCAAAAAGCCATCATATTAATGCTAACTGCATTTTCTCTGCCATGCTCCCCATCCCCATGACCAGTTATCAACTACTAATTTGTACTTCTTTAACCCTCACCCCATTCTCCCAGTCCCTCTACCACTCTCCCCTCTGTCCATTACCAATTTGTCCATTATATATGTGAATCTGTTTTGTTCTTTACTGCTGCATTCTGTTGCTTCTTCCTTTAAAGAGTTGTAAATAAAGTAGGAAACTGGAAATGAGAATTGTTAGTAATGATTTTAAAAAGATCAAGCATTTTAATAAATAGTTAAAGTGATTCCTTATAAAACTAGACTGTAAGCTCTTTGAAGATATGAAAATAATTTAGTTATCTGTGTCTCCTGATTGGTAAATTTGGTGTCAGGCACTCAAAAATCATCATAGGCAGTCAATATACATTAGATTGATGACTGAGAAATGCTAATTCATTCTGATATTTTAAAAACAACTTCAAAGTAATGGCTTCCTGAAAGTGATAATTTTGGGGGTTTTAAAATATTCAACATATCATTTATTCTGCAGAAAAGAATAAAGTCTACTAAGCATTTGCTTATTACTTTTATTTAACCTTCTTCCCTTACTTCCTCTCTCCATCCTTTCTTTTCTTTCTACATTTGCTCCTCCATTACAAAAGGAATCAGGACAGATCTAAATGAAATGAACATGCTGTAATTCCCTCTTTTTGAAGGGTACTACTGTCTCCTCTGTCTCCCATATGCTCATCCCCTTTTGTCCCTACTCTCTCCACCCCACCCCTAACTATTGTTTTTTCTTCATTACTCAGCCTCTTCTTGGAAGCCTTTGACTACTACAGCCTGCTACAATGACTTTGTGTGTCTTAAAACAGGATCTTGCCCTTACCTTTTCCAATATCACTAATCAGACTCATAAGTATTATAATAGTTTTATATGTAAATATTGGGGAACTGTATTTCCATACAAAAATGAAATCTGCTTAATATAACATCTGACAATACTGATAACATTTCAGGAGAAAGTCTTCAACCTAGTCTACTTCTCCTCAATTTTTTCCTGTATCAGAAAATGCCACAATATATTTATATGTGGTTAGTCTTGCTACTATTCAAAACCCTTTTATAGCAAAACAGAATCTTCTCGTTTTCCTTCAATTTCCCTTATTCAATTTTCTTTTTACTATCTGGCTCATTAAGATAGAAGATAATGAAGATTCTGCAGAGCCCTCTGCCCTTCCAGTCTACACAAGAAGCTTCTATGCCAAGTAATTGTTCTTAAGATTACACACAAATTTCTAGTCATAAGATCCTGGGATTGCATCATTTAAGTCATGCTATTAGTGTCTTTTTCAACAGTAAACTGCTCTTTTTTTTCCAGACACATATGCATTCAGGCATCACTCTCCATCTTCAAGATGGTCACATTCTTTGGTTCATCTTATTCTTTAAAGCTCAAGTGCTAAGACACTTTCAGCAGTTTCACTCTATCCAAGATGATAATTAGATAGAAACACACACACACACATACACAAAACCTCTATGATGATCAGGTTTCTGATATATTGGAAAGCTGTACTGAAGATTCCCTGCAGCCTATGCACATAAAGATAAAATAACCACAAGGAAAAAAAATTATCTTGGGTGGTTTAGGCAAAGACTTGTCTGGAGAATGACATAAACGCAGGGTTTTAAATTTTTCTTTTTAAATTTATTTTTGCACTCTAACATGGCTCATATTTTCCTTTTAAATTCACTGATAATTGAGAGTATATTCTCACATTTAATCTTACTGCAGTAAAGCACATAGCTGAGAGAAAACATTCATATATGTTACTAGAAGGCTTCTGTTAATTCCAATCATGTGGGATTGCATTATGAATTCATTTTCAAGTATTCTAATATTGTATAATAAAATACACCTGTAATATAAATTAAAGGCATTTGTAATAGGATATAATTGCAAGGGCCCCTTGATATTTCAAATAAACAAAAAATTTATATTTGTTACTATTTTAACAAGTGGATGTTCAAATCATATATTTTCACACATATGTTAATTACTATACTCTGAATAGTCAATAATTAATTAAAATGTATTTTACAGATGTTAAATATGTGCAAAAATATGCTCATCCAAAGAATTTTAAAATGCAATATTCAAAGGCAGTGATGGGGGGAAAATCACATTCCTATCAAACAAAAGAAATATATTTCCTGTGAAACACTAAAACAAAAAGTGGGTTTTTTTATTGCATTTAATGAGGCTATGACTGATAATAGTGAAATCTAATGTGGCATATTGCCTTTAATTCACAAACGTGGAGGCCTTTCTGATTATTGAAATGTTGTCACAAAAGGTAAATTGGTAAATGTATATAGAGCCAAAGGTAAGATAGGTTTGAAATTTATCAAGTAGCTATAAAAATATGGAATAGTGTTCAAAGCAAACCTCTATATTATCTATGAAAAGATCTTACTGAGTACTTTTAATCTTTTTTTTTTTTTGATGTTGAGGTTGTTTAGGTTAGTTTAGCAATAGGATTAGGTAAAAGAAAGAAGAAAAACTTTGCTTGAGCACTATCTATGTCAAATGTTATCACATAGAACCACCCATTATCTATCTAGTAATTGATCTATGTATCCATCTATATATCTATTTATTATTTATGTATCTTCTCATATCTTTGAAGTAGGCATTACTTCCCCAGCACTACAGATTAAGATACAGCAGAGAAAGTCCATCATACCTTCCTAAGTTCACCACAGCAAATTGCAGTCTTGAACTCACATCAGCTGATTCCCAGGCTAATACCATATGAGGGGTCTTCTTCTGTGATGATGGCTTTATTTACAGTGATAACCACATTGCATCACAATGGGCTTCCTTGTGCTGTCATCTCCAATAGACTATAGGGAATTGATTGCAAGGATCATAATGTAATTATTATTATATCCATATCCACTAGCAACATACCTGTCACATAGCAGTCTCTAAACAAATATGCTGAATCGAACTGAAACATGCTACCTGCGCTAGTGTAACTACACTGCAATCCAAGGTATTTCAATGGTCTCCATTTTGCACAAAACAGTAAAATGAAAATGAGGACGGTGTGAGATGACCTAATACTATGAGTCCAGTTCTTTTCCAATGTTCTCATCGTTAAGTTAAACATCAACTGACATTAACTCAATTCACACAAGAACAAAGGAAATTTTCACCTTATGACTTGTTTTGGCAAGCACAATTTCCATGTCTTTTTTTTTCCACCCAAATGTTTCTTTCCCTAACACTCAGGAAAATTTTATTTCTCCTGTTTTCAAAATAATGACAGTCACTGGTTTAGTTTGTTATAGTTTTATATCTCTATCGTGTGCTGTTATGCCTGAAATTCAACACAAAGTAAATAAATACTATTAGCATATGGTTGTTATTTTTATTATTCCAGTCATACATGGAAGAAAATATTACAATTCACAATGAATATTGCTGGCATAAATACAGAGACCACAGAAAAAAGATATACATTTATAGTGACAGGTGCTTTGTGTCTTAAACTTTATCAGGACATAAGAGGGAAAGTCCCCTTTTTACAAAGAGTTCACTGTCTGACTTGCTCTTCAGTGGCTCCTTCAGTCCACTAAAGTAAAACTTCAGCTCAAGTAAAAATGACCACAACGCCTGCTCCGACCTTTGAGGACAGCAATCCTTGTTTTCCACTGGCTACAAGTCTCCTGCTGGATTGTGTACTAGACAGAGCAACAGAAGGACAGTGAAGAGTAAACAAATGCTTTTCTCCTCTTCCCTTTAACTAACAAAACCCATTTTTTTAAAACAGGGTGAGGGCAGTAAATTGACAGTTTCCATAACACTAATAAAAAAAAAAAAATTCCATTATGTCTGTTGGGATCGAAGCCTAAAAAACGACTTCAACTCCAGTGAGTAAATGGCCTGGAGCAGGGCGCAGCTAAACATGGCTTTGGGCCAAATCCAGCCCTCTGCCTCCTTTTGTATGGCTTACAAACTAGAATCTCTTTCTTTTTCTGTTTTAAAGGATTTATAAAAGAAAGAAAAAATATGCAACTTTAAGGCTTCTAGATGTCTACATTGAATCTGGCTCTAATCTACAGCTTAATCCACTGACCAGCTATTAGAATTTTTTTTTATATATATATAAAGGGCTAGATAGTAAATATTTTATGTTTTGTGATGCATATAAACTTGCATATATATATTTTTCTACAACCCCTTAAAATGTAAAAAAAAAAATTTACTAGAGAGTCATACAAAAATAGAAACACATTTATGAGCCAAATTTAGCAAGCAGGTAGGCTCCTGCCCTAGTGCATGGCTGACCCATAAGTTAGTATGGAAAATGAATCACCACGTGAAGGAAACATTCCATCGATCAAGATTTTTCTCACCAGGGTTACCTGTCTTGGACTATTATAAGACTGAGAAATAAATGTTCACTATATGTGACTAGGACATATATGTAGGTCTATGGATTACAGTAGTTTGTTTACCCTAACTAATAAAGAACAACTAAGGCAGGACTTTCCAAAAAGTGACAGTTTAAACATACATTTGAAGGAGCAAAAGCCATAGAGACATTTGAGAGAAGAGCATTCTAAGGCCCTGATTCTGGAGCACATCTCTAGTTTTCAAGGAAAAATTGAAGGTAAATGTGGCTGCATTAGAATGATCAAGTAGGAGACTATCAAAATGTGAAGTCATAGAAGAAAGAAGCAACTAAGTTGTGTAAGGCCTCATGAATCTTCCTTTTTTTTTTTTTTTCTTTTTTGGTTTTTACTCAGAGAAAAATAGGAAGACAAAGGTGAGTTTTGTGTTGAGTAGTAACATGATAAGGCTCTAGTTATAACAGTTTCAGTCTGGCTGCTATTCTGAAAAGACATAAAAGCAATCGATGATGGAAGCGAGAGACTAGTTCAGAGACTAGTGCAATCATTCAAGCAAAAGACAATGGAAACATAGAATAAAGTCACAACAATGGATAAAGTAGAGAGAGAAGCTTAAAATGACTTCATATTTTTTTGTCCTGGGTGAAGCTGGATTTAAGAAAACTAGAAGTAGAGTAAGTTTAGAAAATATTAGGGGCTCAATTTTCTACATGTTAACTGTCAGAAGTCAGACATCAAATAGAGATGTCAAGTTAGAAGTTGGAAATAAATGTAGAGTTCAAGGGAAGGGTTAATGGGGCCCCTCTGTAATCTATATTCTGTTCTTCAGCACTCCAATGATAATTTTTATTGCATAGATCTGTAATGTTTTGTTTGCAGTGTTTTCCTCCCCTTCTAGTTTGTCTACTTAGCAAAGGAATGACTGATTTTTTAAAACAATTTTGTGTCCTGTACAGCCCATGGTACAATCAATGAATATTTTTCAAATGAACAAATGAGTGTATTTAGTGAGTCTACAAACACCAAAGACAGGTGTTCCTCAGTAAAGGTACCATACTTGTTAAATATATTAATTGTCCACTGCGTTTCTACACTGAAACATAGAACATTTTTTTATGGGGAATATTTAAGATCCTTATAAAATAGTAAAAGGAGGATGTCTAAAAAATTCACAAGTTTTCTAGGTAATTGTAAAGCTAACTAAAGTTTAGAACTCTTGCTATATAATTGTAATTAAAATCATATATATTTATTAATAGTGAAAGTATTACTAAATATTATATTCCATATCTTTTTCATGGGAAACTACTACCAACTAAGCATTTTATTGCCTCCTCCACCTTGAGATCTATTTATGAAGGTTACATTCACTTAAATATAGAAAAATAGCCCAAATTCTGTTAGTTTCCAAAAAAAAAAAATTGAAAGGGGGAAATCACCATCATGCAATATCATAAAAATCTTAGTATCTGCTAAAATAAGTTCACAAAGTAATGTGGGTTGCTGTTGGAATATATTTATTTTGTCAGGGATAAAATCAATGCTGTATTTCATAAATGAATTATGGGTGATAGCATTCCTTAGAAAAATAAATTGTCACAGATATTAAATGATTTATTTGGACTCATGAATGCATTTCAGCATCCTTTTTCTACCTTCCTAATGGGTACTGCCAGGGACCTTCAGACAATGTGGTATTTGTTGCCATTTTCACCTGTAAATATGCTGTAGTGGGTGGAAATGAAACATCATGTTTTAAATAGATGAAGGAGTAAGATGGGATCTTTAGCAGGTTAAAGCAATTACTTAGTTTTCCTGGTTGCGACAGTGTTTCATTGTTCCCAACCATAACCCTTCACACAAAAGGGAGGTATATGTTTATTTGTTTTTCAGCTTGTACAACTGACTCATCTGTCTTTTCCCCATCCTCACAATCATCAGAAGTATGTGCACAACTCCCTCCCCACACAAAAAACCCAAACGGCTTGCAAATTAGCAGATTTTAAAATCTATTTTTAGTTTTTAATTTAAAAACGTTTTTAAAGTAATTTTTTAAATTATTGATTATTCGTGAATATTCTTAATTTATGGTCTCAGTCCATTACAAAGTATCTATCTAAAAGAATAACTTTACATTAAATAGAAATTCTACCAATTCTTTTATATTTCTAGAGCTCTAACGTAAATGATACCAGTAGATTTAACATATGAATTTACTATATCTCATTTCTAACATGCCAAAGTTTCAGTTACCTATCTAGATGAGTAATGCTTGAAATAAAGGAATAAAAAAAATAAGTAATGAAAGAAAGAAAAGGAAGAAAGAAAGGAAAGGAGAAAAGAAGAAAGTCAGAGAAATGCCAATTAATTATAAAAATTCAATGACTGTAAAGCAATAATGCAAGAAATTAGTTAGAATTTAGTGACAGAGTAACATTCCCCTCTCCTGCATTTGGCCACATTGGTTTGGCCTAAGGGAGATGGTGGGGGCATAATATCTGCCAAAAAGCATCCTGTGTTTTTCTGTCAAACTAATGGACATATTAAAACAAGATGAGGGTAAAAGTTATTAAGGACTGTGAGATAAGTGATACTTGATGCTCAGGAAGCCTCAAGGCCTGTACAACTTCTATTTGAAACTGGAAGATGTTCAGACCAGGTTTTTCCAAAATATATTTTTGCATTTAAGAAATGACTTGTGTAATTAAAATTTGGGTCAGTTTTTTCTCTCAAGTACCAATAAACTCATTCTTTTGCAAACACACAAATTTCATCCATGGTAACTGATTAACTGTGATCTGAGTTTGCATTTTACAAGTGAGAGGCATTAAAGAGTGAGAATGACCTTAGGAAATGAACACAATCCATAGGCATTAGTTCTGTTGAAACAATATTCATTAACTCTAGATATGATAGAACTCTTATTATTTTCTATGAACATCACCTTGATAGATTAAGATCTTAACTTTACTCAAAACAAAGCATACAGTATATTTAAATGCATGAATATAGACTTATAGCTAATAATTTTTTTTCTTTACTCAGGTTACAAATAAATCCAGGGATTTAGAAAACAGTTTTTTTACTCTCTTCTAGAATGCAAGGACCAGAGAAAAAAAGAACACACAAACTGGTTATATGATTGAGTTTTAACCACAAATATCTTGGTCCCCAGTTCTTGGCCTTTTCTTGAATACTGTCATTCAATCTGGTAGCAATTTTAAAAGTCTTGTCTATAACAACTAAAAAATGCCAATGCAAATCAGTGGCAAGAAAACTGGAAATTATTTACAGATAATTTCATCAAAGTATATAAACATATTTTTAAACAATAATTAACAAAAGTGACTTTGATTCACAAAAGGCATGATATATTTAAAATACAGTCAACAAAGACTATGACTCACATAGGATTCCCCCTTCTTTCATAATTAAATGTACAGTGATTGAATTTTACAGCTCATAACAATGTTCAGTATGACCATGTCATGATGTAGAAAACCCACATGCCCTATTAATGACAAAACAAGTTATTAATAAATATTTTGGAAAATAAATACTTTGGAAAATACTTTTCAGACTCCACTAAATAATTATAACAAAAAATACAATGTTTATGGTATTTTCTATAGAATTTTGGTTATCATGTCTTTTGGTCAGGAATGCAACCTCATGATATAAAACAACTTAAGAAACTCATCTCTATTAAACTTACATGACTTTTTAAGGAACCTCACTGGAAGTGATTCTGAAGACTGGTATATGTTTTAAATAACACTTTCAGTTATAAAGAATTTTTACATTACATTTTTTTTATTTTTGAATTAAGTATTTATTTATTAGAAAAGCTGGCATTATTTTAAAAATTATTTTGTAAAGGAAGGCTATAAGTTGAATTCTCTGACATAGAGTTTAGTGTTCAAGATGTTTGTAAGGGATAGCCCATGAGATCAGGCCAAACTCTGTGGAAGCAGGCATGGGTAGAGGGTGAAGTTAACAGCTTCAGACAACTCTGCTGAGAGCTCTGGAGCTGAAATGGCCTATCACAGTTGTCCTGCTTCAGGCCCAAAAGGATAGATTTTTATACCTATGCTTTGATCATCAATACACATGGCTTCCCTCAAAGGACCTGTTCCTGAGGGAGGTGTCTTTCTGCAGCTGAAGCAATCCCAGGAGGCACTGCCTCCAAACACAGTCTTCTGACCTCATTTACAGGTGGGGGCACAAATTCTTCCATGAAGGAGATCTGCATGGCATATCTTCATGTCCAGTTTTTTATTTTATTATTCTTTTTAGATGTTTCAAATAAAAATAATAACTGATACTGAATGCCAACATTGAACTAGACACTATAATAAGTGTTCTAAGTACATTATTTCATTCACTAGTATAAAAATTCTATGACCTACCAAAAATTTAAACTCTATTTTACATATTAAAAATCTTGGACACATAACACCTCCATTTCTAAAGGACATATGAATAAAATTTGGACTCAGAGACTCTAGCTGCAGATACAGAACTTTTGAACCCTACGGTATAGCTGTTTTCCAAAAAGAATGCAAAACAGCATATAAGGCAATAAATCATCTTGAATGTCCCAAATTCAGTTTTGGTTCAGTGTACTTGTTTCCATTTAGATTTTATTAAGGTGAATTACATTTGTATGAAAATTTTTTTCTCTAATTGTTCTATTGGACACGAGAGGGTAACCCTTGTGATGATTAATGTTTGATGTCAGATAGGACAAATACAAATAAATACATACAACCTCAAGTAAAAAAAAAAAAGCCACTATTCCCATTTAAAAGTGCTACATGTGTAATAAGAGATGTAAAAGGCAGAATGATAGACAGTCCCTAAAGTAATTTTTATATTCGGACTTCACCAGGTCACTGATAGAAACTATAATGCTCTGAGTAAAAAAAAAAATATATATATATATATATATATATATATATATATATATATATATATATATTGAGTTTTAAGGATCTAATTCTCAATAATACATTATGTTAATGAAACAATTTAAAATGTAGTGCCATGGACTTTGTAAACATTTAGAAAAATATTATAAATCTGAAAATGTACTACACATTTATTCTCCTGGAGAATATTCTGTACATATTTCAACCAACAAGTTGTTATATACAGTAAAGAATAATTTCTAATGTTGTTAGAGAAGAAAATATCTAAACATTGAGAGCTATCAGTGTGTGAACTACTTTCCCACAGGATATAATAGCTAAAACAATTCTAGAGTTATTGAAATCAAGGATGGACAAAGCACATATAGTAAGTATAGAAAAAGCAAAAAGAGACAAATTGCCCTAATGATTTATTTTTATTTCTGAATTCCTAGAATGAATTGTTATAAATGATATTAGATAAATACAGAAAATATTAAATATTAAATATAATAAAATATTAAATAGTTTATGGTCATTGCAACCCATCAGCAACCACTATTTTATTTAATTTCAAGGGTTACCCATTTTATTATAGTTTTATAAACTTACCTAATAAATTTAATATACTATAATGAGTAATCTTTAAAACTAAAGTAAAGTAATATATATAAAAAGTCTTAATATAACAGCTATATGCCCCCAAAAATTATTTCCAAAAATTTTACTTACAACTGTTACTTTATTTACACCATCTTATAAATATATTATTATATCTTTATAACTCAATTCATATACAATAAATAACACAGATACTTCCAAAAAATAGAGATTGAAGTTGGCACAAATTTACAAGGACGCTTATACTATAGATTATGTGTGTCTGTGTATTTGTATGTGGCCCACACATACTTACTTGGATACCTAGAAACGCTGCTCTTCTGAAAAGATTTATGATATTGTAATGTGCTAATTCCAGGCATATTGAGAAATCAAAAGCAGCCAGGAGATAATGATAGTTAAAAACTACTTTTCTCACCCAACCAACTTTAACAAGAGCATGAAGTTTAGGTTTAACCTCCTCATCGGGAATTTCTCCAAAATTCTTTTTCAGTGGTTAGCTATGACTACCTTGTACTTCTACTTACAATATTTATTAAACACACTATAAGAGCATTATTTTAAGAGATACAGTGGAGAAAACTGGATACCTTTGTCATTTATGTGTGCCTATTCATTCACTCCTTCTACAATTATTTTCTAGTCATTGAAATACATCTTCCAAGCTTTCTTTCTGTTTCCACCATAATCCTGCAATGTCACACTCTCTCTTATACAATAAATACCTATGTTATACGTCTAAGTATCAGTTGAATTACTTCTAAATTAAACTTTACCTCAAGTCTGTTTAGCAATTTCTCAAGAATGCTTCCCTCTATACACATTACTATAACTTTCTCTCTCCTCTCAATAGTTAACATAACAAATAACATTGTATTCTTCATGTTTATCTTTCTTTTCTAGGGTTTAATTTATTTTTTATTTTTTAATTTGTTTTTGTTAAAGTATAGTTGACATACAATATTATATTAGTTTCAGGAATATAAAAAAGTGATTTGACATTTATACACCTTACAATGTGAACACCATAATACTACTAGTAACCATCTGTCACTATACAAAGTTATGATGTTATTGACTATATTTCCTGTGTTGTACATTATCTCTCATGACTATTTATTTTGTAACTGTAAGTTTGTATGTTGTAATCCTCATTACCTTTTTCACCCATCCCACCATCCCATTCTGGCCACCAACAGTTTGTCTATATCTGAGAGTCTGCTTCTATTTTGTTTTGTTTGTTCATTTGCTTTTTTATTGTAGAATCCACATATAAGCATAATTATATGGTATTTATCTTTGACTTATTTCATTTATTGTAATACCCTCTAGCTCCATACATGTTGTAAGTGGCGAGATTTCATTTTTTTTTTTTATGGCTGAGTAATAGTCCATAGTATATATATGCACCACCTCTTCTTTATCCATTCACCTATCAATGGAAACTTAGATTCCAAGTCTTGGCTATTGTAAATAATGCTGCAATGAACATAGAAGTGAGTATATTTTTATGAAATAGTACTTATTTAATTTTCTTCTAATAAATACACAGAAGTAGAATTTCTGGATCTTGTGGTAATTCTATTTTTTTAATTTTCTATTTTCTGTAATGGTCCCAATAATTTACAATCCCACCAACAGTGCACGAGGGTTCCCTTTTCTCCACATCCTCGCCAACACTTGATTGATAATAGCCATTCTGACAGGTGTGAGAAAAAATCTCATTGTGGCTTGTATTTACATTCTCATGAGGGTTAGTAATGTTGAGCATCCTTTCATATGTTTCATAGCCATCTGTATTTCTTCTTTGGAAAAATGTCTATTGAGGTCCTCAGCCCATTTTTGGATTGTTTGTTTTCTTGAAATTGAGTTGTACAAGTTCCTTAATATTTTGGGTATTAACTCCTTATCAGACATACCATTTGCAAATATTTCTCCCATTTAGTAGGTTTGATGTAACCTCATCTGCTTATTTTTGCATTTATTACTGTTAGGAGATATATTAAAAAATTATGGCTAAGAACAAAGTTGTAGAGTTTACTGCCTATTTACTTGTAGGAATTTTATGCTCCCAGATCTTATATTTTAGTCTTTAGTCCCTTTTGAGTTTATTTTTGTATGTAACATAAAAAAGTGTTCTCGTTTCCTTTTTTTTCCCAATGTATCTCTCCAGTTTTTCCAATTTCATTTATTGAGGAGATTGTCATTCTCCCCATTGAATGTTCTTGCCTCTTTTGTCATAGGTTAGTTGACCATATAAGTGTGAGTTTATTTCTGAGCTCTCTATTTTGTTCCACTAATTTATTTGTTTCTTTTTTGTGCCATTCCCTTTGATTACTACAGTTTTGTAGTATGGTTTAAGTCAGAGAGCATGATAATCCAACTTTGTTATTCTTTTCTCAAGATTGCTTTGGCTATTTGAAATCTTTTGTGGTTTCCTATAGGTTTAAGAATTATTTGTCCCAGATCTATAAAAAATACCATTGGTATTTTGATAGGCATTGCATTGAATCTGTAGATTGCTTTTGGTAGTATGAACATTTTAATGATATTAAGCCTTCCTATCCAGAATAAATTCTTCCATTTATTTGTATCATATTTAGTTTGTTTCATCAATGTCATAGTTTTTAGAATGCAGGTTTTTCATCTCCTTGATTAAATTTGTCCCTAGGTATTTTATTCATTTTGATGTAATTGTAAATAGAATCAGTTTATTAATTTCTCTGATAGTTTATTATTGCTATACAGAAATGCAACAGATGTCTGTATATTAATTTTGTAACCTAAAATTTATATGAGAAAGGGACCTCATAGAGAAGGCAGAAAAGATGAAGATGTGCTAACACAAAGGACCTGACCTCCTTTGTGTTTATTTCTAAGTCAATGTTCTTCATCATAAATTTCCCAGGAATAGAGACTTTTTTATTTAATCCATTTTACATTACATTTAATTCAGTGGTGTTAACTGTTACCATGAATAATAGGATATATACTAAAATTCTATTTCCTAAAGGATCTTGATTTGGGTCTGTTTTCTCAGTGATGCATTTTTAATAGAAATTCAATTGTGAGCCAAAAAATTCCTTTGAGATTAGGAACATCTTATTTGCCAATTTAGAGTAAAATACCTATGTTTTTTTCACCTCTATGAAGTTATATTTTCTGCCACATGGTGTGCCTCCGATTTGCAGCCTAGCCTTTGAAAATGCCATATTCATATTTCTAAACGTATCCAAAGATTTTTTAAAAAGAGAGATTTGTGGATGACAAAACACTGCTTTCTGGATTAAGTTCTGTTGGCATGACTCCATGGAAGTCTGCACAGCTGATAAGAGTGAAAATTTAATTTCTCCCTATATGGAACCATAGTGGAAGAGCATATTTCTGAAAACTACAGAGGTAAAAAGCTGGTGGTCATAATTTTACCCAGATGGCCCTTTTCTTTTTGTATCTCAACAAGTATAGAGTAGAATGTCTTTAAATGAGTTAGTCTCATTGTAGGCCTTCAGTTCAAGAAGCATCACACTTCTCCAACATTGATCTGTATTGTTGACAAAACTCTCAATATTCTCAGAAATATTCTTTTTGCAATTTTGCAACAAGATGCTACAGAAAAGGAAGTTGTAAACAGAATTATAGAAGTAAGTTAAACTTTCTTCTTTAGAATATCATCTATCTGATCCTCTAACACTGGGTAGCCTTTTTCTTATTCTTTAAATCTTTAAGATATATAATATAAGATAAGCAAAGTGAGGCTGCTTCATTTTCTTTTCTTTCTTTTAAAAAATTCTTTTTCAGCTCATGTAGGTAATTTCATGCAATAAAAAAAAATATCTTTAACATACATTTATTCATTGCACCAAAAAAAAGTAGTCAAAGAGCTAGTTCTAACATCACAGGAAATGAAGCGAAAAGACTAGGTAAATGGATAGGGTTGAAAGACTTAGAAAGTCTGTGCTGAGCTTAGCTATTTATTTATATGTGCACAGTGTGAAATTAATAAAGATATGTTTGATTGCCAAGATTTTTATTACTTTGAAATACTGTAATGTAGGTAAGTACACAGGAGTGTATTTTAAAACACTATTACAAGAATCCTTATCTTGTCTTTTCAGGAAATAAATTTAGATTTATTTGCCTCATTAATGAGAAACCTAATTTTGTTTAAGATTGTTCAAAGTATACTCCAATGATAAGGCTTATATGGCAGTTTTGCTCCATAGAAGTTTAATTCCACCTCTTAAATGGTACAATACTTAAAATGCAATCATTCTAAAATTTCTTGGCAAATAGTTTCCCTAAGCATTGGCCCAGTTTCTTCATCACTGTATTTAAGTAACTTCCCAACTTTATTAAGTCTTCAGGCTCTTTGTTGCCAAGAAGAAAACCCACTCAAAAAAAGCAAACAATGAGAGTTGGTTTTCAAATAAATTTGGGTTTGCTTAGGCTGTTTAAAATTTGGTTTGGAAGAAATCAAACATTATTCAAGCTTTGAGTGAGATGATTTGTCTCAGAATGCCCCTTTTTATGAGCTTTCAACTGAATTATTGCCTTTGAACTGGAAAAATTTATTTTCATAATCATTGAATTAACCATTTATTTTATTATAAATTGTCTTTAATAAGTAAAAAGCGAAACTAAGCCTGATTATATTTTTGTACAAAAACTATTTAGAAAAACTAAATGCAGGATAAATTGCAATCCCAGAGAAAGTAATTTTTATTGCCAATCTAGCTTCTTATGCCAGAAGACTATATATCTTCTACCAATGAACTATGAAATACTTCCTAAAGAAAACAGACAATGCATTCTTTTGTGACATTTTGGTGTGCCTGATTATAAGGGAATACAAAATACCAAGCACTTAAAATTTTAATCTATAGAGATAATTAATGTTGTACAAAAATTAAAGATGAGAGGAAAAGGTGCAAGATTTTCTCTTCAAAATTGACACAAAGCTTATTATAAAACTTGGAAAATGCTGAATAATGTCAAAAGGTCACATTTCTAGAAGATATTTTGAGAAGTCATCTAGTGTTATAACCTTTAAAAGTGACCCTCTGTCTTTGCATGTCAGCTATATGAATCTTTTCTCTGTTTTTATAAAGACTAAATAAACCAAAAAAGAAAGCTTACCTTACTTTGGCCAGTACTCTAACTTCAGTCTCTGAAAATTTCCCCTTATTGTATGTTTAATCCAAATCTTTCAGGTAGCATAATTTGTCCATTTTTTCTTATTCTAAAAAGTAACTAATTACTGTCATCAATTAGCTAACACTGTGTATTTTTTAAGCTATTATAAAACCACTTTTTAATCACCTCACTTCCAAACTAAATAATCCCAATTCCTTTAACCTATTCTCAAAGGTCCCATTTTACATTCTTTAATCATTTCTGTGGCTCTTCTCTGGATTCCTCACAAATTCCCAATGTCCCTATGAGGCTTTGAAATCCAAAATTCAGTAATAATTTGTCTCTCTTTTATCTGTTGTCATGTGGTGAAAGTTGTGGGTTTGGATTCTACTATGACCTAGATTGTAGACAACTTAAGGATAAACATGTTTCTTTGCTTAAAAAGCATTTTTTCTAATAGAAATTTTCTATAGAATTAGATATATCATGAATCCTTATCCATTTGAATTTTTTTGTTTTGTATTATTTTGTTTACTGTTATAGTTCCATTATCATTGAGTAGAGAAGAATCATCTCATGGCCTATATGTTACACAAACTTATTTAGGCACTTCAATTCTTTTTCTTATTTTAATCTACCACTGAAAGGTCAAAGGCTGTCCATCTTGTTTAAAAGTCTCTTAACACAAGTTCTATATAGTGTGGCAACTGTCAATTATGATTTTAAGTTTTATACTTGTCTTTGAATTTATTAAAATGAAACAGATATTTGTTAGTAAATATTTGCTATCTTCTTTTCAAAATGGAAATACATGATCTTGTCAACCCAAGCTACAATAAAGATATTTGAAAAAGAGAGGGGAGCCCAAAGCATTGATTTCTCTTTGAATTAAGTACACGTGTACTAAAATTGGCTAGTTGAAACATATGGCTAAATCAGCACATGCCTAGAAGTAGTATTTTTTAATGTTTGACAAAAGAGAGAATTTAAAAGGAGAGTGATGGTAGAGTCCAGATCAGAGCATTCAGGATCTTTTATCCTCATGGTCATTACTTTGTTTTATACTCTCAATAAGATGAGAAGCTATTTGAAGACTTTGAGTCAAGGGATTGTGATAATTGCATTTACCTAGACATCTACGTGGAAATTTTTATCATCATTATACTGAATATGCTAATCCCTGACTGCATTGTCTCTCCATTTATTTAGGTTTTTTTATTGTTTTCATCATCAATGTGTAATTTTCATTATACAGATACTTTGAGTTGTGTTAGATTTATACCTAAGTATTTCACTTTGGGGGAACTATTCTAAATTATATTTATTTCTAAATCATTTTATAAACTTTCATTGCTAATTTATAGAAATGTGATTATCATTTCCAATGACAATTCCCAGAAACATCTTCTTTCTAGTATGTTAGCATTTTATTTTATTTTACTGCATTATTATACAGGCTAGTATTCCAGTATTATGATTCATATAAATGGTAGAAATAGACATTCTTAACTTGTTTCCTATCTGAAGAAGAGAGCATTCAGTCCTCCACCATTAAGTATGATGTTAGCTGTGAGTTTTTTTGTAGGTGCTTTTTATCAGGTTGAAGATGTACCCTGATATTTCTAATTTATAGAGAGATTGTATTATGAATGGGTGTTAAGTTCTGTCAAAAGCTTTTTCTGCATTAATTAACATGATCATGTGCTTTTGCTTCTTTTGAATCTCAATTTAGTGTTACTTTAAATGATTTTTAAAATATTGATGTATCTTTGTGTTACTCGAATAAATTTTGCTCGATATCTGCATTATTTTTATATATTGCTAGATTCAATTTGCTAATATTTTATTGATAATTTTTGTGTTTATGCTCATGAGGACTATTGTCTATAGTTTCTTTACATTTATTGTTTTTGTCTGTTTTTGATTGCAGAATTATACTGACCTTATACTACGAATTGGGATCTGACCTCTTCTATCTTTTAGAAGAGATTATATAGAATTGGTGTTATTCTTTCTTTAAATATTTGGCATGATCATGTTTTAAAAGGTCATTCTGGCAGAATAAACTGAGGAGGTATACAAGCAAAGCAGAATCAGGAAGAGGCTATTGAAGTTATTTTCCTGAGAGGTAAAGCTGTCATGGAGAAATAGCTAATAATAGGATTAGAAATAGATAACTGTGTGTGTATATAATACCTAGAATGCATGCTGATACATGGTAGTCAATCAATGTTAGTGTCTTCTCCAGTTCCCTTAAGTGTAATGTTTCTAGAAGAAATATAAATAAATATAAATAACCCTCTAGATTACAGGTTGGGAAATTATAGCCTGTAGGCTGCTTGAATGTTTTTGTAAATAAAGTTTTATTGGGACATGGCTATGCCCAATTTTGCACTAAAATAGTAGAGTTGAATATTTAAAACAGATACCATTTGGCCCATAAGTCTAAATTATTTATTATCCAGTTCTTTATGAAAAGACTACCAACTCTGCTGTAGATAAGTTTAAGAATGTAAATGATACAATGTTGGTAATTTATATGCAGCAGTGTTTAACAAAAAAATTTTCTTAGAATAAATGCCAACATCCTTATAGTTTCTCACAATGACCTCTATCACCCACTATCTCACCCTTGCCCTAATATCTCTCTGACCTCATGACTTATTCCACTGGTATCATTCACTCCATGTCAGCCTCTTTGCTCTTCTTTAAACATTCAGACATTTCCTTTTTGAGACCTTTCTCTGAAGATTTCTCAAGCTGAAAATTTTTTCCTTCAAATGTTCACATGATTCCTTTCTCATTTCCTTTAATTCTCTGTTCAAATTGCCTTCATCATTTCTTAGTAAGGTCTACCCTGACCATGCTATTTTCATTAGATTTCAAAAATTCTATACTCTAAAACTTTGAGAATTTCAAGTTTCTAGAACATTTGGGTGTTCATAAACCCTTTAACAAATTATAATAAAAAGGCTATGTATAAGGATGCCTAGACTTTATAATCCCCAACATAAATCAAGCCATTTTAAATAGTTTAAAATTCCCCTTGCACAAAAGCTAAATTCTTCAAGTAGTATGGAACTGCTCAAATATAAGTTGATACCAGTGAGAAAATAATTAAGTCATGGTCTTGAGTTTTTTCTAATAATTTCTTTCCAGAAACTCTTCTATTGATAGCTCTAGAATTGAAGTAGTACTGAAAGAAAAACTTAAGACAAAAAAAGCCAAAGGGCTTGATGATATCTTTTTTGTATGAAAGAACTATTCTTTCATATGACACCTTACCTGTAGTCAAATCACCATAACAATAATCTTTGCTCCACAAAAATCACCACATTGAGAAAAGCATCATTTCCCTCATTCCTGAATTCTACTCGTGAATTATCTTCGTTAGCTAAATGTCAGTCTTATTCTGTGAAGTGTAGAATTGACCATGATGTTTCTATCTGAAAATGCCAGTTGAAGAATGACAAGAAGGGGGAATGAAAGATATCAGAAAAATAAATCATAATTTTATTATCTAAGTTTAGAGTTAAAGTTCAGGAGAGCATTGTTAATATTTCCTAATTTCACCAAATCATCTTTACGTCAGTCCCAAAAAATAATAGTGTGAAATGTTTTGCTTTCATCAGGACATCATTTTTCTATGACCTATTCTAGTTTATTTATATTGTGCCCTAACATAGTCAAAAAAATAAATGAATAAATAAAAGATTTGGCCTGTTCAAAAAAAAATTAAGATACTTTAGAAAAGTCAAATTGTAAAGTGTTGAATATAGTAAATAGATTTTCTTCAGTTAATCTATGTAAACTAATTTGTACTTCTGGGAAAAATAAAATAAAATGAAAAAGAAAAAAAAAAGAGAGACTGGTTGCTAGGGTAACCATATCCTGATTGGGAAAAAGACAGTCATGGGGTTTGCTATCATTGAAACAAGTCAGTCTGTAGCTGTGTTTTCCCTCTCATTTGCTTGGAAATAAGGAGCAAAGTCAGAGAAGAGCTGGAAGGATATCATTTAAAATAGTCCACAGAAGAGACAATAATGTGCAGCAGTAAGTCAAGTATTCTTTTTGAAGAATCACATGGATAGGTAAAATAATATAATAAAATCTTGCATTAATAAGTGTTAATAAGCACATTGCAAGTCACAAACATTTCAGTCTCTCTTATTCCTATAGCCTCCCAAGTTGTTAACTTTATAAATATCTTCTAATGTTCCTTCTCTAAAACTCTCCTACCTGGTCTCTTTCAAAGTGAGATCTCTTCTCTCTTTCTAATATTTTTCATATTTTCTTCCTTCTTTTTCATTTCCACTTCTATTTACCATACTCCAGAGTTTCATCAATTCACATTTGTATTTTGGCAACAGATTGCTAGCTGGTTTTCTTGATCCCAGTCCACTTTTCACCTGCAGCTGTAATTTCTCTCTTTCATTTCTATTAGATTTAAATTAAATTAGATAACATACATGAAGTGTTTCACACAGTGCTTGGGTTGAATAAATTTCAGTTATTTTTATTATTTAGTTTAGCAAATATGTCAGGTAGCATTTCTTATAATAGGACCAGTCACTGCTTTGATTATGTATATACATATATTTGGATTTGTGTGTGTGCATGTGTGTGTATGTGTGCATATGAGAGAGAGACAGAGAGAGACAGAGAGACAGAGACAGAGACAGAGACAGAGACAGAGACAGAGACAAACTGACTCTTAAACAAAAAGATCTACTGATTAGTTTCAAAGGGTTTGGATTCTCTGAAATTTATGCATATATATATATATATATATATATATATATATATATATACACACACATTTTCACTTTTATTACACGAGTGGCCCCAATACCTAGCCCTCACCACAGCTGCAGTTTCAGACTCTAACAAGAACTCTTACTTCCAACCCTAGCCCCAACTTCCATCTTTCATCTCAACCCTAACCCTAAATTTCAATTCTCAAGTGGTTTTCTACTTTTGGTCAATAGAGTTCTGTCCATTATTAAAGGCTCAGCATGATCAGACTATCTTCCTACCCGGCCTGATTTACTCATGGCATATCTTTCCACACTAGTGATGCTGGCTTCTTTTTTGTTAAATCCACATTTTCTCTTCTTGTCTCCATTTCTTTGCTCATGTTTTTCCCCCAACCCTGAGTGGAACCATCTTCCTGCTCTCCTCTTTTCAAATCCATACTGTCTTGTGAAACTGATTTCAAGTTTCTCCCCTCCCTCAGAAACTTTTCTTACTTCAGTCCATATAATGTTGCTTTTTCTTCTTTCTCTGGTGAAAATTTACTATCCAGGTTAGATGATGAGAAGGCATGGAATATCTTCTAAATAACCAGAGCTGGACTAAATAATTGGAACTGATGGTAATTAAGTGAATAAATACAGAAAGATAAGATGAAGAGCTATAGGGATCATTTGCTTAAAGCCTTATGAATCCACTATTGACTTTATAGATAGCTAGTTGAGGCCAAAGAGAATTATTGTTCTATCATCCACTGTGCATATGGAACTCTATGTGGAATCAAATAGCTAATAGCTAAGAAAATTTTCTATGTGCCTTTTCCTATATCATATCTTTTAAAACTAATGAAAATCTTGTAATATGTCATTTTAATACTATATTTATACCATATTAGCAGGTGAGAAAATGAAGTCTTAAAAATGTAAGTAGTGTCATACATTTAATAAAGTGTTGAGGCAAGGACTAAAACTCCAGTTTTCAAAATCTGTGCTTGTAATCATGGATTCTATTTATATAGCTCTCCAGGATATACAAATGACAACAACACTACTGTCCATGTATATATTGGTTTTACTATAAATTCAATCATGGATCTTTTTAATTGGCCTAGAAACATCTTGCAGAGGTATTAATCAAAATAGAGATGTCCCAAGATGCTTGCTTAGGGGCTATCCTGATTCATATCGGCTTGGTAATAGGTTTTTGTCAGTCATCCTTTCACAGGAGGCCCTTTTGCCACCTTTTCTTATTCTGAATTCCATTTTCTATTAAAAAAAAGGTGCCCCTTTCTGAATGTTTTGATTTTATAGTATTTTGTTAATATAACGGGTTTCTGTTATTTTAACTAATTTCTGATCTACTGATCCTGGATGTAGGGAAAGATAGAAAGGCATAAGTGTAGTTCTAACATTTTAAGGAAAGCCCAGACCAGTCTAGAAATGTCCATTATTCATGGCAAGTGCTAGTTGCTGCAAAATCTTCCATGCTTACAAGAATAATATGAAGAAATTTCAAATCAAAAACTTAAGAAAATATAGGAGACTAGAACTGAGAAATGTTTTAAAAGTCAGGGTAAGATAACTTTTGTACTTTAAAAAAAATTTTTTTTTTTTTTACATTTAAGCCCAAGTAGAAA
The DNA here is from genome assembly GCA_004027375.1 of Macroglossus sobrinus. NCBI lineage: Eukaryota > Metazoa > Chordata > Mammalia > Chiroptera > Pteropodidae > Macroglossus > Macroglossus sobrinus. Next base: position 711,929 of record PVKZ01000213.1, read on the forward strand.
ATATAGCCCCTCTGAGCTAGTATGAAGGCATCGAGAGCCTTCTCTTTTCCAGCAACCCTCAAAGGGGAGACAGAGAGTAGGAAGAATTCGCTTGGTGTGGAGGACCTTTTTACTACAGACATTGTTTAGAATTACTGGTGCATAATGTTAAAAAACAGACCTAGTTTTAGAAAGGTTTGCTATTGTTTTTAAATTACCTACAGGCAATACATACCCTCATTGTCTACACGGGGGTGAGCCACTTGCTTCCCTTAACCCCTCCATTGTATGTCACTGACTGTTTAATGTTAGAAGGTCAGGCCCTTAATATCATGTCCCAAGGTTAGTGGAATAAGCAAGTCTACATCTTCTATCTTATACAGGAGAAACCAAGGGAGGCACACACAACAAAAGAGCCCAATATGAGTAATAACTTAAAGGTATGAATTCTGTAATATGTAATATATATTGATTTTGAAAAGCATTTTAAAATATTTTTCCATTGGAAATTCTAAAATAAATGTCATAATATTCCAATATTTTTTATGTTTCATTGTGATTGAGGCTGCTTTACTTTGGACACTGGAATATATAGTGACATCATTGGCAAAGCGTAGAAAGCAAGAAGTAGTTGTTAGAAGAAAAGGTTCATTTGAAATTTCTCTTAGTAGAATAATTCATAGAATTTAGGGAGAGAAAATGTAAACATAACAACACCTCCCAACTCTATGACTGTTTCTTATCAAAATTAATGAGTTGTGATCAAGTTGGATAAATGAGTAGCTAGTTAATTAAAAAAAAAAAAAAGTTTTCACTGTTCCATCCAAGTTGGAAAATACATCGACTTAAAGTACACTTACTCTATCCAAGAAGCTGTCAGCTGAGATTATCAGAATGGCCTTTCAAGACTTGACCCATTGCCCGGGAGTCCAATGTATGACCTTGATCTCTGTGGTAAAACAATATCTATAAATAATGCATTAAACATTTTCACATGCAAGCTGAGTAACATTCTTCATATTTGCTCATGAGTTCACACTGCTGCTTATGATGCTGCTTCAGTTTTCTGTGTAGTAACCTTTAAAAGGTGATTACATGCTTTCTTTTAAAATGAGAGCATAGTGCCTGTGAATTTCAGTAGAAAGCCTAGGGCTGTGAGCTGAGAGAGAGAAAAAAATTACATTCTTGTAACATCAATTTAAATGTTTGACAAGTTTGTTTTTATAAAAACAATTTATCATTGTTCTACTTTATATGTAAAATGAATTAGTGCCAATCAGATTTTTTTTTTTTTTGCATATTTCTTTCAGATAGTTCCCACTTGGTAGGGCATTCTTGAGCTCTGGATTAGCTGACCATGAATATTTTACAGAAACTAAATTTGTCTCCCTCTAAATCTTCAGCTGATTTCTGGATTTCCACAAACATAGTGAAAAAGGGTCCTCATTGTACCAGGAACTTTGGGTTTTGTTTTGTTTTGTTTCTCAATCATTCTACTCACTGTTAATAGGCAATACACATAGGGCACTGAGCTTGCATCTGACTGTCTCTGTCTAGAAAATCCAGGTTAATGTTGCATAAAAGCATAGCCAATCTCCTGGAAGAAGCAGAGGATCTGAGAAAACATAAGTAACTGGCAAGGCTGAATTTCTTTCTCAGAAATACGCTTTTAACCTCTCACATCAGCTTAGATTTTTGGCTCAACGAATTATCTTTTATAATTTAGCTATATGTAAAAAATGGTAACAAAGAAACAAACCAGAGGACCCCCCCCACACACACACACACAAAAGAAAACCCTGAGTTTTCAATATTATTTGATTTTTTTTCTTACCAGATTTAATTGTATATTAGCTTTTCTGAATGGACCGTGTACAAAATGAAAGAATTTTATTTGCATATTTTATTCCATATTATTTTGGACAAGAAAAGGTTGTGTGTGGGGGTAGAAGATGTAAAATGGACTCCTAAACTGAGCTATTACTGCCATCTAGTGTGATGTACTCTAATCCAGAAGAGAGGAAAAAGAGTATCTATAAGACAATCCTATTTGAAATTATAGAGTTTAGAGAAAGGGGAGAAGGTAATTCTCAGAAAAAATATTCACCCCACTGGTGCATTCACAATGCAATGAATTCCTTTGCTTCAAAGGCATTAGTGTAGTCAAACAATACAAAGTAGTCTATTTTTTTCCAGTAAAATAGAAAAACTCTGGTCATTTCTAAAAGCAAATTCTTTATGAGAAGGCATATCCCAACTGTAAAGATTATTAAACAGTAAGAATGATTTATTTAAGAAAGGAATGTCCACATCCTTTGAAAACAGGCCAGATATTCAGATGTCCACAGCTTTCTATAAGGATGGTCACATCTGCACATAGCTAGGCAGACAATTTTGATGCCATCTTAGTTTTCCTTTCAAATTCTCTGATTACATGAAATGAATATAATATCTGTCATCTATGCCCATAAATGGCACATATTTGTTGCTGACAGAGATATGTTAGTGAAGACTCATATAGGATTCTAAATGTTAAAGCTAACCACAAAATATGGAACATGATACATAAAAATCTAGTCCACATATTTTTATTTATTTTTGATTCACACAGCACAAGAGTATACAGAGATAACCAGGAAGATAAGGAGAGAAACATTGTCTTTCTATAACCTTCCATAATTCTTTTCACTTTTCAGTTTTGTCCAGTTCTGATACAAATTCAGTCATATATTAGACGATACCTTCGAGCAGTTAGATAGCACCATTTCTACTCATCATGGAACAATTATTCAGTTTTTTATTTCCCAATCTATAACTCCCTTTTCTCTGCTAACATATACACACATCTTTTCCAACCCATCCTACAGAATTTGTGACTTAATAAGCTGAGGATTTTGTGCCTTGATTACATTAGAAACTCACAACTCTAAAAGCTCAAAAGGCAGAAACCTGCAGGATTAACAAAAGCTAATTTGGAGAATTATAAGTGCAAAATCTAAACTCAAAGGAATTTTAAGTCATTGCCTATGTCAAAGTAAACTAGAACTGAAGGGTATTTTTGGTCATTTAAGAAGTGACCTGTAGCTCCAGGTATCTTGAATGTAGGAAGCACTAGTGTCCCACACAGGGCTCAGACACACTGAAGAAAGAAATACATTGTCAGTCACGCTATTGGTAGAGAAAATGTTATTTAGGAGGACATGGTAACGTCATAGCCCAAATGACAGAATCACCAACTTCGGCAGGCCATTTTTTGAATAGAAAAATGTAAATGGGATTGTCTATATAACTCTTCTCAGGTTTTTGTAGTTATCTGTGTTTGAGAGGGTAATTCAGGTAAATTGTCTCCTGGCCTGTGAATTGGGAAAGGAATTCAGGGAATGGGAGCTACCTGGTGAAAGCAGACACATAGATATTGGGACAGAGGATAATGCATATTTGGTAACATGCATAAGAATCGGGGATTGGATTTAACTGGTTTTGAATTTACAGAAACCGTATAATGATTAAGTTTCTTTCATCTGGCAAGGAGAGGAAGGAACAAATAGAACTGTAAATCTTATATCTAAGATTTTCCCTTTGTTTAGATTCAACATATGCAGTTAAATATAAAGATAAATCTGTTAATTCATTATTACACATTGATCAAAAATAAAGAATATTTTAATCCTGATTGCCACAGTATTAGTCTACCTGCTTCATCAGAAACCCTTAAATTGAAAAATTGAGCTTCGCTGAAACATATTTACCCCTTTTCTCTAGTGCCAAAGCCCAGATTCCCCGTTCCTTACCTCATTTTTCCTGCTGCTCTATACCTATCTGTCTGTTTGCATCTGATATGAATAAAGTTACAACCTGAAGAAAACACAGCCCTCTGGTAAGGCTCTCACCCAGCTTTTCTAGTATTAATCACAGACTAAAACCCTAAAAAACATACTGATATATTAACTCCACTAAAATCTAATTCAGTGGAAATAACTTTTAGAAAGCCAACAAAGGGCTAATAAAGAACAAAGTGAGAAAAAAACTAAAAAAAAATGTAAATCAGTGCTGACTGAAAGTAAATCTGAATTAAAGACAGGAATATGAATTAAAGAAAACCAAGCTATCATCCCAATCCTTGCTACAAACGTATATATTCTTGCAGAGTTTACCCTTAATTCTTTATCTATATTTCAGCAAGTAACGTTGATGAGCTCTTAAACCAGTGGCAAAGGGAAAGACATTCCAGGAGGCTGAGACAGGAAGAGCAAGGGCAGTAGGTAGGCAGTCATGGTGGACTTCTGAGTGCTGACTGAAGAGGCCATAGATGCTATTGCATCATTTCTGCGTCCCCAAACTTGCTATTCCTGTGGCTTCAATTTTGATTTTACACAAGATAGAAAGCCTTTAAACACAAATTGCTTTTTATTGGAAACCCCACATACATCCCAATCACACACAAATTTGGTATTAACAAGAGTTTTAGACACGGACAAAATGAAGATAAAGAAATGAAAGAGATAAAAAGATATTTCTGGAAAAAAAAATTTTCTTATTGTATATGGCATTTGGCTAGATCTAGTGATACCAAGCTCTTAAAAATTAGGAAATCCTATTTTATTTCATTTAGCTGCTGCCTCTGTTTTAGCATTTTATCAGGAGACAAAAAGTAACATACATATTAAATATAGCAGAATTGAAAGACTAGAATAATATTGCACTTTTTTTGCCCCACAAACTGCTTGTATCTCTGTGTGTGTGTGTGTGTGTGTGTGTGTGTGTGTAAACCTGCACTAATTTTCCCTGGTCTGATTCATTTAGTCTGTGATATTACCAAAAGCTAATTTGTAATTGTGCTACACAATGCAGTAAAAGAGCATTTGTGTAAAACTCACATGTGGTCAGTAATCCAAGTTCTCATTTATCATTCGCTAACATTGTAGCTTTGGGCCAGTTCTTCCTTCTGAGCCTGTTACTTCATTTATACAAGTGTGAATTTAAAATACTCATCCTTCTTATCTTAAAAAGTTATTGTGAAATCCAGGTGGTATTCTGGAATTGAAAGTGTTTGGTAATAGCGATAGTATGATATTGATAGCAAGTCACTGGGTCACTATCCTTTAGAAGCATATTTTAAAAATGCTGCCAGTTTTCAAGGAGAGTGCATTTCAATATCCTCCTTGTTGATGATATCAGAACCGCTGCTGTGCTGAGTTCTGTGCTCTTCGAGAAATGCTATGGTGTAAAATAAAGTGTTATCTTGATACAGACAGTACTCAGTTCTATTCAGATGTAGATCAGTGGCTTTGACTCAGTGCCAGAAAGCTTCATATTTATCAAAACAAAAACAAAAACCAGTCCATCGGTGTTTTATACACTCAGGAATACCAGTTATCAAATATCATTCAGGTAAGGCCCAGGTAAATAGCAGACTAGGGGGCAAAGTCAAGAATGCATGATTTAAATCCACAAAAGCCAACTTAAAATTAAATGGTGATGATTCTTGAAGACTCTGCTGGCAGAGAAGGAAAGAAACAAACTACATTGGACAGAGAAAAATGTTTATCTTAGCTTGTCTCATTCTTCATTTCTCCCTTACTAGTTCACTCACATTCTCTTTTAGATGACTGTTCCTTTGTAATGTTCAAAAGAATCCAGAACATCGTAAGTTCTCTTAGACTACTTTTTGTTTTTTAACCTGACAATTGCTATTTGAGCACAGTGTCTCAAAGTTACACAGCAGAGCCAACACTTGAACCACAGTAGTTTGACTCCAAAGTCCATGCTCTTAACCACCACACTACAGGCTAGAATACACAATTGCTACTTGAGAATCTACTCTTACAGAGCACCATGGTAGGTACAATTTAAAATCTAAAGTTGGAGATTAGTGGATGATGTATACAGGCACAAAAAATTTTGTGAAATTCTCTTTATGTAGTTAGTTAGCTTGTAGATCATATTCTAATACAATTCTTAAAGTGATGAATTATCTCCATCTAGGGATATCAATAGGAAAATATTTATTTCACTGGTATTTTTAAGGCTGGATGTTACAGAATGAAAAGAATTGGGCCTTGTGGAAATGTCAGAAACTTTTAGACTAACAGAATAGTATGAATGATTCATGGAGAATAGATAGTATAAAGTGATATTGAGAAATAGAGATACTTTTTATTAGATCATGACTTGGAAAAGAATTGACTGGAGCCAAATTGTCAATGGTCTAAGGGAATTCTTTTAGCCAAAACCACTGAAAAGTATTGTTACAAAATGTTCATGCAGCGCTGCTTTACATGGGGAGAAGCTATATTTTTGCAGTCAAGGTTTCAAATGATAAGTCATGAGGACTTGTACCTGGAAAATGGCAGGAAACAGGAGATATAAGGGAGCAATAACAACATGACTCATTGATGAATTAATGTGAACAGTGAATGAATATGACAATGGAAGTGAATGGTCATAGAAATTTCGGACTCTGAATCCAAGTAAAGGTAAATCTCAGTGAGAAAAGAGTGTAGAAAGGGCATAACTAAGACTTCCAGTGCTTACTCATAAATGTTCTTCTAATTAAATAATTCAGTTATTCTCCTTGAGGGGAGGAATTATGAGTGAGAGGCAGAGAGGTCAATAGCATCAGTATAATTGGAAGCCCCACAGCATGAAAATAAGAAAGGTGAGCTATTCTCCCTGCCCCTAATAGAAATCATATTTATTTGAAATGGACACAATATAAAGAAGATGGCCAAAGACAAATTCTTCATTATCACTTGAAACTGTTTCTCTCCCAGCTTTCCCCATCTCAGTCATTGTCACATTCACATACTAAACTACTCAAACCAGAGACCTGAACTTTATTCTCTGCACTCTCTCCCTTCCTTTACTTGACAGGTTTAATCTATCTCCAAATGTTGTTAATCTAATTTTTAAAATGATGTATTGAATATGTCGCCTTGTGTCCATATCCATGCCACCATTATAGACTAGGTCCAGATCACTATACCTTACCTGAACTACTGAAGTATCCTCCTAACTGCTCTTCCTGCTTCTGCTCTTTCTTCTCTATAATCAGTTTACTATACAACAGCATAGATAATTTTTTTAAAAATATAAATCAGATTGTGTCACCCCTTAAAGTCTTCCAAAGGCAGCCTCCAAATCTTAACCACAGCTTACCAGGCCCTCAGCTTCTTACTATTCAGCCGTGCCTATATCTGTTCTGTCTCCTACCACATTCCTCTTGTTCACTGTGATGTAGTCACACTGGCCTATTTCTCCTTTCAGTGCTATGCTCCTGCTAGCCTTATGGGTCTAGCATTTTCTATTCTCTTTGTCTTGAATGGTTTGTCGAGGATCTTTATGAGACTGGATCTTTCCTATAATTTCTAGTTTTAGTTCAAATGTCATTTGTTCAGAAAGTCCTTTACTTCATAATCTCAAATAGTCCCTGTTCCACCTCTCTTTCACTCTCTATTGTATTTTATTGTCTTTAAAGTACTTATCACTGTTAATTTTATTATCTTCAAAGTACTTATTACTGTTAAAGTATCATGTTTATGTACATTCTCCCCTGAAATTCCCTCTCCACTCCTGCTGCACACTAGAAATTAAATTGCATGACAACAAGAATCTTTTCTGTCCTGCCATATGTCTTGCTCTTAACGTGTCGATGCATAAATACTTCTAACAGTATAAAATGGAGAGATCTAGGTGAAGCTATCTGGGTGCAGATGTAATCGAGGTAGACTTGTGCACACAGACCAAGGAGTGGACTCCTGTTTCAAAGAAGAGAATAGAGATATATTGGTGGAATGAGGCTTCATACATGAGGAAGATAAAGGACTTACCAATAAAAGTCGGGATTTATCCTGAGACGACAGGATCTGGTTCTTTCTCTCAGATAGTCCATGCCTGTAGTACTCCATTAGAAATCTGCTCCCCATTAAAAGTTATTAATTAATTTTGTTGACCTTGAAGAAAACACTTGGGCCAAAAAGAATTTTCCTGTTGATTACCTCTATGTGTTTAGATGCCCCTGATACTAGCCCCTGAATTCTCCACATCTGGTTGAGAACTAACCTTAGTAGAAGAGAGGATTTTACTTCTTCCTTAATACCACCTTTAACTAGTACAGAGAACAGCTGGAGCCAAGACAGAGTTCACTGGCTCAGTCCAGCTGTTAAGGCTAAGGGTGTGAGTTTAATAAGTGAATTATAGAATTTTATTATAGAAGGAAACACCCAACCAATATTACAAATGAAGAAAAAAGCCCAAGAGTTTGACTAAAACTCTTCTTTCTGATTCCTAAATTTAAGACTGTTCCCATGCTTCATGCCATGAAGCAAAATAAAAAACTTTGCTCATCTCTGCTCTTTTTTCTCTCACTAAGAAGGTCCCAAAGTGCTATAGAAACTGGCACATGGCGTGGTGGAAATCACTTCTCTGGAGGTCTGCCAAATGACTTGAGTGTTTCACTTCAAATTCAGCCAAACCAAGGAAATCCTTTGCCAAGCTTCTCAGGTCTTAGTCTTTTTTCTTGGTGCACTTAGTCATACACTTTCCAAGGCTGCTCTGAATACATCCTCCAGTGAAAGCAAAAAACATTGGCAGGATGGTGTAGCCAATCTATCCATATACACAGTACAGTAAAAACACTTTCCAATTCATTTTTTATGCTTAGTCCATCTTTTAGGGATTTCAGTTACAAAATACCTCTTTGTTCTCAGCTGTTGTGGTTGTACATATGATAGATACAGCATTTAAAAACAAAACTCATATGTTTTCTTTGTCATTTCATGGGATCTTTGGGAGATCAAGGCTTCTCTCTGAGCCCTACCTAAGAAGTGTCTCCGCTCTCCAGAGAAACATGTCAGAAAAAAACCTCCTCCTCCACAAATAAAGAAATCTGAATATAAGCAAAAAATAAAATGAGAAAGTGAGATGCTGCGAAATGCATTAGGCACATGAATGTTTTCAGAGCACCCCGTCTCTTGCTGTTTTCTCTCCCATGGCTGCTTTCTGTAAGGTTGACTAACACTGAAGAGTGTTCTGGGCTGTCTGATTTGTCAACTTTCAATTGCCTGGTGAAAAAGCAGAGCTGTTTGTCCCTCCTGCCATCCTCCCCCAACTTGTCTCTTCCTATTCTATTCAAAATACAAGAATTGTTATTATCTTAGGGATCCTTGGTGTTGCTTTCTCATGGTGTTTTGTCTGCTAGAATCTGATTGAAAAGTGCTTCTGTTTCTCCCCTCCTTCGAGCCCCCAGAAAACTGGCAGTCTTGACACTCTCCTGACATTTCTAAACAACTCAGTCTCTTCCTGCCAACTCCCAGTTGCTCTCTAAACCTTTTTAATCCTGTAGAATGCAAACTAATCTACAGAGAGAAAGGCACTGGGCCTGGTCTGGCAGCTGCATCTAGGAATGTCAGAGTGGGGAAAATGATAAATACACCTGCCACAGAGAAAGGGAGAGACATGGCCAGGCTCAGCACCACAATAAGGTTATTTAATGTACAGAGATAGGCAGGACACTCTCCAGTACCCTTGAGTGAAAACTGCATGGAAATAATTTGTTCAGAACGAGAAATGACAGCTATTAATAATGTGCACGGTCTGGAAGGTAGCTGTGTTTGGGAAGACGTGGAGATAAGAGGCAGAAATTCTCCTGTGTCCCTTCAGACTACTCAGGTTTTCTTGGTTTGAACTGGGGTTACAGAAATCACTAGTGCCTTCTGATCTACACCTCCATGCTATGAAAGGAGAAAAATGGCTGCCTTCTACACAGAGGTAACTGGATTAAGTTAATATAAGGCTGGTCCAGAAGCATAACGGTGACATTGGAAAAGGTATACCTTTCTGCGTTCTCAACTTCTCTCTGGTCCTGAGTGGTATACTGGGCAAATAATTGAGTTTAGAGTTAGATTTGAATGGAAAAATGTTTCTACCATTTTTTCTTAAGTCAATCAATCATGTCAAGTCTTTGGCCTAATAAGATGTTTCCACATAATCAAGATATGCACCCATGACTTTATGCATGCATGCATGTGCATGCATACACACACACATACTCACACACACAAACTGCTACTAAGCTTTTGCTTTTCCAGTTACAGTTAATGTATATGAAAATAGAGATTTAGAAAAGGACTCAGGGGAAAAAAATCACATGCTATATTATAGAAAAAAATCACAGACGGAGGTCTGCAAGGTTGCCTTAGCCAAATTTTTCTAAGATTATAAGCACCTAGAAGGCAGAGACCATGTCGCTTTACTTAGTTTAAAACCTCAAAACATGGAACCATGTACAATTTAGATAGTTGGAAATTATTTGGATGACAATGACAGTAGTGACAAGATAGTTTAAATTGTTAAATGAAATTATGACATAAGCAATTTAATCAATTTCTTAAAGCAAAATGAGATTGATTGATACATAAATTGATAATGACAGACCAAATACAGGAACTAGACTATTAGGCACCACAGGAATATTGAACTTAAATAAAAAGTCAGTCTTTCCTTTTCCATTAACACAGACAAATCAGCTAGCAACTAGATCTTTACACGGAGTCTGAGATTCCAGATCTTTTTCCTACTTTTCTTATACATATAATATGGCTGCAATTTTATCAAGTTTACCAAGGTTGAAAATAATGTAGCCTAATGAATAACATGCACCTATTTGCTTTCAAAATATTGACCTTGTAAGAAGCTATTTTTTTTTAAAAAAAGTAACCTGAATTTCCATATTTTTTCATGGAAAAGTCACCTGTGTTCTAAGGTGCAAGAAGTATAATTGTGAGCTATTCTAAAGTTTACACTTAACCTTAGAAGTAGATTTTATAGAACATTATATAATAATGTAACTATTAGCCACAGATAAATGGTTCATCTAAAACATATTTTTTCTTGATATCGAAATTAATAATCTTCACTGTTATAGCCACAAACATTAAAGAAAATATGTGTGTGCTACTTTATATTTCTGTTCTAAGTAGCCAATGGAACTAGTCAATTGGGTGCCGAGGTCAACTTAAATCAATATCTAATGTAGTTATATTTCTAATTGTTACAAATTCTAGAAGCAGACATTGGTGAATTTTGATCAATGCTAGATACACAACAACATTGAGCTCTTTTCAATGTTTTCCATCTTTAAACTCTTTCCAGAAGTAGTTTTTTCTGAGAAAAACAAATCGCACTTTATGCAAGAGGAAGAAAAATCTTGGAAAAATATATTAAAATATATAATATTTTATAAATATATTTAAAATGTATTTTATATTAATTTTATAAATATGGGTACTCAATTACAATATAACACTACTGTGGAAAAAGATTCATGGTGCTCCCCAAATCAAGCTTAGTTTTGCAAGTTTTGGGAAAAGAAGGAAACTGATCTTGAGAGAATTAAACAAAAAGTGCCATCTTATAATAACATTTTGTTCTTTATGATCCAGAGGAGATGAAATCCATCACATAAGATACAGGACTCTGCCTTCAAAAGTGAGTGAAGAGAGTCTGTGAGAAAAAGGTGAATCCGTGAGATTTTCAAAGCATTGTGTCAGACTTATAGAAGATACTTGTTAGAGAAATATCATGAAGTTCTTTAAACTCAACTTATAATTATGGTACACGTATTAAACACTCAAACTAAGTACCCAGAACACCTAAACTAAGCTTTAAAAATCAAATTACACCACAATGCTTTGGAATCATTGTGATACCTCAGGTACACATCTAGTGCCTCAATATTTAAATGTCCAAACAATATATACTAACCTTACCTAAATCAATCTCAGCAATATTATTTAAAAATTAATGCCACCCAAAAAGAAAACATTTTGTTTTAGGTTATCTGAATAGCTCAGTGGCTGCCTGACTACTAAAATGAATATTTTAAAGTCATTAATAAAATACTCTTACCCAAGTTAATAGAATGTGACTTTCACTGCTGAAATGATAGTACTCCAGGAACTCAGAACAGACATCAGGAGCATCAAATGTTTATTTTTTACTTATGAATAATAACATATTCTTGAAAATAATGTGTCATTATTTCCCCACCTGCTTTTTTAGTTTCATTTCTCCTGCAGACTCCTTAAATTTCTACTGTACTTTTATTGAAGTAATTTTGATCAATAAATCTTGTGGGAAAAAAGCGGGCAAATATCATGAAACAAAGTAGTATTTTAATTGAGTCAATACTTCTTACTAACAACATATGAATATTGGTACAAACTTATTCATATTTAAAATAAAACAAATCATTCCTGTGTAAGATATAAAAGCTTTAAGTAGAAGCAGAAACAAACCATATAAAATAAACTCTTTGAAACTGACAAAATTTTGATCTCATAGTGTTCACTACAATAAGCAAATATGTAACTTTGGTTGAAATTCTTTCAAATTTCTATAACATGGATCTATAAAATCTGAGATTATACTGAAATAGTCAATTCAACTAACCCTACACCATAACCATTAAGAAAATATATTATCCTTACTAACATATTATAGAAAGCAACAATAACCATCTGTATGAAATTTACAATTTTATAAGACCAAGAACATAATTATAATCATTTTTGATTTAAAGTACAAGTCAATAATTCTAAGAGCATTTTCCATATTCAGATAATATTACAATAGCAGCAATTGTTTGCCTTAGCCTTTATTCAACCTTGACCTATGGTTATTAATCTTTTGTTTACCCTCCACTTTTACTTACACAAATGTGTTATTTCAAATGTACAATAGACTACATTCAAGCTTTTAATTAGAACATACTCAAATGTTACTTTTCAAACATCGCTCTGCATTTGTAGGTATGTAATCACTTCTTAAATTACCTTGTTATTAAATTAGAATGACTTTGGTAAGAACTGCTGAGAATCAAAGGAGATTTAAGAGAAGGCAATAACATGGGAAGATGCCTTTGATTCAATACAAAGTGAAAGAGGGGGGGATGCACCTTGCATATATTATTATTATTATAACTATATCATCACCTAGATGTGGAAATACTTGAGAATACATAAGAACTGCCTCAGTTGTGCTATATTAATAAGATGGTATAATTTCCATTTTATTTAGTCTGCTTTTCAATATTGCCAATTTTTCTTATTTAGCGTCTATTTACTCTTTTTTTAAAAGCAAAAATATATTATATATTTAAGAACATATCATTTATATAACTATACATGTTAATAGACAGTATATATATATGTATTTATGTGTAATGCAGTGTTAATGTGTTTTCATTTTATGAGTTTCTAGATAATTTTTATTTTCAATCTTCAAAAAAGCTCTAAATGTAACAGGTCAAGTAGTTTGTTTTAAACATCTTAAACCAAAAAAAATAAAATAAAATAAAATATTTTATAAAATTCAACAAATAAAAATTTAATTGTTTCAAATATCGAAATCAAATGGCAAGAACAAAAATGTCTAAATTTGTTTTTGAAAACAAAGGGCGAAAGGACAAAGAAAGAACATCAACATCTTTATAGGATATCTGGAATCATCAGACCTTGTGACAGATGGTACACTTTGCCACAGAAACAGTTAAAGAATAAACAAGCAATCACAGAAACATTATGGAAAATTGGTTATGTCTTTTCAAATCTATGGTGTGATAATGCTAGTTCAATATAAAAATCTTCCCAATTAGCCATTTCAGTAAAATGGCAACTTAACCAATTTCTTGTTATAAAAGTTCCATTTTCACAATTTAATACAACACAAATTTATTATGGCAAATAAAGTTAATGTGAAAATATGCCATAGAAAGTTTAAAAATTAGACTTTATAATGTGTTAATGAGTTCTCCTTAAAACATAGGTCATTTTGGTCTGCTGTGCCATTGTTCTGAACCTAGTTTAGGAAGAAATATAGAGCAATCACATCTAAAACAAAGAAACAAATATTAATTCACTTAGACTCATAAACCTCTTAGCATATTCTTATAAAATATTCTTTCAACAACAAAAATGTTCACAGCCCAAGACTTAGGAGGGCAGATGGAAAGATTGTCCACTCTCCTCCAGATTAAGATGATTACATAGAAGTCTCCTCATCCCCCTCTCATGTAGCCAACTATCTTGCTATCTTTTCATCTGTTAGCTATGAGCTCCTAATATATTTTTATTACATTCCCATAGAAGCAAAACATACATTTGTGGCTTTGTGGCACCAACAATGAAGGGATTAGAACAAAATTTAAAAACAAAAACAAAAACAAAAACAAAACCCAGAAGGTATATTTCAGCTTTGATTAACTTATCAAGATTTTTGCAATCTAAAAAATGTCATTTTTATGTTTTTATAAACCATAGATTTTGTGCTTTATAGTTTAGTGTTGTGTCTTATTGACAGGAAGAGAGATTAATATAATTTTTCACTATATTTGGCCTCCATGATGGTAAGAAGCCTGAATGGAGAAGAAAGGGGAAATAAGAGATATTTGAATAGATATTATAACAAGACTTTAAGATAGACTAATATAAAGAGTAAAGAAAAAACAAAGTCAAAGATAATTCTAAGATTTTTAGCTGGGCAAAAGACCAAAAAACAAAAAAATATACAAAAAACAAGAAATTGTTTCCAGAACTGAGATGGGGGAAAGAATTAGAGAATATCAAAACATAATTTACCCTGGAGCCCTTTTTAGTTTGAAGGGATCATTAAATAGCATTAAATCATTTGGCCCCAAAGACTAAATATAGAACACCCAAAATTGCATTCGAGTCCAACAATTAGGTAGGGGAAGTCTTTATTAATTGAACATGTCCAAACAAAAAATATAATTATGATTTGTTCATAACTAACTTAAACTTTTGTAAGCTCCCATGCCTAAAAATTTTGGTGATATAATATTAAATAAAACAATCATGTAGATTAGTATATTTTATTTGCTTCTGGTGCTATTATTTGGTGTAATTTCATTTTCATTACTATAGAGATACTAATCTTCAATCTTAGACACTTGTGAGGATAAGTGAGCATTTTAGGTAATCATGTCATGTCATTAGTCCCTTCTGTCAGACAGATAAACAAGAAAAAACTTGTTAAATTTTTGGTTTATTTGTCTTCAGTAACTTTGATCATTTTTATTATGAGGTAGCATAACCTTTTAACTAATTAATTGAATGTACCATATTCTTTGGGAGGGAGAAAGTAAAGAGGAAAGAGTCAATTCATAGGTGATCTGTAAATTTTAATTATTGGAGCAGATTTTTAATCAGTCTTTTTTTTATTTCTAATTATTTGATCTGTAGAATTTAGGCCCCAGCAGATAAAGTATAAAAAGAAAGATGCTCAGGAGTTACTGATGTTTTAATATTGACAGTAGTTTAGCCATGTGTATTAAGTTATGTATATCACATCAGAGGCTCTAAAATACCTGTGTTGCTGAGGCCCATGTTTAGGTTTCCCTGTTTGTTAATTCTTTAGAGTCCTATTGTGCTTGCCTGAAGGGATTTTAGAGTGTATAATTTAATCTTTTTGTTTGTTTGTTTAAGAGAGGAGGATACTGATGTTCAGAGTCTAAATAATAAGTTTATAACAACATGGCTAATTAAAAGTATGAACCAGGGTGTCCAGTTTAAGCGTAGGTATATAAAGAACTTGTAAGTTGTTGTCACTCCCAGACATACAACAAGAATACAGTTAAACTAACCGAAAATCAATTATTGTTCTTGAAAGAACCCAAAAACTGTGGTCATGAGACAAACCACCAGCCTGAAATGTAAAGAGAAAGGTGCATCTAGAGAGATACAACTTTGAGATTTACTTATCTAAAGCAGAAACCCTGGAATCCATAGCTGGTAGAAACAAGTAAAAGACTATTTTGAGAAATCAATAGAGTTGAGTTCAGACTAGTGCAAGAGTAAAAAACTCTTTAATAGAATTTCTTTATGGATTTTAAGAATGTCCCACATTTATGTGAGTTTTCATTCCAGAAACCCATCAAGATCTCATGTTGAGAATTTGAGAGTGATCCCCTCATGGCCCAGGCTGTGGGAATGTAAGAGTAGCAGTCTTAAAATCTACACTGATTCTACCGCTAATAAAAGCCTTCTCTCTGGGGGAAGGAGATTTGTCAACGGGCAAACTTGAAATGTTATCTCAGTTCAGGAAAAGAAATCCTACCCAACTCCAGCTTTCCTGTCTCACTTCTAAGGGCATGGAGAGTCAACATGGTACCAAAGTTCAAGTAAATAGATTGGGAAAACTGCAGTCAGAAAAAGGAGTAGGAGAATAGCATATTTAAAAAAGAAAAAAGAATTTTAAAAAATACACTTCTGGAGAAGCAGGAACACTTGTGAAGACTTCACTTCTGAGATGTAGGCCCACTAAATAACTGAGACTTAATGAGAAGTGAGAAGATTATAGAATTCCCCCTCTTGCTCTACACTCTATCACAACACCAACAAGTCTTCAATATGATAACAGTGGATGATAGCCAAAAGCCACATAGTTATAGTTGGAGGCTTCAACATCCCTGTCAGTAATTGAAAGATCAAGCAGGCAGAAAATCAGTAAGATAATAGATAACCTAAATAACACTATCAATCAACTTAATCTAATTGCCATTTTTAAAATACTTTACTCAACAATAGCAGAATACACATTCTGCTCAAGCTCACATGGAACATTCCCCAAGATAGATGACATTCTGTTCTATAAAATGTACCTTAACAAATTTAAAACAATAGAAATCACACAGAATATTTTCTCAGACCACAACAGAATTAAATTAGAAATCAAGAACAGAAAAATAGCTGCAATATTCTCATATATTTTGAAATTAAGCACAGTTCTAAATAACACATGGTACAAAAAAAAAGTCTCAAAAAATTTAAAAAGTATTTTGGACTAAATGAAAATGAAACTATATCCTCAAAATTTTTGTATGCAACTAATAATAATACTTAATAATATGTGTTAGAAAAGAAAGCATATCTATAATCAATAATCTCAGCTTTCATTTAAAAAAACTGGAGAATGAAGTGCAAATCAAATATAAAGAAAGCAGAAGAAAGAAAATAAAATTTAGAGCAAAAACCAATGAAATTAAAATGGAAAAGAAATAGGGGAAATCAATAAACCCAAATGCTGCTTTTTAAAAAAAGATGAATAACAATGATAAACCTCCAGCCAGACTAACCAAGAAAAAAAAGAAGACAACACTTTGCCATATCAGTAATAAAAGAGGAATAGTTACAATCAATCCCATGAACACTAAAAGGATAATAAAGGAACCCTATAAACAACTTTATAAATACAAATTTGATAATTTAGATGAAGTGAGCTCATTTTTTTTCTTTATAAATTTATTTATTTAAATTTGTTTCAAGTATACAGTACATTGATTAGACATCTATAATGTTCATAAAACAGTACTCCTCTATTGCTCCCTCCCTCCCCTGGCCATCCACTTAGCCATCATATTAATGCTAACTTCATTCCCTCAACTATCAACTACTAATTTGTACTTTTTTAACTCTTCACCCTATTTTCCCAGCCTCCCAACTCCCATACCCTCTGTCTATCACTAAATTGTCCACTATATTTGTGAGTCTGTTTTTAATTAATTTGAACTCATTTCTTGATAATGCAAATTACCAAAACTTACTCAAGTAGAGATGGATAACCTGAATAGTTTTATATATACTGAAGAAGTTGAAGCTAAATATCTTCCAAAAAAGCCAGATTTTTTTATCGATGAGTTTATTAAACATTAATATAAGAAATAAACTAATTCTACACAATCTTTTTCCATAAAATAGAAGAGGGAACACTTTCTGACTCATTTTATGAGAACAGCATTACCCTAATATATATATATACCTAATATATATATATATATATATATATATATATATATATATATATATATGAACAAACTAAGATATTCTCTCTTTTCACTATTCAATTTCTTACCAGAGTCATAGCTAGTTCAATACAGCAAGAAGAAGAAATAAAATTGCATTCTCTTACAGATGGCATGACTGTCTATATAACTCTAAATAATCTATTTCTTTAAAAAAATGCTTATAACCTAAATTTAAATCCATACTAAAACTCTATATTTTTACTCCCTCACACATTTTATGTTTTTGATGTCACAATTCATACCATTTTACCTTGCATTAGCAAATTATTGTAGTTATAATTATTTTTACTTCTTTTGTCTTTTAACATTCAATAAAAGGCTTAAAGGGCTTTAGTAGTTTTTTTCTGGGTTTTTAGTCTTCTGAGGGAAAACAAAATTGGAAGACTCACATTGCCCAATTTCATAACTTCTTAAAAAGCTATGAGAATCAAGAGTGTAATATTTGCAAAAGAAAAGACATTCATAAAAGAAACATAATAAAGAGCCCAGAAATAGACCAATGTAAATACAGTCAACTGATTTTTGGCAAAGGCACAGAGGCAACACAACAAAGAAAAAAGTATTTTAGATGTATTGGGCTGAAACATTTAGCTGTCCATATGCAACAACAACAACAACAAAAGAATAGAAACACAGGCCTCATTCATGACTTACACAAAAATTAAATTGTGTCAAAGGTATAAATATAAAATGCAAAATATAAAAACTCTATAAGAAAACAGGAGAAAAGCTGTGTGACTTTGTGTTTGATGATGAGTTTTTAGATACAACACCAAAGCATGATCCATGAAAAAAATCGATGACAAACTTCATTAAAATTGAGAACTTTGCTTTACGTAAGTCATTGCCAAAAGAATGAAAGGACAAATCACAGACCAAGAGAATATATTTGCAAATCACTTATCAGATAAAGGACTTGCATCTGCAATCTACACAGAACTTAAAATTCAACTATAAGAAAACAAAACCCCAATTGAAAAATGGGCAAATGACCCGAATAGATACTGCACAACAGAAAATATACAGATTGCAAATACACATAAGATGCTCAACACCTACTGTCATTAGGAAAATGCAAATTAAAACAACAATGAGGTACCACCACATACCTAGTAGAATGGCTAAAAGCAGAGGGAAAAAACCCAGACAATACCAATCGTTGGTGAAAGTGAGAAACAACAGGAAGCCTCATTCATTGCTGGTAGAAACCCAAAATTAGATGGCTACTTGAGAAAACAGTTTCAGTTTTTTACAAAGCTAAACATAGTCTTATCATACAATTCAGCAATCACTCTTCTAGATATTTATTCAAATGATTTGAAAACATATCCACCAAAGAAATCTGCAGGTGAATATTTCTTGCAGCTTAATTCATAACTGTCACTTCTTTTATCCACTCACTTGTAACCAAGATGCCTTTCAACAGGTAAGTGGATAAATGAAGTGTGATACATTCATATCATGGGACACTACTCAACAATGAAATGAATGAACCATCAAGCCATAGAAAGACATGGATGACTCTTAAATGAATTTCATTAAGTGAATGAAGCCAGTCTGAAAAGACCATGTACCGTAGGATTCCAAGGCAGAACTATAGAATGAGAAACGGATCAGTGGTTGCCAAGATTTTGGGTGGGGTTTGGCTGGGTAGATAAAGCACAAAGCATTATTAGAGCAGTGAAATTATTCTGTATGATACTATCATTGTAGATACACATCATTATGCATTTGTTAAAAAAACACACAATCAATGAGGGCTCCTTGCAGAAATGAATGATTCTAGTTCTGGGGCAGAGAATATACAAGGTGAACCTGAAGCTTTGTGTAGTGCCAGGAATTTAAAGAACTACAAAAACACAGTGATAGGTGAATGGCCAAGAGACATAGGAGCCAACTGAAAGATCTCTCAATGACTAAAACTGAAATAATTTGAGCAACAAAATAAATAATATAGCATTGAATTATAACCAGAATATACAGTAAAAATCCGTAAATCCATACTGCTATAAATCAATGGTAAAATAAATAAACAAAAGCATAAACAAATTTCCCATAAAGAAAAACTTCAAATAATTTTGGTAAATGTTCACTCCTCCAGGTGGTGGGTTATAATTCTCCACTCCTTAGTGTGATCTGCACATAATGACTTCCTTTTAAAAGTACATTATGGAAAAGGAGAAAGAAGGGATTTTTGAGTGGAAAAGCCTGATGAGTGCTATTTTAGACAAGTGGTCAAGATTGATATCAACAATGATGAATCACATTGATAACCTGCACAATGGATATGCTATAAGAAGGGGTGCTTTCCTCTTTTATCTTTCAAAACGCTCCTGTCTGAGAAACCAGGTTTTTATGACAAAAGCATCAGAAAAAAAATTGAGGGCCAGTCCACAAAAAATATGATCCTCAAATTGTTAAAATTTTCTAAAATAAGTCTGACAAATTTTCACATTCTATAGAAGCCTAAAAAACATGATAACTGAATATAATGTGGTATCCTGGATGGAATCCTGAAACAGAAAAAAGACAGTCAAGAAAAAATAGTAATATTTGAAGTACAGATGTTAGTTATAATAACATATTAACATTGGTTCATTAGTTGCAATAAATGGACCATAGTGATGTCAACAACAGAAGAAAGTGGCAGCTGGGTGTACAGGAACTTTGTGATATTATTGTAACTTTAATAAAAGAAAAAAACACAGCATAATACGTTAGCCTTTCTCAACTTATTCAGATATTTTTTAACGTGTCAATGTAATAATTTATATTTGTTTAATATTGCAATTTATTCTTTTCCGAAGTCTGGGTACATACTAGTCATTCAATAAATATTTCCTAAGTGGTAGCAATGTCCTTCTTCTAGTTTCCAGATGCCCCTCACTCCCACAAATTTTATATATATATATATATATATATATATATAATTTTAAGGGAAAAAAGCAACAGGCACCAACAAAATGGGACTTCATCATTGTGTTCGTTTAAAAATATCCCTTACAATATAGTTTATTTTAAAACAGAGAGAGAATCAAATTGATGTATTAAAGAATGATGGCATAGAGGCCAGAATCCATGTTCTTCCACAAAATTTTCTTTTTGATCCTATCAGAATCACAATAAAAGACACAGAACATTTTTAAATGAGAGAATGCAAAAGAGCTATACCAGTGAGTTTACAAAGTTGCTGAGTTGAAGTGTTCATGAAGTCCTTTCAATTACAAAATTAATCCTGAAGTAGAAGAGAATTCCAGATTCTAGAGCTCATGTATGAGAAACTTCTTTTTCCCAAGAGTTTAACTCTGTCATCAACAGGCAGCTGTTTTAATTAAGTGGCTTCAAGTAGCTGAGGTAAATAGAGAAGTTATAAGTTTCATATGCTTCAGCAAAGTCCCAATTTGCAAGGGGCCTATAAGAATTATAATTTCAGGGCATACAATCAAAGAATCATTGAATAATTACAGTGGTCAAGTTCAACATGCGGGAACATTTATCCCAAAATTTCATATGGACAGCAGGATAATAATATTAGTATTATTGCTAAGTATTACTTAACAATGGTGGATTCAGTAAGAGTTTCTACTTTGCCAGTCTAGAGAAAATTAGCAAAGAAAAAAGAAAATGATCTTTTATTTATTTTATGCACATTTCAATGTAGGAATATCACCCTATGCAAGGGGAAGGGATAAGAAGCCATGACTCTCTGCTTTATATTACTAATAATATTAGAACAGCTGGCTTCTATTTTAAACTTGGAGATCTTTTTAGAATCTTTTTTCTCCTAGCTCACCTCCTTTTATCACCATTTCCTTTATGAGAACAGAATAGATGTTGAATGAGAACAAGCACGGAAGGGAGTTTTCAGAATGGATTGGAAAATTCCCAGTTTATATGGTGCATTCTATTTTCATTTCCTGGTTATATACTTAAGATGCTTACATTTAAACATTTTATAGCTTCCTCTTTTAAAGCCCTCTCTTTTAGTGGTTAAGTACCTTGAAGCCAAGATCTTACATTAGAGTCGAATCTAATTAGACCTTTCAATTCAGACAGGCTGCTGAACTCTTTTAGTTCTGTTACAGAAATGTACAGTAAAATCTTTTTTTCTCTCTGTGGTGAAAATAGCGGTTATCTTCAAGAAAAAAAGGAAAAGATATCCCACCTCAATTTAAGCACAAGGCCCTGGCAGGTGACCCTGCCTCTTTGTCCTCCTATATAAGAAGGAAGGTGGTTTTCAAATTTTGAAGTAGAAACTGGCAGTAGAGATGTGGAGAACGTGTTGTTGCTGCTTTTAAACCCTTAAATACACCACATCTAAAATGCCTTCACATTAAAAGTATGAAAATTGCAGTAACTACTTCAATAAGCAAGTAGCTTAAATATAATTTCTGGCACCAAGTATATATTCAAAGGAAAAATGAGTTAAGAAAGGCAGTATGTAGTTTTAGAAAAAGAAAAGCATAAAATTCTAAATATTCTCACCAGACTGTATCCTTGAAAGTAATGTCATTAAAAAAATAAGAAAAAAATAAAAGAATTAGCTATTAACTAGGACTCATTTTGCTTCCTAGCCTACATTTGACATTTGAGCTAGCTTTCAGAAGAAAGTAGAAAAACATTATAACAGAAATTTCTACCATCAAAATCAGATGAAGTATGTCATGCTTGCAATAAGTAACTTAGAATTGGGATGCAAGAGGAGGGAAAAAGAAGACAGTTCCAATAAGGTTAAATCAGAATGGCTTACATCACTTGTGAATGTAATAAACTTGAAGACGGGGCCCATAAACCTGACATGGTAGATAATGAAGAGTAGATACCATGCCCTCTAACACTCACGCAACACCAGAGGAATCATAAAGATTTTGCACCTTATCCTGTCACCCTTGGCATTATTTAGAAAAAAAAAAGTACAAAAGGTCAGACTCTGTCCTAACCAACATGACTAATGTAAGATGTTAATAGACTAGAGCTCTCCACTACAACTGTGTAATAATTTGCTTCATTACTGTGTTGGATAGTGACATTCTTCAGAACACAGACAAATTATGTTGGAAAATCTGGCTTTCAAAAGTTATTCATAATAGTTTTAAAGCTGTGATGTACTTTAAAAAGTACAGAAATACTATTCTTATGATCTAAGCCAGATACTGATAAATTTCTTAGAATTAAATTGCTTGCAGTCCTTGATGAACACCCTTTGAAAACTAGTTATATATCTTTAAATTAAAACTCTCCTTTTGGCAAGTTATGCCCATATTTTCTCATCTCCCTTGAAATTAGAGGTAGAAGTGAAGAGATAAGAAAGCATGTTAGAGCATGGATTGGTAGAATAGTAAAGTAAAAGCCCAATCAGGAAGATCCCAGAAACTTTTAGTGAACACTCAAACTCCTCCGCAATCCTCCTCTCATCATTTACAAATTTTTGTTTAGCCAAAGACCTTAATAAAAATAAATTTTACTGGAGGCATGCCACATAGAACACATGAATAAGAAATTCATTTGGTTGAGATGGGCTGGAGTGTTTGGATGATGTGGTGGGGAGCCGAGGTGAGGAGATACTTCCCAAGATATGGAAACTGGTAGGAGTGTATTTGTAAATTACCGCCAGTTCCACTCTAGCAACTTGCCTCCACCTTTCCATTCTCTGTGGCAAATTAGCACCTAACACTGGTTCTCCAAGTTCTTTGCTATAGTATAGCCTATGGAACAAGACACAGTGACAAGATATCAAATATGTCCCAAAGTATTTTGTTCTGATGTCTAAAGATGCTAAAACTCTAAAACAAGATACTTCAAACAATAATATACCAAAGGAGATAATCAGATAAGACCAATGTTTATAACCAATGTTTCTTCTGGGACTCTGAAATCTGTAATTAACACATGATTTGAACTTTGTGAGTATTTGGTTCAGGAAAGTTAGACAAAAAACAAGAGGAGGAGAAAGTGCTCATTCCCAGTGTTTGAGGAGGGGCAAAAAAAGGTGCTTTTTTTTTTAAGTTGTCAGGATACAATAGAAAGGGCCTAGGATTTAGTAAAGACATCTTGGTTCAAGTCCTGCTTGTCCACACATAATGGTTGAGTGATTATTTACAAGGCATTTATTCCCTCTAAATTTAAGAGTCCTTATTCTCAAGAGTAACACTGGCATTTTGGGACTATTTCAAGGATAAGTGAGATAACATAACAAGGGTGTACAGTCAATTCAATATGCACACTTCTGCAGAACTCACATCCCTTGTATCACACAAAGTATAATACTGACAAATGGGAGGTCTCTATTTTGGGTTCTCTACCAAGGTGCCAACATGATGTGGCAATGGTATAAAACATGGTTTAAAAGTCACTTGACTCAAAGATCTATCTGATGCTTATTAAATGTTAAATTTGAAAAAATGTGCATATTATTACAATTTTAATGTAAAACTTTATTACTATTATTTAGTTATTAATATTGTTGTAATGATAAGCCAATTTCTCACAAAATTCAACCATACCAAACCTAATAATAAATTTTAAATTGTGGTTGCCACCATTACTATCATTGTAGTTATGAATTCAGGTGAACAGATGTTACTTACACTTGCTCCTTTTCCTCTATATCTCTGTATATTGTTTCTAGTATTTCTTTTGAAAAAAAATTGGGCTATGTGGGGATGGTGACAAACACTAATGATTATGTATACAGTATTGTTTACATTAATCTATTTTTTTTAAACTCAGTCTAAATGCAGTGTTTCCCTGTACATAGCACAAAATGGGCAAACTAATGCTCTTGGAGATGTAAGCAGGATAGTATGATGAGACAATAGCATGCAAGCCCAAATGTTCTCCTTGCTGTATCACAGAAGTATCCTGTTTCTAAATGTATGCTTAAATTGTTGGATTGAAAGACCACATGTGAAAGACCTTACCTTAAGCATTGTCTCTCTAACAAAATTAGAAAAACTTGCTTGCTTTCTCATTTGTTTTGTTTTTGTCGTCATGATTGTTTCTCCACCACAGTTACAAATGACATTATGAGACATTTTAAGACTAGAAAGAGGTATATAGATGAATATAAACTAAAGAGGACATGCAGTTTTCAGAAGTTAAACTGAATTTTGTCATCTAGCCATAATTAAAGTACCACAAAGCCTCTTCTATCTAGCAACTTATCTGGCAGTGATCAAAAACTTTGAAAAAGGTTTATATAAAAGGAGAAAATACTAGAAAGACAATGTTCAAGTATACTTTAAGTTATTTTTAAATATATTATCTATTTTATAAGGTCATTGACAAAAATATTTACATTATTTCAGACAATACAATTTATTGCTTCTAGCACATAGCAAAAAAAATTCTTAATGCATTCATTCAAGTACCAACTTTACCATTTCATCCATGAAAAAACTCATGTATATTTCAGCATAATCTGGGCAAATTTGTTTTTTTTTTCTTTCAAATGAGGAAATTGATTATTCTAGAAGGCTAAGACTTAATGTCACATGAGGATTATGGTTCAGTCAGAAAAGATAATAAAAAGGACAGCTGAGAAAATGATTGGAAAAATTATAAACACATTGTGGTTAATGTTAATAGGGATGTTTCATATTTTCTGTTCTATTTTCCAATTTTGCACTATGCATATCCACTTTTTCTTCCCTTTTAGGTTTGTATTGAAAGGCCAGCTCTAAAGAAGATGGCTATACCCTCTAAGGGTCTATTCTAAAAATGATAATAGGATGAGTTAAATTAATATTAATAAAGAAAGTGCATGCTTCATACTGTAAGACAACTCTCCTCCTTATTTCTCTAACCTCTTCTCCTACTACATCTACTACTTTCATTCCTCCCTCACTCTCCAGCCATATTCGCCTCCTTGCTGTTTCCTACATTCTTGTTAAACATCATGTTAAAGCCTCTGCATTGGTTCTTCCCCTCTTCCTGGAAATTTCTTTCCCTACTAATGTATCACGCCTAACTTTTTAACTCTCTCACCTCCTTCAAGTCTTCCTGGTGGTTTATAATGCTGGCTGCTATGATAAATATGTCCTTAAATCTTCATGCCTTAATACAATACACTTTTTTACTCAGTCACTTGATGTCCAGTGGGTTAGGATAGGGAAGCACTACCCAGTCATTTAGGAAAGTAGGCTGACAGGGACTCTTTTATCTTCAGCCAGAAGCTTCTATGGTCACCCTTTTGCCTTCCCGTCTAGCTGGAAAATAATATAATGAAATCTAGTTATTTTTCATCTAAAGTCTCCACAGAATCATGATTTTTTTTATTTTATTTTTTTATTTTTTGGAAGAGACCAAGATGAAGAAAAAAGAAATAGGCATGAAGGAGGTTTATTATCCATGATGGAGAATGTCAAGCTTCCTAAGCTGCTCTAGGTCAGAATTTCCATAATAACCCATCTCATTCATATTCTTCTTTAATACCAACAATGCTTTCTCAATCCAATTAGTCCACATAATTTAAAGTGCTCATATATATGAAGTAAGTAGATCATTGATGGACAGTGGGGAAGCCAAACTGATTAGAATGAAGGGCATAACACAAGTTAAGCAATAAATGAAAGAAAAATTGGACAAGTTCTCAGATATGAAGAGAAATTATAAAAGTGATAAAAAATAAAGTATGAATATATTATATATCATGAAATTCTAGAGAAAGGGAACTCTTTTATTAGAGTAAGATGAGCTAGATCTTTGAAACTTAAGATTCAGTAGGTTTTCTAAAAAATGTACAATAGTTGGTTTATGTCAACTATGTTCAGTCTTCAAACTCTTTTTCCTCTCTTTCCCTTTAGGTACTGTTTTTTGGTAGCCTCTGGAAGTCTTTGTGAAAAACCTATACAGTGTTTAAGAAGCACTGACTATAATCTGAGGTCATTTCTATATAATGACCTTATCAGAATGCCTATTGCCACAGCTATTTTATTTTTGGTAAAGTCCTACTTGTTTTATAAGAACCA
This sequence comes from Macroglossus sobrinus, assembly GCA_004027375.1. Classification (NCBI taxonomy): domain Eukaryota; kingdom Metazoa; phylum Chordata; class Mammalia; order Chiroptera; family Pteropodidae; genus Macroglossus; species Macroglossus sobrinus. Next base: position 738,758 of record PVKZ01000213.1, read on the forward strand.
GCTCTAAAATCACTCTCTCTCTGACCCTGTTCATAAACTCAGGTAGAATTCAACACTCTTCCGCTGTGATCCCACTGTATCACATCTGTCTCACTAATATGACAATATTACTTTGTGTTTTTATTGGTCGTCTAATACAGTAGTCCCCAATCTTTTAACATCAGGGACCGGTGCTCCTATGAGAATCTAATACCTGATGATCTGAGATGGAGCTGAGGCAGTGATGCTAGTGCTGGGAGTGGCTGCAAATACAGATGAAGCTTTTCTTGCTTGCCTGCTGCTCACCTTTTGTGCAGCCCAGTTCCTAATAGGCCATAGTCCAGTATTGGTCCATAGCCTGAGGCTTGGTGTCCCCTGGTCTAATAGACTGTTAACTCTTTTAGCAACTTTATTTCCTCAGTGACAAGCACAATATCTAGTCTCTAGCATTTCCTCTGTGAGAACTGAAATGTCTAACACTTAACTGAATTAACTTTGACTAGAATTGCACTCAGCAGAATTGAGTTGACTAAAATGGAACAGAATTAAAAGGAAAACTAGAAAAATTATGATTTGCCTAAAAAAGGATATAAGCTTAGCTAGAGCTGAAATGGTGTAGAATTGCAGAAAAATAAGTTTCTGGACTTCTTGTTTAGTTCAGAATGAAGCATTCAAATGACAAGATAAAATGAAAAGAACTTCTAAATATCACAAATCTCAACTAAGCCTAACTGGAGTCAGTATTAATAATTTGAGCTGGTGATTGGATATCTGTATGCAACATTTATGCTGCAGAAACCTTACAATGAGAACTAAAGTTGATTCTGTGCATTGAGAATTACAGATCTCAGAATGTGGGAAGATTGGTGCCTTAATATTTGGCAGAGTGGGAGAATAATGAGAAATCTGTGTCAAAATGAAGAAGACCATACTTACAAACAGAAATGTGAAAAAGAAAAAATACTCTTAATCAAGCACTATAGAAGCAAAAATTTCAGGAAAGGAAAAAGAAAATGGTAAGTTAAAGAACATTTTCGAATACCCACGATGCCATTATTTCTCCCAACCTGGATATTTTACAGAGGAAGACTATGAGACTTAGAAAAAAGTAAACTTGTTCAGAAAAATGCACCTAGAAATTCAGAGATATGTTTAATTTCAAAACACATGACCTAATGAGGAAATCAAACAAATCATCATGTCTTGTCTTTCTATTATAGGGACGACTGTAACTGCTCTGCCTAGTTTCACATACCAGAATCTCAACCACAGTTTTCAATCAGCTTTAGATGTTTCAGATGTACAATTCTTAATATATTTTGAAGTTGTTTGTTTGTATGTCACTTGGAAACAATAAAAGATTACAGGTAACTGTAGGAAACATCAAATGTATAATAAACAATGTCTCCAAATCTTCTCAACAATATGAAATAATTTTACATCAATGAAAATTCAAAGCCAAAATTCAGAAAAATCAAAATAGCAAAATAATTGCATGTGAAAAGAGAAACATAAACACAAGTGTCATAATCCCAAATGTTCCCACCCTATCTCTGCTCTCTGTATGGTCAACAGCACAGATAGAGGGAAAAAAAAAAAAAAAAAGAAAAAGGAGGTCAGACCAGGAATACCAGCTAAGAGGCCTGAATGTAAGTTAGTGTGATCATCAGAAAAAGTAAACGCACTCTAAATCTCAAGAAAAAAATGTGACTGTGACGAGTGGAACAAGAACTACAGAGAAGTGTATTCAAAATATAAATGTCTTAAAGGGGAAGATACCAAAATTAAATAACCATTCATATTTAATGATGCATATTTCAGTCATGCATCAGAAAATGTTTAAATTAGTTTTAATTATCTTAACCCCAAATTAAGGAATATTTAAAAATAACTGATTAGTAATCATTAAAAGTATTGAGGTCACAAAAGACAGATAACTGAGGAACTTTTGCGAACTGCAGGAGACTTGGAAGAAGTAATAACAAATCACAAGGTAAAAGTCTGGATGAAACCCTGGAACAGAAAAAGAACATTAGAAGAAAAATTGGTGAGATATATAGGAGTTAGGTTAGTAATAGTATTATACCATGTTAATTTTCTGGTTCTGATAATTGTCCTATGGTTATGTTAGATGTTAGCATTAGTAAAAGAAAAGATGATTGAGGAAAACTGTGCCATTTTTGCAACTTTCTCATGTCTCAATTTAGTTCAAAATAAGAAGTTTAAAAAAATAAATGAACACAAAAAAATAGATGAAAATAATGCAATTTACAATCGACTTAAAAACACACAAAATAAAATTAATAATGCTAGATGGTGCAATTTCGCTTCTCTCTCTCTCTCTCTCTCTCTCTCTCTCTCTGTCCTCTATGCTCGATGAGGAAACACATCCCACAGCACTGTTCCACTTTGTTGCAGTTCTCATTACAAGAATCCAGAAAACAATTCTCTGATTAAAATCAAGCCTAGAAGTAATTTGTTTCCATTTGACAATCTCTTTTCTCTGAGCCTGGTTTAACTCTGCTGCTCAGACTGTTTGGGGGCAACTGTAATCTGTAACTATTTACTTCCACTACACAGAGGACAATAGGAAAGAAACACAGAAATGAAAAGAATGTTGGAATGGGGACAGGTATTCAAGAAAGGAAGGAGAAAGACAAAGCCAGTATTTTCTTATAACTAAATGTACACTTTGCAATAATTATTATAGATTTTTGTGTTAGGTGGACTTGAAACTGTACAGTCTCTGAAATAAATAGCATTAACAGTTTTTGCCTTATTTAACTTACAAACTTTAGGTCAAGATCTATTATTCTTTTTTGTCTGTCAGTGTATTTGTGGCAAACTCTGAGGTCAATTTTGTCTATTCTTAACACTTAAATTTCCAACCACCTCTCCATCATCACTACTATTCTTAAAAATTCTATGTATGTCATTACCTCATTGCCCACACTGCTCTAACCACAACCAGATAAAGCAAGACAATGCCATGGTAAAAACAAAAACAAAAACAAAAAACTGCTCTTTGTCCTAAAGAAAAGAAGAATCTGTTGCTGAATGAACTATTAAGCAAGACCTAATCTATCATATCATATAATTATAGGCATTTTTCATGAGGGGAGCAAACTAAATAAAAGAATTAATGGAAAATGTTTTGAAGGCCATGTGCCATACAGTAGTGGGAAAGTATAGGGCAAATAACCAGAACACCTGGGGTAGCGAGTCCTTAGACTAGTTAACTTTTTCAAATTTTCTTTTTCCCTTTTAAAATTAGGAAGCATAATTATGTTGCTTAATTTGCCCAAACCTGTAAATAAATTTGTGCAACTTCAATAAGTCTGTCGAATTTGACTTCATGTTTAGTGATAATTTACTCATGCACTTAATTCTTTCAAAATAGTCTCTTTTTTAATGTCTATGATTTAGTTCACATACTTATTTTCTTTCTCTAATCAACTATAGTTGAGAAATTCTGTTTCTAAATGTAGAGAGAAGGCTCATTATATATAAAGTGCATTTACCTAAGTATAACGAAGATTACAAATTATGTTTAGAGTTATGTTCTTAAAGATCAGAAATCACATTTTTTGATGAATTTTATCTGAAGAAAGAAAAGATTCACAGGAAAAACTGATATCCATAAATAATCTTTAATCTGGCTTTGGATTTTAACATACCTATGAAGCACTTGCTAAAGTCATCAGTAATAACTTTATTTTGCAAATCAGTGAACACTTTTTCAGTCTTTATTTTAACTGATGTGATGAACAAGTATCTTTATTTGAAAATAATAATACTCAGAAGGCCTAGCTTTCCTGGTTTTTCTTTTATCACTAATTCTATTCCTTGATTCCCTGATGCCTGCTAGTCAGTAGGCTTCAATTTTTTTACCTTCTCACTGACTGCTTGCTTCAAGATTTATACCATGGATTCATTTTAATCGAGACTTAATCAGGATTTGTTCTAATTAGTAAGGTGACATGCATAAAGATGATTGCCTTTAAAAAAAGAATTGGTTATTTACATGTCTCAAGAGAAAAGGGTATGCCATGTCACATAGGGCTGCATAGAAAAGCAACATATTTTGATAAGAAGGAGAAGCAGGAGTGAGGGGGGAAGCCTAGATTAGAGCATTTATTAAGGTAATCCATGGAGTAAATAGGGTAGAATTGGCTAGTTTAAATAACACTGATGGGTCTTCAGGTATTGAGGCTGTCCCTAGTTATCTGGTACCTGGCACTGGATTGATATTTAGGTGAAATATTGGCTTGGCTTGTGAGTTAGGTAAGAAAGAGGTTTAGAGAGCAGGCTCTAGATGGCAGGAGATGTAAATAATTATGACCACTAGTCTGGCTTTGCCATTAATTAATGGATGCCACATAAACAAATATAGAATCTAAGAAAACATAGAACAGTGCTATCATGTCTGCTTCGATTTTTTGTATTTTTTTTTAACAAAAACCTATCAGATAGCTGTTTATGAATGTAAACAAATACCTCAGTGCCAAGAATTCAGTATTCAAGTTGTGATCCATGCCCTGCTTACTTGAGCTTTATCTTCTAGTCCCTACTTTGGTTGTTACTATCATTATACATTTAATGAACCAAATCATAAATCTGAAAGACAGTGTCACCTTTCCAATCTTCCTTATATGTATGAGCAATAATCGTCCCATATGTCCTTATAGCTTAAATATTTTTTGTTTCCAATTCATGATCCCTTAATTTATCAATCTAACTATTACTGCATAATCTTGTCAAAGGTCTCTCTCTTGGTGCCACAGGATAGGAACTTCATTATATTCTTACTTAACATTTTCAGTTGCTCCTTATTGTCTCAAGAACAAGTCCAAGCTGCTTAGCATAGCACCCTGAGCCTTGGGTGCTAACATAGGTAATTATTTTCCTCAGTCTAATTTTCAACTAACTTGTGTTTTGTACTTTATGTTACAAGGTAAAATACTTGTGATTTCTTTTTTTTAAATCTTATTTTATACCTTTCTACTGTTATCTATTTCTCATTTGAAATGTCCCATACTCCTACCCATCAGTTTATAACTTTTTAAATTTAAATGTACTTCAGAACATGCTTAGCCATTTCTTTCTTTTGAGAAACTTCCCCAATTCACCCTTTCTGTCTATATTACCCCCTTTTTCTCTTTAATTGTCATTGTGATTCTCCTGATCTATAGTAAACATTCTTTACTGCTTCCCCCTCATCCCATCCCAACCCCTTATCTAAAGCTTCTTAAGGGAACTATTTTACACATCTATATCTTATTGTCTCCTATCCATAGTCCATTTGCTGAACTAAATTGAACTGAAAAATTCCAGAACACGCTTCAAAACCGGGACTCCCAAAAATAAAAGTTATAAAGCAATTTTGTACCCAATAGAGAAGCAATTTTTTTCCTAGTAAATCTATAGTTAGCAGTCAAATTCAAATATTTTTCTATATTAAGTGTGTTTTTTTTCTTTCATTTTTGGTTCTATCATTAGGCATCTGTGGAATAACATACTAATAAACTAATAATGTACTACATATTGATAAACAGAGCTTTGTTTGCTCTTCTGTATTAATATGCAGTATATTTTACTTTAAAACAATAGTCCCCAAAGATTTCCCTCTTAGAGAATGTATAGAGTGAGAAAAAAAATGCTGAGGAAGAGCAATATATTATGTGAATAATGCAAACAAGAATTGAGAAACAAGGTGTTATAATGGATGCTAAAATCTTCTCAAAACATAATTTCCATGATTTAAAAATCCCCTTTAGAGAAAAAAATATAAGAAAAAATTCTTCACATAAAAAAAGCAATTAGGTTTGAAAAAAAAGCTCACATTAATGTATTTATTAAGTACATTCTATAATGTGCTTTAAACAATAGGCATCAGTTACCAGGTATTTACTTCTTTGGAGTGCAACTAAATTTGCTTTTTATCTTAAGTTATATTACTAGGTGAACAAGTCAAATATTCTTACCAGCATAAATTATTTGACCCTGTTTTTAAAATATTGCTTTTCTAATTCTTTCTTAGGTAATTTATCATCTCTTTAAGCTGGATTTGTCTAAAAAAGATCCACTGTATGGAGCGATACACTTAAAAAACAAAAAAAATATATATAAGACAAAATTAAGATGGATAAGCTGACATACTATAACAAATGTAAAGTGGTATATCTTAAAATTATTTTAAAAATATGTCAGTAAATCATGTTTCCTGGATTCTTAATTCCACTAAGTATTAAAAATAAGAGAATCAGAGTTCAGTATTTATACTATAAAAAACAAATGGAGAAAAAATATTTCTAATTTTTATTTAAAGATCATTTCCATATATATTATACCATTTTGATTCTGGAGTAAGGTGGCCTTATTAAGGTATTATTTTAAAATATATCACCTTTACTAAAAATCGAACAAGCAATAAAATTATTTAAAATTTTAACAGACTTTTTGCAAGTAAGAAAATTAAAGAAGCCCCTAGATTTTGGTAATAACATAACAGAATTACAAATAATACTATATTTATCTATTAATTTGATGTTATTCAGTAAAAATGTCAATATATTTGAAATATTTGAAAATATATTATCTTTTCCTCTTCTTCCTCTCTTTGTCTTTTATTTTACCAATGAACAAACTGAGGCATCTTAACTCAGTAGTTAGGGTTACATAATAAATAGACTTATGAAGCCTCTTAATGAGAAGTAAGAGATATATAAAATATAATTTATGTAATATTTTTGCAAATTGATTAACCCTAATTTTACAAATATCAGACTAATTCAGAATGTTAGGTTTCTATGATAGGTCAATATGAAGCAATATGAGTCAGTAGTTTAGAAATATTTGTACCTATTGATAAATTAATTTGTCTTCTAAGATATAATTATTCATAGGGACACATGTAAATATTAAAATAATCATTATGCTGTTATTATTAATAATAAAAGATTTAAAATCTAATTTAGAATTCATGGGGAAGTAGCTATATATTCTGTATTGATTAAAGAGCACTCAGATGTTCTGCAAAATATATTTTCAATCAATATTTAGTAAGTTGGATAAGATAAAAAAACATTCTTGACATACCATTATATGAACAAAGAAGCATGTAAAAGTACATATAAATCATAACTCTGAGTATGTATGTATTTGAGAAGAGACATGTTATTTAAAATGAATAAAAATGAAATTGGTTATATCTTAATAATGAAATTACTTCTTATATTACTTTTTTACATTTTAAAACTTTTTTATAAATTCACATAATCTTTGAAAGCAAAATTATATTTAAAAAATTAGCAGTATATTTTCATTCAATCAATATACTAATTGTAAATAAATATATCTGTATATTGATAAAATTAATATTTTCTAGAATTAATAGTCTCTCTGTTACAAATTTTATAGTATATTTCATGTTCTTGAATGTAATGCAAGTACACATATTCTTAAATGTTCCATAAACCGGGTCTTTCTTTGATTTTGACTGCACTTACTACAAATTGGTATTATTACATCATACTCTGTCCCTAACCTTGAACTCTGTAAAATGCTACAACTAGATTCAACAGCACAACTACCTGAGTGACAAATGAAAACATGTTGCAAAACATATTACAATGACAAATAAGAATAAGATTCCCCCAAAATAAATAGACTATTAACTACCTTACCCTCTTTAGGATAGCTACTATAAAGAAAAAAAAATCAGAAAATAACCAGTACTAGCAAGGATGTGAGGAAACTGGAATACTTGTGCACTACTGATAGAAATATAAAATGGTGCAGATATTTATGTTATGAAAAAATTATGAAAAAGTCTGGTAGTTCCACAAAATACTAAAAATAGAACTACTAGGTTATCTAATATTTTGCTTTTGGATTTATTCCCAAAAGAATTGAAAGCAAGCAGGGAATTGAACAGATATTTGTACACTTATGTTTATAGCAATATTATTTACAATTGTCAAAAGATAGAAGCAACTCAAGTATCCATGGATAGATAAACGAATAAAGAAAGTGTGGTATATGCATACAATAGAACATTATTTATCCTTAAAAAAGAAGAAAATTCTGACATATGCTATAACCTATAACATGGGTGGACCTTAAGAACATTATGCTAAGTAAAATTAGCAAGTCAAAAAAGGACAAAAACTATGTGATTCCAGTCATACGATAAAGCAAGAATAATCACACTCATGCAAACAGAAAATAAAATGATGGTGATTAGGGCCTGGATTGAGGAGGAATGGGGAGTTATCATTTAGTAGTTACAGAGTTGCAGTTTTACAAGACAATAAGAGTTTTGGGGATAGATAGTAATGAAAAAAATGTGGACACACTTAATGCTACTGAAGTGTACACTTTAAAAATGGTTAATAAGGCACTATGCTGTATACCTAAAATTAATACAAAATAATCCTGAAGGTTAATTGCAATTGAAAAATAAATGAATAAATAAATAAGGTTAATATGACAAATGTCATGTGGTATGTATTTTACTGTAATTAAAAACAAAAAAAAGTAGACTATTTAAATAAACAAATAAATAAAGAACCTGAGTAGATAGCTATGGTAACAAAAAGCAAATACAATATAATATCTAGTAACATTTCTTAAAATACATCTATTTTCCCTGACACGATAAAGTCCTAGTTAACAAACATATAAAATTCATAATAAATAAGGCCGAATAGAGTCTAGATAACACTGACTTAATTTAAAATTATAGTAAGTATTGACTGGTGGAAATAAATGTGTATGTAAGGATAATAGGCTTTAAAATAATATTTAGGAATGTCATGACTCAGAGGTCAAATTTAGGTGTTTGCTTTTTCTATCATTTTTATGATGTTATTCCAGTTCAGAAGCTACCAGATAGCTTTTTATTTTTTTAATGTTTAAATAAATTAAACAAACCCTAAGATAAAAGAATAATGTTGACAGATCTAATTTCTTTATTAAAGTGTTTTATGTAAGTGCAATTTTTTTTCTAGAATAATGCATCACAATATAGTGGAAAGAAACTATATGAACTCTTGAGAAAAAAATAGACCTGCTTTTAAATTTCATTTAACTCCTACCAACCAAAGAACTTAGGAATGTGGCTAATCTTCTCTGAGTCTCAAATTTTCTGCTTTAAAAAAGGGTAATAAAACTGGCCTACTAGTATTACTAGGAATTTTTAAGACACATTTAAACTGCATAGTGCTTGACACAAAAAGATAACTAATTTTGTAAATATTCCTTACTTTAACTAAAACGTAAAAACTGAACATCTTGAAATCATTCAAAGAATGGTAATGACCACATATTTGAATAATGGCAGAATTTGGGTATAGAAAATTTCTTAAATAGAATACAACCCATATGGATATTACATAAACTTTTTTTGGGGGGCGGGCCAATATGAGAAGACATTCACTTAGAACAGTGAAAAAGATAATGCATATTTTTGAGTGGGGGAAGTAATTAAAAAACAACTTCCATATAAAAAAAAGATATTTACATTTTTAATGTCCTTCTTAGCAATATTTCTTTTAAATAAATAGGCATAATTGTGAGATATTTCAGGTCAACCAGGATGGCAACATAGGAGGCTCCTGTGTTTTTCTCCTCCCACAGATGCACTGAATGCACAGCTACACATGGGGCAATTCTTTGACAAGAGATATAGAAACTAGCTGAGCAACTTCTACACATCAAATAAATGAGAAAATATCCACATTGAAACAGGTAGAAAGGATGAGACACACTGTTGTTTCAAACCCCACCCCCAACACAGCACCATACAATCATGAAAAAATCTCTAACACTTAGCTTCTCCTGAAACCCAACATATAGTACCCCAACTTTTAAGACTCCCATGAACATGGGCTCCTAAAACACCTATCTCTGAAAGCCAACAGAGCTTGTATTTAGGAGACCACAAGATTATACAAAACAAAGAAGCAATTATCAAAACAATTCTTAAAGGATGTGTAAGCACACATATAGCATCTGTCCCCCAGGACTTAGCACAGAGTGAGAAAGAAAAATTGCACACCTTCCAGGCTCTCACTGAAAGAGGTTTATCTGCATACTTTAAAGCTATTGCTTGAGGATCACACTCCGAATTTAGCAAGCATCTAGGGGCTGACCGTGATCTTCCCAAAGACTGGGAAACTGGTGAACATCTCTCACATCTTCTTTCTCCAGACTACCCCAATTTAAAAAAATCAAATCACCAGTATCTCCCTAAAAGGAGCTAGTGCATACATCTCATGCCTTAGTTTTTATGGCAGCCACCTGAGGAACTTTAATACAAAGACTGTTCCCAGAGACAAAAAGGTAATTAAATAATAATAACGGGGTCAATTCATCAAGGCAATATAAATTGTACATCTTTCTGCACTCAACATAGAAGCATCTAATATTAACATATCTGAAAGGGAAAATAGACAATACAATAATAATAGGGGACTTCAGTACTCTATTTTCAACAATGAGTAGATTACTCAGACAGAGAATCAATGAAGAAATAGTGGACTTAAATAATACTGTGGATCAAATGGACCTATCAGACATACAGAACATTCCATCTAACAGCAGCAAAATAAACATTCTTCTCAAGTACACGTGAAACATTTCTCAAGACAGATCACAGATTAAGCTATAAAAATAGTCTTAATAAATTTAAGAAGATTAAAGTCAAATCAAACATCTTTCCCAATCCAATGGAATGAAACTGCAAATCAATTAAAAGAGGAAAATCACATATTCAAAAAGGGGTTAATATCTAAAATATATCAGGAACTTATACAACTCAATAGCAATGAAACAAATAACCCAATTAAAAAATAGTCAGTGGACCTAAATAGACATTTTCTAAAGAAGACATACAAATGGCCAATGGTTACATGAAAAGGTTCTCAATATCACTAATCATCAGGGAAATACAAGTCAAAACCACAGTGAACTATCACCGCACATCTGTTGAAACAGTGTTGGAGAGGACATGGAGAAAAGGGAACCCTTGCATACTGCTGGTGGGCATGTAAACTGGTACAGCTACTGTGGAAAACACTCTAGTTGCAGAAAGGCAATAGGTAAATTTTCTTAAACAAGAAAAAATCTCAGGGACTATAGCATATGTGAGCCATGGCAGACAATTGAAAAGGAGAAGATGATGAAATTTATCCAAATAATAACTAAATCAAAATAAAGGTCATAGAAATTAAGGCACTGATAGGAAACATTACTTATTTTAACCACAGAAAAGACACTGAATGAATATAGAAATTGATTATAAAGTAGAATGTAAATTTCATAAATACAAATAGCAAAGTAATTTAAAAGAGTGCTGATGACCTATCTTTTGTCTTTTATTTCTACTAATTAACTAAATAATATAGTTTAAAAAATAACATGACTTCAATTTTAATTTTTTTATTAACTTTTACCTTTAGATTTTATAGAAGTGACCTCTTAGAGCAAAAAGAAAAGGAAAAAAGTTTATTGGAATTTGGAGATTATAGCTTTTTTATTATAACATTTTTTTCTGTTAAATGCAAGTAACCTAATATATATCACCTATTATTTTTTAAAAAGTGTAGTATCATTTGTTTTATAAAGTTACTTTTACTTCTCTATACACCTATCTATTTAGATAGCAAAGCATTGTCTAGAATTATGTGTTACCAGTGATTACTTCTAGAAAAGTGAGGAAAATTTTTTGTTTGTTTTTATATATTATTACATACAAAGGATCATAGGTTGTTGTCATAAAAAGTCAAGGCACTATTTTAAAATTTTACTTGAAAAGTGTCTGCATGCAGAATATAGAGTAAAAAGTGCCTTTTCATATACAATAAGAAGTAAAATTGCTAGATCATAGAGTAGGTCTATTTTGAATTTTTTGAGGAACCTCTATACTGTTTTCTATAGTGGCTGAACCAATTTACATTTTCATCAACAGCACACAAGCAACCCTTTCCCATATTCTCGCCAATCCTCATTATCTCTTGTCTTTTTAATAATGATCATTCTAACAGTGCGAGGTGATAGCTCATTGTGGTTTTGATCTGCATTTTCCTGATGATTAGGGATATTGGGCATAACTTCATGAGTGCTAGTTTAGTTTTCCAAAAATAATTATATACTTTCTGGTGTCAAAGCTGTTTCTGATGTTCAGTACAATGATAGGGACTGAGTAGATATTAAACATTTATTCATTTATTTTAGCACAATGTTGCAAAAAAAAAAAAATACTGGACCAGAAGAGAGAAAAACAAGGTTTATTTTTGCCCTACATTGCCTTCAAGAATCAGTGATCTTGAAAAAGTCTTTAACTTTCTTGGCTTCCGAACCCTCATTGATTAAAATAAAGCAAGTCTAAATGTTTAAGACTGTATACATAGCAAGTCAACTCTGGAAACTATACGAATGATAGCTTATATACAGAAGGAAGATACTAAAGGGAGGTCTTTTTTCTATCTATTTTGTCTAAATTTAAAACTACATCTTTCATTTTTACAGTTAAAAAAAAAGTAAACAGTCTTTACATATTTAGTAACAAAGGAAAACCTACCCACTCCCAAGTCAAGTCTTTTTCATCAAGTAGAGTTGAGTGTAAAAAATGTAACATATGTCAAAACACATCTTGGAGACTGTCCAGAGAGAACAGTCTGTAAAATTCCATGAGCTTTCAAACTCTAGGCAGCAGTTTCTAATGTGGCATGTTCTGGCTATGTGCATCTCATGCATTTTTTAAAGCTCTGCTTTAAATACAGGTTTATCAATAAAAATGCCACCAGAAAACAGCTTTGAAATTTTAATCTCTTCCCGAAATTAAAGGTTTCCTTAAGGCAGGCCTGGAATTGGTTGTGTCTGAATGCCATCCACTTTTATTATACAAGAAATCTCACAGCTGCTAAGTTCTAATTCTACCAAAGTTAAAAGAAATGCAGCTCTGCATCTCTCATCATCAAAAGCAGCATAATTTAAGCCTTTATTGTGTCAGTCATGAATTGTCTCTCCTGTAAGCTTGCAATGTCATAATATTCTTTTAGATTAATGAGGATCCCTACAATTACAGAGTAGAAACCGTCAGAGTTCACAGTAAAGCCTGTCTAAAGGCAGAAATTACCACTAATGCTAGTGCATTAGCCAAAAATTACAAAAAGAATCACTGCTGTCACCAAATGCAAAGGGCCTACAACTGAAAGATGGACAGATTTGCCATCTCTCAAAGTGATTCTGGGTAGAAGGTGAACAACCACAGGGGATCTTTTTATTCCTTTGTACATATTGTATGCCTAAGAAATTAGCAGAGATGTTTTTAAAAAGGCTTTGATGCTCTACAGAATGCAGTTAGTAAATAACCAGCTTGCACAAATAGAATCAAAACATGTACAGGATTCTCTCACATAAACTCAGCAGTTTCCTTTTCTCTCAAAGTTGAGTAACTGTTCTTGACACATACCTTATAGATTCTTAGTAAAGAACTAGAAAAAAAACTTTGTTCTAGGTTCTCTTTTCTCCAGTTCATCTTCTGTTCTGCTTCCAAGTAAAGCTACCTTTAAAAAATAAATATGTATGATCTTATTTATGTGGAATCTGAAAGAGTTGTACTCATAAAATCAGAAAGTAGAGTGGTCGTTGCCAAAGGCTGGGAGTAGGAGAAATAAAGAGATGTTGACCAAAGGGTTCAAAGTTTCAGTTATATGATATGAATAAGTTCTGGAAATCTAACATATAGCATGGTGACTATAGTTAGTGTATGCATGTTATGTGCTGCTGAGTGGGGTCCAACTTCTGGGGACTCTCTCTCCCCATATTCTTGTTAGAATTTTGATAGATCCAGTTTCTGGGGCTTGAAATAATGTTATTGGTATGTCATCTACCATGGTTACTTATTTCTTTCCAATACTTTCAAGACAGTTTTCAATTTGTTTTCTAGAATTACAGGTTCTTCCTCATAGGAATCTTCAAAGGTATCTGTCATTCTGTTGTCTCTGTATAGATTTTCGGTATATTGTTTCTATCTTCCCATTATTTTATCCAAGTCAGATAATGTGCTTCTCTGTTGGTCACTCAGCATTTCTAATATAGGTCTGATTTGCTCTTTTATTTCTTGAGTCTTCTGCTAGAGATCTTGCGTTTTTTTTTCTCTCTTCTATCCCTTTCTATTGATATACTTCTCTTTATCTCTACAATATAGTCATTGAAAAATTGCGTTGAGGATTCTAATACTGCTTTTGTCATCTTTTACTTTGCTTCTCTCCTGTCTTTAATAATTTTTAGTGTTTTTTTTCCATCATCCATCTTGATTTTTCTTTTCTTTTTATTTCTGGCATTGTCTTTTCATATTCTTCTCTAATAATATTTTTAGTTTCAGTCCATATTTCTTCTGGTTCTCAATTAATTAAGTTTAACAATGCAAATCTGTTTTCTTATATGAACTTTAAATCCGTCAGGGGTGTTATTTATGTTATATTTTGGCATTGTGATTTTTTAGTGCTGTTCTTCAGCTTTAATGTTTAATGCTAACAGTTCATGGCGAGTACCACAACCTGCTCCCGGTCTTGTTTTGGCAGAGAGAATATACATTCTTTATTTCTTGCATTTAATTTTATAGTCTATTTTATTTCTATATTGGCCATCTGGTGATATTCATGTATATGGTTGTCTGTATGGTCGTTTAAAGCATGCAATTGTGATGGACAAGTTATTGGCTTCACAGAAATTCATGAGCTGTTTTCCTGCTTCATTTCTCACCCCAGTCCAAATTTTTGAGCAACATTTAATTTTGCTTTATCTCCTATTTTTACATTCTAGTCCCCTATAATTATCAGCATGTCTTCTTTAGTTTATGATCAACTTCTTTTTGGATATTTGAGTAAAAGCTTTTAGTTTCATTGTCTTCACCCTCTGTAGTTGGAGCATAAATTTGTTAAGTTAGTAGGTTTTTCTAGAAGTATTATTGATATTCTTGGTCAGATCTTGCAATGTAACCCTTACCTGCCTGTGCTACATCTTACCTCAGTATTAAAGCCACTCCATTTCTTCTAAGTTTTTTATTTCCAAGGTAGAACATTTTGCAGGTGCCTGAAAAAAAATGTTTCATTCGAAGCCATTTTAGTTTGCTAACACCAAGCACTTCAGTGTTTACATATTCCATTTCTGGCTTTACAATTTCCAGATACCTTGATTCATGTTTCTTACTCTCCATGTTCTGATAGTATGTGTTGTGAAGCGTCATACTTTCCTTTTGCCTTTGAGTACATCAGCCTCCAGACGGCCTTTCAGGTTTGGGCTAGATCCTCAGAGAAACTTACATTTTGTAGGCATTTTGTGATTGAGACACTGTGAACCAAGTATATGTAATTTGGACCCTCACACTATGTAGCAGAAGACAATGGTGAACAACTGATACATTTTCTTTTCTTAATTTTTTTCTTTCATTTTGCCCTGAAAACTTTATAATGAGATAGTCCAAAGTGAATTACGTAATAGTATTTCATAGTGTTGTATATTTGAAATTTGCTATGAAAGTATATATTAAGTGTTCTCTTTCATATACAAATATATGCACATATACACACAAAATGATAACTATGTGAAGTGTTAGATATGTTCATTAAATTGATCGTGGTAACCATTCCACAATGTATATGTATATTAAATCATCATGTTGTACATCATAAACATATATAATTTTTTGTTTCTCAATTATACTTCAATACAGCTAGGGCAAATAACAAACAAACAAACAAACAAACAAATGAAAATATGGACATTCACTTCCATGTTTTACACCCATGGACAGAGTTCGCATTTTCCAGCATGGAAATTGAGGTATCCACAATTCATCTCTACAGCCTCACTCTTTCCAGGGATTCTATGCTCTAGATGCCGTGCCTTCACACATGCTGTTTTGATCATTGAAAGCTTATTTACTGCCTGGTAAAGTCCCACTCTTATGTCATTGCTTTTGTAACTCTGTCACTAACAACACTTTTCCTCAAATGCCCACTCTCATAATGCTCACTACATTGAATTGATGTGATTGGTGTCTGTTCATTTTTCCCTTTAGAACTGCTCGGCCCAATGCAATGGCTTCCAGACACATGCCACTACTTAAATTTGAATTAATTAAGAAAAAATCAATTTTAAACTTTCTTTTCTTTGTGTCACTAGCCACATTTCAAGTATTCAATAGCCACATATGGCTGATGGCTATCAAATAGGGCAATGCAAGCAGAAAATATTGTCATGATCATAAAAAGTTCTATTAGACAATGCCACTTTAGAACATGAGGGTATGGGTTATTCTGTGCCGCTTATGACCTAGACAGAAAAACAGGAATACCCATAGGGGATTGAATAGTGGCCCCAAAAGTATATGTTAAAGTCCTAACTCCCAGCACCTGTGAATGTAACCTTATTTGGAAATAAGGTCTTTGCAGATGTAATTAAATTAGATTATCCAGATAGAATCATGCTGGATTTAGGGTAGGCCCTTAATTCAATAACTATTTCTCTGAAAAAAAGAAAAAAGAGGAAGAGTTGAGACAGAGAAACACAAAATAGAAGCCCATGCGAACATGGAAACAAGATCGAAATGATGTACCTACCAGCCAAAGAATTCCAAGGATTGTGGACAGCCACCAGAAGCCAGAAAAGAAGCATGAAACAAATTCTTCATCAGAGACTCTAGAAGGCACCAACCCTACTGACATCTTGGTTTCAGACTTGTGATATCCTGACTGTCAGTGATTAAATGTCTGTGGTTTTAAGTCTCCCAGTTTGTGCAATTTACTACAGCAGCCTTCAAATATGAATGCATCCCCCGCCTTTCACAACAAAGAAACATTTTAAGGACACTAGAGTTAAAACAGAGGAAATCCAATGTAGGGAATCAATTATACAGATAATATGAGTTGCTGAGAGTTAAACAGGGAGCCAGTGAGGTAACTATGGATTAACAATAGCAGGAAGCCACTTCCACACCAGGCTGGAGGGATGAAGGGGAGAAAAAATGATTGAGAAATTTCTGGAGTCCAGAGACTAAGGGCACCTGCATCAAGCAGGCACACAGCAAACTTAAAGACATGGAGGAGACACACTGACCTCATTAAAATATGAAAAATCTTGGGGAAATGATATAATTGCATGTTATATCAGTTGACTTAATATAGGATAGACTATTGTAATAACATTCTACAAATACATTTGTTTTTTTGTTGTTTTATTTTTATTATTATTGTTTTTTTTTTTTTGCATCTCTCCTTAATTTCTCAGTAATTGAGGATAAAATATCTTTTTCTTTTTCTCTGATTTTTCAGGCACTTTCCTAAGTTCAGATCAACTTTCTTTTCCTACATGCTCAGTCCTGGCCAGTCCTTCTGTGGCTTGCATAATTTCATGTTGTTTTTTTTTTAACTTGATATCTATTAACCATCATTGCCTTTCTGCTCATCCCATACAGTCTCTCCAATCTGTATCAAGTCATCTTCTAAGCTTTCCACCATGATGGTCCCTTTTAAATTACTATTTGCACACATGAAAAACACTTTCTATGCCTTTCTGGCAGGGATCTCTGCCTCTGCTCTGAGATACTCTTTGCATTATTGACCAACTCATGTAATTTTAAATTTCCCAAAGCTTTTATTTCATTTTAAAATAGCTTCTGAGACTGTATGCCAGGGCTTATTTAGGTAAGCGTGTTTCAGGGAGATGTTTTTCCTTCATTCTTCTATTGCCCGATCTATTTTAATTGTCTAATATTAAGGATCATCTGTATGTGCAAGTATATTTTAAACTCATAGGCCATTCCTTAAAGTATCTCAGTCTAATGACAACAGAAGTAAGTGATAAACATGGTTATGAAGAATGGATTCTGCAGATAGAACATCCTGGATGCAAATCTAGCTCCAACATTTACCTGCCATAGAACCAGGGCCAACTCATGAAGCTCCTATGTGCTTATTTTCTTCTCTCTAAATATGCATAAAGTGCCTGTCAAATAGGTACTTTAATCTAATTGCTTAGATTAAACTAGGTAAAATATATAGAACACAGTATGTGCATAATTAATGTCATCTCTGAAACTGTTCTTTTTCTTCCCTTCCTTTCCTACTTCTTGTTCTTCTTCTGATTATCATTATTATTATTATGAATTTAGGATAAGAACCATGGGTAGTGAAGAGAAAAGATAAGTTGTAGAAACTTGATCAAGGCTACAATTTGAAAGATGGAAAAATCATGAAATTATGAGGGAAAATATACCTAGAACAGTTTGGTTCTAAGATGTAGATATCAAAGAGGTTTAGAATGTCTAAACTGATCATGTGTAAGGTGCTACACAAAGCTTCTAAAATATATACATTATAGTATGGAATTCTCACTGCAAGTTCATTAGATAGATCTTCATATCCTCATTTTATACATAAGAGATTGAAGTTTAGAAAAACTCAATTTAGCACAATGGAAAGCATGAGGGCTATGGATCCAGAAAGACACAATTTTTAATCCCAACTCTGCTAATCACCAGTCATATAACATTGTGGAAGTCACATTACCTTTCAGAGCTACACATTTTTCATCTGTAAGATGGTGATAATACCACTTATACCTCAGAGTTTTATAAGAATTCAAGATTCTTGTATAAGCTCTTGAATAGTGGTTTATGTATTATAGCCTTTCCATAAATGGTAGTTATTTTTCTTGTTGTTGTATTTGTATAACTATTAGTGCATAATACATGAGCTAATTTATATGATAGCTAAGGGAAGATCACCTAATCACATGCTGCATAGAATTCTGAACTTTACCTTCTTTAGAATCATACTTAAAAATCTCATATCCTCCTTGCCAGAAAAAAAGCTCAATGGAGGCAGGAACCATATTTATCTTGCCTACTATATCTCCAATGCCCATCTTGCACATTAAGGTACTAACAATTATTGCATATATGATTGGCTAACTTTCAGAGCAGTGTTCTGGGCAGAGAAGGTCAGCTGCAGTATGACCTGGAGAAGTACTCTCACAGTGGGCATCGGTGGCAGTAGGAATAGCTTTACATCTTCCACTGTGAGATTTTGGAGGAAGGAAGTGTGCATATAAATGTTAAATATAATGGAGCTAAGAGATCATCTTGAAGTGTCAATCTATATTCTAAGACAATTTCTATCTTTCATCTCTATGTGTGTAGGTCTAACTTAACAGTTTATTATTCTTACCACATCATGTTTCTAATCTAAGGGAGGTCTCCTGTTCCTTTAGGTGTAAGCAATCCAACACAGAAAATATCTGCAACAAAACAAATGCCATGTCATATGAGCATGTCAAAGTGAGTTGATGAGAGAGAACTAAAATTTAGAGTAGAGGATATCCAAGCAGGCTCCATCTTCACTACCTAAACAAAAGCTTTGTGCTTTTAACCTATAATTTATTAGTTTCCACATTTATAAAAAAAAAAAAAGTTGTCTTGCAAATCCCAATTTTCAACACAATCCTTATTAGCAGTGAACATATGCCCCAGTTTTCCTGAGATAGTACCACTTATACTTACATTCTAGAGTAATTATTAAAGATGCTTTTCTTTATTCTTAAGAGTATCCCAGTTGGGATGATAAAATGTATAGTTCCTCCTATTTATGAAGAAATTTATAATCAAGTTCTTCTGAATTCTTTCTAATTTATCTCCTTTGAACCATGGTATAAGACCTTATAATTGTCCCTTTTCTGACTTACGCCCCAGCTTGTGCTCTTAGGTCTGCACCTAATCTGACCACAGTGGAACACTCATTTGCCTCCTCCATGGTGACACACCTTCTGTCCATGCTTCATTGTCCATCTTTTTTCTTTGTCCTTTCCCACATCATCTCTATTTCTACTATGTTGACTCTCTTTGACAATGTGCTATTATATTAGTTTTTGTTGATCTCATACTATTTGCTTTTGATTACACATGGTTTTTCGTTATTCTCTCATTTTGTCTCCCCAATCAGTTTGCTAATTTCTCAGAAACATAGAATGATTTATACATTTTGATCTCATTTCTTCCTTTTTTTAAACAAAGTACTGGTTTCTAAAGTAGTATAAGTAAGGAATCAGAAAAATTAGAAGGGCATTTGAGGTTATTACTCTTTCTCCTTCAACTGAAGAATGAGAAATGCAAAGATGCTGAACAATTAGCTCAAAGTCTTAAAGTTTACCATCAGAAGGTTTGGACTTAAAACACTGTTGTCCCAATTTTCAGTCCAATACTTTTTCTATTTTATAATTCTGTCCTACTTTAGTATTGTTAACTGACTTAATTAGCTCACAGTGTTTTTAAAGATGAAAGTATATTCATCTTTTAGTTTCTCAGAGACTCAATGAATCAATCCTAAAGCAAATGGCACAATCAAACTGATCTCACAAGTAAAAAAAAAATCCATGGCGTGAGGACAATCCTTTCAGCTTCTCCAACTAGTATAAACACATCTTCCATGGCTTCCTGACATTTGCAGTTCTACAGTTTAGAGAAGTGTTCTTCTGATGTAAGATTTACTATTCAACTAAAATGTCCATGGGAAAGATACCTAATTAAACTTTACTTTACATTTATATGTAGCAATTTTGATTTATTAAATTTTTACTAAAACGTTGAAAGATTGAAGAAAGAAGAAATCAAAATAAAATTAAAAGTAGAAAAAGGAGGCTTCCATAAGGGATGAAGAACACAAAATGAGGGAATCTGTTCATATGAATAACAACTTAAGAAATTTATAATGGGGCCCAACTCTGAAAATAATGATTCATGTCATTTAAAGAGAAACTTTATCCTTTTTTTTTTTTGCATTGGTTTGTAGGTTGAGCATGTTTCTCTCTTGTTAAAATAGATTTCCTTATATTTATAATTCTCTTTCTAAATAGGAGGCATGCATTACATTTGAGCATTTTTTAGACCAATTTAGAATTAGCAAAGGAATAATCCAATAACAAAATGCCTAAAGTTAAGTAAATAGACAAACATTTATTTTACATTTCCATTTAGAAAGCCTTGCAAATAAAATAACTTGGGAAAGACTAACAACTTTGGGAACAGCAGATTTCTGAGATGCTTAATAACCATGAAAGACTGTACAAAGCCACAGAATTGGGATGTGGGAAAAATGAAGAGAGAAAGAGTTTAATAGTCAACATTTGTTTGCAGCCTTCTTTTATGGAATGTATTAGAGCTCTACATAATTCTCCTCTCTCTTTCATCTGTTCAGTAGATACTAATCTCTCTTTAGATATGTGACAGACACTGCTGGTTGCTTACTCAAAACCTTTTCCTTATGAATAAAATTTAAATTTTGTTCAAGTATCAGAGTCTGGGGAAGCATTATGTTCAGGAAAGTAGGCTCAGCTTCAAAAAATGAACACATTTAATCTCAGTCAGTCATGTGGGTCCTGTTCCCTTTTTGTTATTTATGGGTATGAAGTGACATACGGCTGAGTTTTTACCAATATGACCTGAGGGAATATGTATGAAGATGCTTTTGGAAAGATTTTCTTCCCTAATCAAAAGAAAAAAAATACTAGAAAAAAATCCCCCTTCTTTCTTGCTTTTGGATCTTTGTTGTGATGATGTGATGCTTGGTGCTGTGGTAGCCATCTTGTACTTGTGAAGAGAAAGCCAAGAGAGAGACAATCAGAATTCTTCCTCAAGAATTTGAACTTTTGATAAAGTAATTCTAGTTCAGTCTGGCTAGTTTGTTTAAAAAAACAAATTGTGAATCTTTGAACTGCTAGCAACATTAGGCAAATGTTATTCTTCTGCATAAAATCTTCAGTGGTTTCTTATCTCATTTGGAGTAGAAACCAAAGTTTTACCATGGCCTGAAAGACCCTACATAATCTGGTCTTAATTATAAATTTAATCTCACCTTTCATTTACTTTTTCCTTGCTCATATTGGTTCAACCACACAGAATTCCTTGCAGTCCCAGAAAACAAGCCTTAATGCTCCTATATTTGCTGCTACAGATACCTGGATGGCTTACTTTCTTACTCACTACAATAGAGGTCTTTTCTTTAATTATAACAAATGGATGATGATAAATAAATAGATAATAGATATAGATAGATGATAGGTAGGTAGGTAGGTAGGTAGATAGATAGATAGATAGATAGATAGATAGATAGATGATAATGATTTTGTTTTTTATTCTCATCCTGGTATATATTTCCTTTTCAAAACCTGTCATCAATTGACATCACATAAATTTATATACTTAACTCGTTATTGTTTGTTTCCTCATAGTAGTACATAAAATTTATAATTAAGGCCTTTGTACACTGTTACATTTTCTTCAGAGCTTAGAAGAATGCACTCTTAAGAGTAGCTACCAATATATTTGTTTAATGAATGAATACATAAATGAATCAATCATAATTCCTCTGCCACTCACTTATTGACTTGAACTCTCTATTCACTGAAGATTTCTCTAGTCAGTTATAAGCAGATCAATAAAAACTCTCCCTACTCATCACCTTCCTCTGTTTTGTTCTTCAGATATAAGGAGTAGGATAAAAAAAGGAACAATAAAGGCACTTAGAATAATAAGCTTCAAGTCTGTGTATACTTTTGATTCTATTTAGGACTAGCTTCTGGTTCAAAGAATCAACTACAAAAAAATATACAAGAAAATTTAATTGGTGTTTTAAAATTTTATCCTGAAGCCATGTACTTACTACTTTTCCACAGCATGTAAAAGTCCTCTGAATCAACACTTTGATTGTTGTGTCTCTTCATGGTTCATTATGTGAACCCAAAAGCCCAAGTGAAGACAATGCCCATAAATCATTCTTGTTATAAGGTCACAAATTTAAGTCTTTAGTGTTACAGAAAACATTTAATGAAACAGGTACTTTAGATTTTACTCATATCATAGCAGTTTAGCATTTTCTGTGGTCTGACTGTCTGTTTCCCCTTGAAATTCATATGTTGAAAACCTAATGCCCAAGACGATGCTCTTAGGAGGTAAGAACTTTGAAAAGTGAGTTAAGTCAAGTGAGGAGCTCTCATGAATGAGATTAGCATCTTGTAAAAGGTTCCAGAGAGATTCCTAGTCACTTCTACCATGTGAGGATACAACAAAAAGTCTTTCACTAGAAGAAGGCCCTCACTCAACCATGATCTTGGACGTTCAGTTTCCAGAATTGTGAGAAATAGATTTCTGTTGTTTATAAGCCATTTGGTCTGTTGTATACATAATAGCAGCCCAAACAGACTAAGGCAGCAGTCCTTAAAATTCAAGGAAAAGTTCTTGTAGGCTAGGTTGGAAGAAATGAGTGAAAAGTTCTGGACTCAATCACTTCAAATTTCCACTACCCTCTGATTCTAGCCCTCTTATCAGTATGCTAAGTCTGATTAACTTGAATTTATCTTCTCTAAAATTTCTTAGTCCCACATGTAAGATCTCTTGTGTCTAGCTGGTCAATCTTATTTCCAAGACATATTCACACAATTCTGAAAGTTAGAGTAAGAACAACAATGTCTCCCATGCAAAAAGGCTTTCTGTAAAAATGTCAGTCTTTGGTATTCCCAACCATGCTAAGAAAATATTAGAAACATTCAGAAGTCACTTTGGCTATTTAGAGTCAACAAGTTTCCACTAAAAGGGAAATCTACCTCAGAAAACTGAATCAGCATATTTGAGAAATGTGTGGTTTTGGTTAAAAGAAGTCTCTGATTAACCAAGTAATTTAAGCTATGAAAATTTCTAAAGATAAAATAATGTCTATCTTGTTTTAACCCATGTGTCCCAAACATACTTGACCACAAAACACTTTTTCCTGTTACACATGGGAACTACTGAGTTAGTCTACTTTCTTGCTTCTGTAAGGACACTAAAATTAATTTAATCTTTTTTGACAACTAAGAAAAATATGAGTAAAGAGTCATCATGGGCTGATGTTGATAATTATAATATTAAAAACTATACATTTTAAAGTTTAGCAAAATGAACTGTACTTATACTCACCTCAGGGCATGTCATAAAAGTTGCTTTTAAAAATAAACACTGCAAATGGCTTTGTATTTTGAGATCTTGCTCATTTTATAAAAATTAAATTATTATAATGATAATTAGGGTAAGCTAGAGTTCAATTAACCAAGATTGTGATTTAAATATTTTAGCATCCTGCCACACTATATGTAAAATAAAGAAGCTTGCTAATACATGTACGAAATAACACTTTTAAGATGAAAAAATGCACAAGGAAAATAAAGTAAACTATAGATCTCTAGAGAAAGATTTCTATAATAGAGGAAAATGTCTAAGACAAGTATTCATAGAAGAAATGACATATTGTATAGACATTATATCAGTACTTATTTCAAAAAATAGCCAATGAGATCAGTTAAGATTGGACATTGATGATTTTTCTCTACTATATCTTGGCAGAAAGTTAAGTTGACTCTAAAACTGCCTATCTTCACACAAGTTTAGCTACTTGATTCTTCTCTATAAGCATTCAGGAATGCTATTTCAAAAAACGATGTAAATCCCTAGAGCCACTTTCATTGAAACTTTGCACACTTGAATGCTGCTGACTGATCTAATTTTGTATAGTAGAGCAGATGGATAAACTCCAGAGGGACATGATAGATGTTGTTCATTACACATAGGTAGGTCTGGGCAATAATCATTGATTTTGAAATGTCAAGACTTTTTTTCCTGGTACTCCAAGGAAGTCTTTCAGAACCAATAGGAAACTTGTAGGCAGAAATGTAAGTAAAGAAATTTACCTATTGCTTTGAGTAGCCTTGGAGTCAAATTTTCAATTCACCTTTAATAATTATAATAAATTTCTTGATATTAATTTTGATTATTATGTTTATCTTATTATTATTTTTTTGCCTTCACAAAATTTCTTATGTTGTTCTATCATATTATATAAGCACTGTTATCAAGCTTATCACATCCTTTTGATTAGGGAAATAAGTACATTTATTCACACAGGTTTTGCTCTATTTTGTTTTTTTTCTATATTCAAACCACAGACTTTGTCTAACTGACCAGTATTTTAATACAACTGTTTACTTAATTCTTATGATGTATTCAAAAGTTAAAATTAGTAAGAAAAAAATAAAAAGAATTATTCCTGTTTTAATTGACATATTCTCTTTTGGGCAGATAAGATATTTCTATATATTCAGCTCAACAAACATATAGATTACTGTAGTAGGCAATAAAATGAAATAAACTTTTATAAGCTTGCAATTTAAATCATGTATCTGACATGTTTATTTCATTTACTATTCAGAAAACTCCTTGGAAGTATATAGTATGGTTTCCATTTTAAAATTTAGGAAATACAATCAGAGAAGTTAAAGAATTTTCCAAAATCACTTAGATCATTTCCTAATTATAAAAAACTTGGATAGGAACTATGTGTGTGAACTCCACAGCTCAAGTTCTTCCTCTTACATTCACTGATAACAACACAAAATGTCTTTCATTAGGTATGACATTGTGTTGTATATGTATAGCAAGTCACAGAAAAAAAAAACAATGTGGGCTGACAGTATGGACAGACTTCATGGGAAAAGGTGGGATTTTAGATGTGCTTTAAAGGATGAGTGGCACTTGCATCAGCAGAAAAAAGTCAAGAGGACTCAAGGTGAGTGGCTCCACACAGACAGAAACAGAGACATGGGAGTGAGCACAGCATGTTCAGTGGTCAGCGAGGGATCCATCTTTGTGGAGGGAAAGATTTCATTTTGGAGTCAATATATATAATGGGGACCAATGATCCAGGATAATCTTCATGCTGTGTTAATATACCATCCATTGTAGATGACAGAGCTGAATGAAAACAGAAATGATGATAAGAGTAATAGTTACAACATGCTCTTTTTCAATTAGTACACTAAGCACATGCACCATTTTATGTAATTTTCACAACAATGGCAAAAGAGTACTGTTACATATATTTTGCAGTTGAGGACACTAAGGTTCACAAATAACATCTTAATAGGGATCACATGGAGCGTAGGTCCCATGCTTCCCCCAGATACTACTGCCTTGAAATGTGAATTGACTTTTGAGAACTACATCAAAGAGATGAAGCCAAACACAAGTGAAATTCTAGTTGTCAAAGTACTCTAGAGTTTATAGACTTATCAAATTATAATAATAAAGAGAATTTTAGAGAACTCTGGCAATGACAAAGTAAAATGTAGCTTATTTAATAAATAAGAAAACTGAAGTCTGAGGTCTAATTGTCCATATTGAAGGTTAATCGTCCTTATTTTAGGTCAAGCCAAGAACCTAATACTAATGTCTAGGTTTCCAATCTGATATTATTCCCACTGTTTTTATGCTGAGTCAAAACACCATTCTTTTCCCCTCTCTTTTTATTTTCTGTTTTTTTTTTCAGTCTGAAATTGCAGAGTACAACAATTTTGTGGGGATCCCTTTGTTAAAATCACCTTTACATTTCCACCAAGAGATTTGCCTTTCTCCACACAATTAAAACACTTTTTTGTGATTATCTGTATTTATTAAATAAATCACACAAAACCTGGACACTTTTTTTCCAAAAGAGATACATTATACAGATTATAAAATTAGGATATATTTTGCAGGTTGATGTTCAAATTTTTTAATTAAAAATACTGGGAACTGCCTAGTGAATTTGCCTTCAGCAAGAACACTAAATTATGATTGGATGATGTGATTAATAATACCCTCCAGACAAGGAGAGGAAATTATGAGTCATAACACCTCTTCTCTTTGAAACAGAATCCCAGTTGCAAAAAAATCTTTTTAGTCAATTTGGGAGAAAATAAAATGTAAACTAATTTTATAAAAAAGATATTCCACATGCAGAGATGTAAACCTGGTATGAGTTAATATCTGAATTTTTAAATATTGTTTAAGGAGAAGAAGGAGAATGGATGAGGAGAAAGAATAAAAGAAAATAAATTTGATTCATCTAAATGTCATTTTACACCCTGAACTCTTGACAAATTATTCATATTTAGGTGATACACACACACACACACACACACACACACACACACACACACACACACATGGAAAGTATCTTTTATATATGTTATCTTGGAGTAGTTACTAATAACATCCTGCTTAACCCTCAGAGTTTATTAGTTTAGTAGATGAATGATGTGATCACTTTTCTTATTTTGAGAAAACTCCAGTTAAGCATGTGTTAGATAAAGCAGGCATCTGGAATTTTGAAAAGGTTCCATCATCATCCTTGGGACACAGGAGACAAGATGTAATTAGAAAGGATGAAGAAGATGGTAAATCTCTCATCTTCAGCTCACATTAGATAATATTGACATTGAGGAAGAGCACACCTATATCTCTAATACTTGGTCAACAAGTTTCTGTTATCATCATAATTTGAGAGAAAGAGTTTCATTTTATATCCATAAGGTTGGCAATAAGTAGTTCTTACACCTCTAAGAAAAAGAAAAATTTCACCAACCTTGGGTCATTGTAATCATTTAGAAAAAAGTTTCTCTTAAAAACATAACAGTTGGGTAAATGTGTCACTATATTATGGTAACAGAGGGAAACTAGACTTTTGGTGGTGAGCACACTATAGTATACACAGATATCGAATTATAATGTTGTATACCTTAAACTGTTATTAACCAATGTAACCTCAATAAAATATAGTGATTGGGCCCTCTGCACTTTTTATGCAAAGGAGAGTAAAGTCAATTCAGGAAGGCAGACATGGATTTAGAAGAGAATGAGATCAGGGTAAGAGATAGAGCTTAAGTAAAAAGGTAGAGGAAAAAGAAGTAGATTAAAGTTTAGATTAACGAATTCTATAAATAAAAGAAGGCTCAAGCCAAAGGGGTTAATATTTTAAACATTTACTAAATCAGTGTAATTTGAGTTTATTTAATATATTGTGATTAAATTATCTAGAACAAGATCTCTGACATATAAAAATAGATGTGCCTTCAGACATACTAATATTGGATAATATGAAGGAAAGTTGTTGATAAAGAAGGAAAAAGCCATGAGGAGTAGTTTTAAGGTTAGCATTACTTACTACTATTATTTTTTAAATCTAAGGAAGAAAGATCAGATGGTGGCTGTGAAAAATGGCCTGAAATAAGTTAACAATCTGAAAAACAGCTGGGGAAGTCCCATTTCAGGGTAGCCCTTGACATGCCATTTAATTACAGATCATTACACAAATAAATGCTAACTGGAGAGAGATTAACATTTTATTTTTTCTCATAATAACTAAACCAACGTTGGGCACAGTTGCAAGGTGACTCATCCAGGAGGAATCCTGTCACTTAGTCTTTAAATACAACCAAAGAAGATTGTTCAAGTAACAATTACTAGCCACTGCTCTAGAAAATTCCTAGACAGAAGTAGATAATGTCTGATTTCTTCCACCTCCTGAAATATATACTAGTGGCCTAATTAGGTACATTAGAAAGTCAATTAATGGAATGCTTAAGAGCATGAGCTTCAGAGGTAGAGACCTAAGTTCTAATTTCAGCTCTGCCCAATTTCTGGCAACCTGATCTTAGCTGAAATAGCATAACTTCTCAGGTTCACTTTCTCTATTGAGGATATGATTTCTGGGTTGTTGTGAATGTGAGCTAAGTACAGATAAGACTCTTAGCCCAAAGCCTAATATATAATAAGCACTCAAGAAATGATAGCTAATTGTATAAAAATTAATTTTAATTTTGATTCTTCATTACATGAAACATTTCCGTAATTTCATATTATGCTTGGGAAATATCCAAAACCCTTAATAAATCTCAGCAAGCCTGGCATCCCACATACCTACCACTTCAGCTTCATATTTTGCCACATTAATTTTCATTTTGTTTCTTTGTCATAACAATTTATTTTCCCCATTTCAGAGCTTTGCAAAGTTCTGTTCTTCCAAAATAAGTTTCTTGCTTTTTTTTTTTTTTTGGAGAACCAATCCTCAACCTTTAATTCTCATCTAAATGTCATTTTCCCATAGAGGTCTTCATTTTCCTACCACGGTTTTTCATAATACGTCATAGTCTGCCTTCACAGTATTTATCAGTATGCAAAAATACACATCATATTTATAGTAGGATTTTTAAAAATATGTACCTATTATGTCAACCTTTAAGTTCCAAGAAATCCAGGACTTTGCTTTTCTATAGACCACTGCATCCCCAGGGCAAACCACAATACCTAACAAAGAGTAGATTCTCCACAAATATTCACTGAATCAACAAGCTTACTGACCCAAGTCTCTGACCCAGGAGTACACTGAGTTCTAATCCAAGGTCTGAGAGAGTTACTATAGCTTTTGAGTATCTGAGTCTAGTATGCAGCCCCCCCGCCCGCCCAATGCATTTATTGTGTTTTGGACAAAGCACATTCTAAATATACAACTATTAAAAATTTGGCCACTGTCGCTTTTGTGTGTTTAATAAATATGTTAATTTTATTACCTTAACATTCAAATGTGTATGTGTGTGTGTGTGTGTGTGTGTGTGTGTGTGTACAACTCTCAAAAGCCACAAAAATAGACAAGAAAGTTGGTGATTTTTATCACATTTATTTTTATTCTAAAGGGTATAGAATATCTCCTTTCTTTCCAATTCTGCTCAAAGCACCCTGTGTATCTCTACAAACAATTTTTATTTAATCAGCATT
This sequence comes from Macroglossus sobrinus, assembly GCA_004027375.1. Lineage (NCBI taxonomy): Eukaryota > Metazoa > Chordata > Mammalia > Chiroptera > Pteropodidae > Macroglossus > Macroglossus sobrinus. Next base: position 768,420 of record PVKZ01000213.1, read on the forward strand.
AGAATCATATGACACATACCAAGTTATATTGCACTTTCACATAGCTTCATTTTCTTTGCTTTATATAAATGGCTCATGTGGGAGGGGGGTTTCTTATTTTCCATTATTAAATGTCACATACATTGTAATAAAGAACACAATATTGAACACATTTTGAAAGAGAACCTCTCATTTCATATATCTTTTCTTGCTTAGTCAAACTAAATTGCAAACCCAGTTGAAAAATGTCAGTGATTCTCAGCCTAATTCATTAACAGTGGTAAATCAAAGAGGGAGCCAGAGATTTTTTTTCTTTAAAATAGAGCATAACCATTCCTAAGTGTAGAACACCAGGGTAAAGAAGGGATTCCAATAATGCCAACCCAAAAATATATTTGCTATGGAACAGAAATCATACATGCAGAGATGGGGACTCTTAATAAGGTCATTGGTAAGTTCAGAGAAGGAAATTAGAAGAATTATACCATTTCAAAATATTTCCATAGAATTAATCACTATGAAGATTATCGAAGATTCCAGATGACTTAACAGCTGAACTGTTCGTAAATGTTATTATTCTCATTACTACTATATTACTAGACTCCTATCATCATTATTATAACTACTTCTAATACTAGAACTATTGCTACCATGTAGTGTCATATATACAAAAGGAGATAGACATCTGTGTGTATATAATTAAGAGTATTTTTCACTTCCACTTTCTAAAAAGGCATTTATAAAATAATCATAATAACTAGTACCAGCATAATGCTTTACAGATTATAAGTATTACCACATTTAAGGTAATATTCCATGATGTAGATAGTACCTTTTACAACAAAAGAAACAGAAAGATATGTCCAAATACAGGATCAAAATATTTTGACTCCAAACCCACTTCTTTTTTTCTATTCTGTCCAATTCCCTCTCTAAAAAAAAAGAAAATTGAAGATACAACAAAATACTTTCTTCCTACCAAATATGTATGGCACTATAAACTCAAATACTTTCAAATTTGCCCTTTATCCCTTACTCTAAATGGCAAAAATAAATTCAGCCCAAGAATTGTGTTTCCTGACATATTTTTGGCCTGAATCAAATAATAGGATGAGTAGATTTAATAAATAATGAATCATACTTTCTTATTATTCAGTGCAGGGAGAGAAAAAAAAACAGCAAATGAGATAAAATACAAAGCAAAAAGAAATATACCCACACATATGAAAACTTGATAGATAATAGAGGTAAAATTAGAAAGCAGTTGGAAAAAGACGTATGTTGTTAGGACAATTGGTCATATAGGTGGAACAAATAAAATTTGATCCCTACTGCACAACTCACAAAAAGTGGAATATAAATGAAGCTAGAACTTAAATGTGAAAAAAACAAGTCATTCAGTTTTTATCAGAAAATAGGAAAAAAAAATTGTATGGATGTAACCAAGAAATATTTTTTTGTTAAACAAGACAAAAATTTAAAACTAAAAAAAAAAGATACAGTTGACTGTATTAAAAGTGAAAATATTATTGCATTTTTAAAAGTAAAAAAAAAAAAAAGAATATGTCGGTAACTATCTAATTTAAAAGAATATATCTGTAACTATCCACAGAAGATTAGCTTTCAGATTATACTATTACCTTTTCCAAATTTATAATAGACAGTCATTCCTATAGGAAATGAGAAATCACTAAGAATAAGGATTACTCAAATGAAGAAACTCAAATGGCCAAAAGGAACATAAACAAATTCAAACCATTAATAATCAATAAAATACTAATTAAAATACTGAAGCATAATTTAACATTTATCAGAATGGCAAAAATTAAATGTTTTAAGATATAAAGAAAGGGAAGTCTTATACTTCCTTATGAGAGTATATATTAGTTTAACTTCCTTGGAGAGCAATCTTGCAATATTTAGTAAAGTTAGGGATGTGAATAAGCTTTGATCCTATAAGTCTATATTTTCATATATATCTGAGAGAAACATATATATATATACATATATATAAACATATATATATTTATAAGGAGATATGTATAAAAAAATACATACAGTAGAATTTCTTATAATAGGATAAGTAACCGAAATAATTTAAAGTATTTAATGATAATTTTTAAACCTCTGGTGTATATATATATACAATAGAATGCTAAGTAAAGTAAAATGATAGAAACAAAACTACATGTATGAATACAAATAATATCAAAAATATAATGTTGAGTAAAGAGAGCAAACTGCAATAATACATACAGTTTATATGCATTTTTATACTTTGTTAAATTTGCCAGCTAATACTGTATATTGTAAGTAGATACCTATTTATGTAATAGTAGTTTGGAGAAATGTATGACAAGAATTCAAGCACTGAATTCAAGATGGTCATTATCTCTAAGTAAGAAAGAATCAGATATTTACTGGGTACACAGAGATCTTTAAATCTTCTAAAATATTTTGCTTCTTAAAAATATCTGTGGCAAAACACTAGAATTTGACAGATCTGAGTATTAAGTATGCAGATGTCATTTTGTTGTTCTCTAGGCTTTTCATAAATACAAAATATCTTGTAATATAAAATGGAACAAGGTTAAAAATAAAATATATTGAATTAATGTTGTAAGAAAATAAAATCCTTTTATATTATTAAATATTAAAGTACCTAAATTGCACCATGCCTGTCCAGTCTCTAACTATTCTATAAGAAAATGCTTTGTGTTAGTTTGAATTACATTAATATTGGGTTATTTTGTTTCTAAAGGGATAAATTCAGTTAACTTGATGTAGGATCATCAATAAGCCAATGAAGGACATCCTCTTGGCTTATATAAATCCAGACTAAATTTAACTGCCACAACTAACATACCAACAACTACACCCCAAAACCCGAGCTGATAAATTAAAAACAGATAACTATAAAAATAATCTTAATATGACTTACTGGACTAAAGGACAAACAAAAGAATCATATTGTGCTGCTCAATCCTGAATTTGGATTTTACCAGGTAGCTCCAAATTCTTCTTCCTCTTCTGTCATGTGGATCTCATTGTTCTCAGCCTTGGAGTTGGTGGTCAACCTGGATGGTGATGTTCCAATAGAATATCTCATGGTATCTATGCATTTCTAATTTTTGAAAAATTTTAAAGAGGTATGGTCATAGCTCTTCAGAAATTTTATATATCTCATTAACAATATACTAGTTTTTAATTTTCAATTTAATCTGTAAATCATCTTCATCTAATCCTCTGAGTAGCATTCTATGTATTTGTATTATTCTATAAGTGAGAAAACTGTGGCTCAACTATATTACATGGCTCGCTCAAGAAATAGAGTTTTGATTCAAGTTCAGATCTACCATTCAATTACCTAGAAATTCTCTTACAACAGAAAGTACTTCCTAAGGGTCAGGGATATCAAACCTTTATATCAATCTTCTTGGGCCTTTGGGAGACTCGTAGGCCAAACTCATATAACATTATATATGGAGTAAATCTTAGAAATAATCTATCTTAATCATCTAGTATTTTTGTTACCTTATTTTTATATCTTTATCTTTCAAATTGTAATTATATGAAGTTTAAGATGCTATATAAAATAACTTGAAAACAAATTGACCACTCTAATTTGATGCAATAAACTATAGCACTTTTCCTGAGTATTAATTATTTATCATGAATATTACTATCATCTTTATGGTATGAATCAAAAATGTATTCATTATTTTTCAACTTGATTTTTTTCACTGAATACTTACAACTTATTTTACTTGTGCATACGTTACCTTCTTCGTTATTTTCAAGGGCTATATAGTTTTTCATTATTTAACCAGTTTCACATGATGTTTATTTAGAGTATTCTCATTGGTCACTTTACAAAGGAAACTAAAACTTTCTTACAGATGTCTCATTTCTTACTGATGTGTTTATTTTACATAAAAATAAAATCTAAGGAGTAGAAATGCTAAATATTAGGGCATAAATATTTTTAATTGTAATAAATATTGCTAAATTACCCTAAGAAAAGACTATCTGATCCCATTAATGTTAAACTGTTAAATTTTGGCATGCTTCAAGTCTTGTGAATTTGAATACCAATTAATTTTGCACCTCATGATCCTCAATCAAAAAATAAAAATAATGATATTTGCCAAATCTATTTCACAACGTTATTATAGAGACCAAACACAAAGTTTTTATTTCACAACCCAATCTTTTAATTAAAACAGAATACCTGCATGTGGCAGAAAGTACTCATATGTATAAACAATACAAATGAATTTTGTATTAAAAGTAAAAATTCCTTTCATAACAGATACCCAGTCAGTTTCTATAAAGGCACAGAAATGTTCTGTTTAAACACAGCCTAAGCATGCATATGTATATACATATATATGTGTGTGTATGTATTTCTCTGTGTCTATATGTATACATATACATATATTGAGAACAAAGTAGATGATGTTTTTGATGAGAGTAGTAGATTGTGTTCAACATCCATTTTCAACATTTGATGTGCAGATATACAGAAATCTAGAAAGCTAAAGTTTATAATCTGCAGAACTCCTTAAAACTAGCATGCTAGATATATTTTATGCTAGTGTAGAATGATGCAATGGGGCGTGATTTTGAAGGAGAAAATGAATCAGAGGTGAGGCTTTTGTGCTTTTGTGTTTGTCGCTGAGGAACAGAGTCAAGGAGACCTTTGATTTTCTTGGGAAGCCTTAGCAGATATCCTGATACTAAGGAACTGCTTTATAATTGTCAAGAATCAGAGTGTGAGCCATCGTCTTATTGATATGGCCTGTTTTTGGAACTGGTAGTAAACACTCAATGCCTTTCTGTTAGCTTTATCCTGATCATGGTGAGGATAGAGAGGTATGAGTGCACCACTCAGTTCCAGGTTAGCAGCCAATAAAACTTTTCAAGTCCCTATCTTTTCGTTACACCATGGATATAACTTCACACATAACTTCACTCGGTGTTTAACATTATTCACTGTTCTATGTGACATTTAAATTTCTTTCACAGTTTTAATAGCTTAATCTGACTTAATCTGCACTAATATAACCTTTTCCTTTCTTTCTTTTTATAGTTACTGAGTCATTTAGTTGTCAAGAATACATTTGTATAAATACGGTATAGCTCCCAATGACTTGTTATTTGAATTATACTTGACATTACTTTTCTTTTGCCTCTATCATTTTCCTATTCAGTTTGTATACTGATTTTTTTTTATTCTAAGATCTCTGAGAACTGCTGGTCCTCTTTTTATAGTCATATTTTTTACTAATCTGTATTTATTTATTTATATGCTTGTTATATAATTTGTAATTTCCTTTTGTATCTCCCTAAGGCTTGTGTTTATTTATTTATTTTTGTTTTTATTGAAATATAATTTACATATAGTAAAATTGTTCCTTTTTAGTGTGAAGTTCTGCAAGTTTGACAAACACACAGTTGTTTAAAATACTCATCACCTCAATGAAGATACTCATTACTTCAAAAAATTTCTCCTGTTCTCTTTCAAACTAACTCCTATCTTCACTCCTGTCACCTGGTAACCACTGATAGTTTTGCCTTTGTGAGAAAGTTCTATGAATGAAATCATAAACTGTGTAGCCCCTGGAGTCTGGCTTCTTTCTCTTAGCATAATGCACTTGACATCTGTCCATTGTATCAGAGACTTTAGCTCGTCATTTCTAAGTAGCAGTTTATTTTCTGGATGTACTCCAGTTTGTTTATTCAGTTCCCAGTTGAGGGGCATTGGGATTGTTTCTTGTTTGGCTGGTTTGAATAAAGCTGCTATTAATATTTGGGTGCAGGTGTGAACATAAATCTTAATTTCTCTTGGGTAAATACATAGGATTGGGATCATTGAGTCATATGGTAAGTGTGTGTTTAACTTTATAAGAAACATTGAATGTTTTCCAGTGTTCGTACCATTTTATATTCTCATCAGCAATATATGAGAGTTCTAGTTGCTCTCCACCTTTGTTAGCTCTTGGCAATGTCAGTTTAATTTTGTTTCGTTTTGTTTGCTATTCTAATAGGTATGTACTAGTGTCTCACTGTGGTTTTAGTTTGTATTTTCCTAATGACTACTGATGTTGAGAATCTTTTATAAGCTTATATAACATCCACAAATCTTTCTAAGTAAGTGACTGCTCAAATCTTTTGTTCATTATATAACTGGGTTGTTTTTCTTATCATCATGTTGTGAGCATCCTGTACATATTCTAAACTTCCTCATTTGGTTATTTTCCTCATAAGAAGATAGACATTCTTATCATTAGTGATTAGTCTGTTCTATGCCCCTATGGCCTCTGGTTTCCCTGGGCCTCCTGCTAGTGCTAACTTTCAACACCTGTAGGCACAGGCAACCCTGACGCTCTTCTCAATTCTGTGACCATGTCCTTCTGTGTCTTCACCTTCATATTTTCTCTGTGAGAAGAAGGAGTACTTTGGATTTATATTCGTAAAACAAACTCATACAAATGAATTAATTTTGGAGAATTCCATAATAACCAGAGGGTAGCACAACTCAATATGTCTCTAAAAGAGGCTGAGAAGGAACTAACTACATAGGGAACTGGAAGAAAATCTAACACCAGACACTCACTCTTGTATAGCATTAATGGATAATCTAGAAGCTACAAAATATTTTTGCCTCACAATTCTCTTCTGGTTCTATCTCTGAAATTTGATGTTATTATATCAAAACATATAACTAATTGCATGTTGATTTATGTAGTAACTATCACTGCTTACCTAAAAAATACCAATTTATCCTGAGTTATGTTAAATGACTATATAGATGACATACTTTATAAACTTAATCTCTAGTAATAAGATTATAATTAGATGCTTATGATGTGATTTAAAGCTCATTGTTAAGAAACACTATTGTACATACTTATTATTTGCAATTCATTGTTTTTATAACTTAATCAAACACTTTAAAAGTGTTTGTTTGAAAGAGAATCAATATATTAAGAAACAAAATTAAATAAAACTGAATATTTCTTGCCATTATAATGTAACCAAAGTAAAATGCTTATATTCTGAGAAATATAAACATACTCTAAGAAAATGTTTGAGAAGAAACTTACTTCCTCATTGTTTATGTGAAAATCAACAGATTTTCTACAGTGATATGCTATTTAAGAGTTATTGAAGCAATGTTAAACTCATGAGTAAGGTTAATCATGCAAGAAAATGTGATCACTTTCTCCACCATTGTGATGTCTGCACAGATTAAAATAATCAAAAGCTAAAGATTTTTATTTTGTCAGAGAACTAAACATTTAGCTAAAAGATAAAATTTGGATACCTAGTTTTTGTATTTAAACTAATGGAGAAAAAATTGTCTGAGTTATCACTTAATAGTTCTGTGGAGAAATTGAATTTTCTCTACATTAGGGCACCCAAAGGAAGAAAATTTTGAAATCTCAGTACAGGCCTAACTGGATTTGCCAACATTGCTAAACCCATACATTTTATCCTGAGGAGAGATACACATGAAACACTTCACATTTGCTGAGAGGGTTAAGAATGCTTGCAGAACATATATCACTGAGTTTCTGATCTTGTTTTCAGAATGTTACTTTTTCAGGCAAATTCCAATCACTTGAATCAAAAAACCAAAATAGAGATCAATTATGAGCTCTTCTGAAAGAGTTGAAATGTCATTAAGCACGAATAAAGAAGGAGTCAGAGAGACTGTGACAGCAAGGCATTGAGATAATAATCTGTCTCTTTTAGTCAGAGGGCCTGTCTCAAAAAGCCATGTGTCAAGGACCTAATATTCTAAACGAGAGTAGAGAGAGTTCCTACAACATGAGGAATAAGTCTGAATTAGCTACCCTTGGGCAAAGAGTGTAAATGAGGGACCTGAAAAAATATACTCCTACTCTTGAACTGGAGGAAGAAATTACAGATGCTCTTGTTGGTGATGGAAAGATCCCAGACTTCCCAGCTTGATTAATTCCATGTAAGCTATATGCATAAGTGTTTTTATATCTACTTTTAAAAAAATCTGCTCTTTGATTTCAAAGAAATTTTAGTTCAGCAAAATGCTGAAGGGACTAGTTCTGATGTTTGCCAGTTATATGAGATAGCTCCATTTTTAATAGAAATGACATTTAAAATATCTGAATTAAACACTTCAAAAATGTGTCACTCTGATTTTCAAACCCTCCCTTTTGATTTCTTTTTTCCATGCTTCCTAGGTCATACAAACAACAGTAGCTATTATGCTTTTTGTAGTTAGTTTCAAATGGTAGCTATATTGGATAATACCAATTGCTAGTCTCTCTGCAACTACCTCATCTTTAAACCAAATTGTCTTGCTGAAGCCCACACTGAGGATTACATTTCACAAATGAATAATTGCCATGAAAGTCTAAAAAAATTATTATTAAAATATTTAAAAATAAAAAAACTAGAAAAAATAAAAATGTCAGAGAGTTTATATTTGACTTCAAGTATATCTTCAGTGGATTTTAATTTGCTCATAATTATGTAGAACTTTTTTTACATAAGGAGCACTTACCTGGCTGACCTAAACAGGAAATGTTATCAGGTTCACTGGATTTTAAGAATTGAAGAGATTATGCAAATAAATTAGTCTAAATTCTTTATTTGACTGATGAGGAAATGGAAATCAAAAAGTTATTGAATCATTGGATGACTAAGGTTACATACCTAGCAAATGACAATGCCAGAATTAAATACAAGTTTCACGTAGCTCAATATGGGGCTCTTTTCATTGTTATTTCTTTAAAGATATTTTTAATCTTTTGAAAACTTACTAAATAGCTTTCAATTTCCTGATCCTGTGTGTATGTGTATGTGTGTATTCAACTGTGTGTGTATACAATGTGTTTCGAAAAGCATGGAATCCTGGTCTTCCCTCTTCTCTATGATGCTAGCACAGGTCAGACAGGTCCTGGGGAAATGTTGCCTGATAATTCACCCTCATTAGTCAAATTTCTTATCTTGGAGTCATTTCCCTTACTCATTTTCAAGCAGCCCTTTGTTACAGCAACTGATGTTAAATGATTTTTAAGAAAAATGATGACTCATTGAGGCTCTGTAGTTTTAATATTTCATGTAAATTCTACTTAGATTATCACAATCTATCAGCATTTTCAAAAGGAGTACTACAGACCCACTAAACCTTAATCTGGAAAATGGCAAGAAGAAATTGGTGTATTTTGAAAGGCATGCGATTAAACTAGGTACACAGGGGCATCAACAATATTATATTTCCAGGTATAAATTGCAAGTTCCTCTAGCAAGGTGGAGGATGGATGGATTTACTTGGAATTGTGGCTGAATACCCAGCCCTTACCTGGCCTCTTCCTGGAGAGTTAGTCCACTGGATATTCCCATTTAGTGCTATATTAATGTAAGATAATTCTGACATTTTTCATGGACTATGTAAAAGAATACATACTTCAAAAAGAAGTTAATCAAACATAGTAAAAATACAAAAACATTGTAAAAATATTTATTGATTATATGAAAAGAAATTTTGTTCCTAAGTAATTTTTAAATACAAAATATCTTTCTCTTGCTTCACAATTTTAAAACTAAAAGCCCAGAAAGATTATTATTATTTGGGATTATTTAATTTCAGTGTCTTGCAAGGCATTTGTTATATAAAAGTTGCTATCATTAAAAATAATCTTGGTGATAAGAATTATGTTGAACCACTTTAGGTTATCTCTCAGTACTTTTTACAAAGTGACTACTCTTTTCTAGATTGAGACCCAGAAATCCCCAGTTATATGACTATTTTTTCATTTGTTTATATTCCTTTGTTAACTGAGGATAGTCATTACTGGGAGAAAATCTAGAAATAAAAGTTTACAGGAGAAATATTAAATGGAAATATTGGAAAGAATTTGTTAGCCTGTTGTGTGTGTGTGTGTGTGTGTGTGTGTGTGTGTGTGTGCACATTTTCTTTTCCTATCTGGTTTCTTAACCAGAACTTTGAGATAGAACAACTGGCATAAATTTCTTATAAGACTTTATTAGAAACAAAACTATTTTGTTTAAAATTATATTTTAATTACATTCTCAAAAAATTCATGTAAAAGTGAAAAAATAAGGATTTTTACAAAATGAAAATTATTATGAATGACCCATAGATACCATTTTTTAATACATAAGAGTTTTTGAATCCTATTCTGCAGTTAAACAACCCAAAATCTTAGACAAATATAGCTAACCTTTAGGAAACAATTAATTTATTAGAATTTATTAATAATTAAAAATTAAATCAGAACTATTTTAGAAACTCTTGGAAGTTACACTTAAAGTAAATGTTATGGGGGGCAAACAAAACAAAAAACTCAGTGTCGTCATAGAATAATCAGTTATTCAGAGGACATTTTAAAAATCAAGACTCAGATAAACACAGATTCTAACAACACATGGAGTCTGCTGGGAAATACAAACAGCAGTTGTTCCTAAAGGGCAACCTGGTTATTGCAGATGGTCGGTGTGCCTCTCGCAGGAAGGAGAGGAAATATGTTACCCATGTTAACATGGGTAATTGTTCTCGGTTTGTGAGGACTGAGTCTCTTACAGGATAAAGGGAAAGAAGGCAAGCATCAGAGCCCGGCTCCCAATATCCCTATCCACACCCCACCGTGAGAAACAACAGTCAGGTAAAATCGCAACAGGGAGAGGCCATTTGTGGGGAATGGACCGGCAGCATTTGGGGGCTCAGAGAAAAGGGACAGCCCTTGTGCTGCTTTGCTGAGGAGGAATTCTGCTCCTTCCAGGGATCCCAGCTGAGTATACACCAGTCTGCACAAAGCGGATGGGTTTGGAAAGACGTCGCTGCAGAGGCTGCAGCGCAAAGGTTGGTGGTGCTCACGTGTAATCAGTACCATTAGGCAATAACTTTACTTGCATGACCCTGGCAGCCACCTGGAGATGAGAAGAGAGCAACTGTGAACTGCTCCAGGGTTCTGCCCTCCTGTTAAGCCAGAAAGAAAAATTAATAGAAACTACTATTCCAGCAATTCCACTTATTGGCTCAATAGGAAATGACGATTTTGTTACTCTTATTCTTCAAAATTAACCCTAGTCTAGAGACATAGTTGCTAAATAAACATTGACATTTTATCTACTTTTTCAATGTTTTTTTTTTCTTTGAATCTTCATTATTTTATGCAGGCACAAGTTGAACCTCTATTATTATTACTCTTTTGAAAAAAACAGCCTGATTCTTTACTCAAGTTCATCTGAAAATAGATCCTAAAGATATATTAGTTTCATAGAAACATGTTTTCTCTGAAATGAAAATAAACATATTTAAATGAATAAATGAACAAATAAAAGCAGAAAAAATGAATTGACAGAAAGATGAGTATTTTATAAGATTTAACCTCCAATTACTGTTATTCATATGCACTGGTAAACAGGCAAGCAGATAAGATTCAGAGTGACAGACTGGGAAAAGAGGAGTAATCCTACTAATTTAGAAGACATCTAGGTTAGTCAGACAATCACAGTCAGCATTGAGAAAATGCATATTAAATTCTTATATATTTGTTCAGCTCTATCAGAGTGTTCATTTTACTGAAGACATTTTGGACTTTAATTTTAAACTGCAGAGTAAGCTTCTCGAGAGTCAAATTCTCTTTGTAATTGATACAATGTATTTATTTAGATTGCATTTGTAATTAAATAAACATTAATAGAATAGAAATCAATTGGTATTTGGAAAACAAGCAAGTTTCTTAAAATATTGTTAAATGTATGTAATTTAAAAACATGTATTATTTCTCTTTAAAATTATATTTAAAGCTATGTTTTTTCTCAACAAAACTTGAATGTTTTGCTGTTTCAAATTTCCAAACACTTGAAAATTAATGTATGCCATAGATCAAATGACTTAATATTTTGATCAGTTCTAGAACATTTACTCTTATGTTTCATGCTGTATTCATTGAAAAACCGCTCCCTGGCCATGGACTGCTTTAAACATACTCTAAGCCAGTGTTGAGGTGGGAAGGACTCTGAGAGAAAAGAGGCCTTTCTAACATTTTATTTAGGGGCTACTTTTGATTAGAGTATTCCATCCAATCTCAGGAATTCACATAGCTTTCTAGTTTTTTTCCTCTGTTTTTTTTTTTTTTTTCTCTTCCTTTTTTTTTTTTTTTTAAGTCCAGTTTATTCTTAACATCCTCTAGCTAGGTTATTTGGCTGTCCTGAGTGATTAATTGCTATGCTAAGAAGTAAATATCCTGTGCCACATCAAATTTCTTTATATGTCCTGTGTGTGGTCCCACTGCATTCATCTACAGATATGTATACATGATGACTGAGTAAAAACATATTCTCTCCCACCCTCACTTCTCTTTATCACACAAAACAATTCCAAATGAGGACATATTCCTGGGCCATTATAGCTGCAAAGAAGAGAAGACTCATGTTACAATGCATCATAATTAATGACATTTTATATTCCCCCTAAATTGTTTTTTATCTGAAAGCTTTCCTTTTGTGTGTTGTCAAACAACCTTAATTAGAAGCTGAATATCAATAGGACTTTGGGCTGCCTCCCTTGGGGAAGGGTGCATATGTGTGGGAAGAGAGTAACTGAATATTGAGTGACCAAAGAATAGATTGGCAGCAGCTTTTGAGGCTTACAAATATCTCTTTGCTTCTCCATATTCCCAAAACTTTCTGGAATTTTAGTTGGAAATAAGAAAACAAACTTGGCCTAAATAGTAGAGAGAAAGTCACTTCTGATCTCACTAATCTCAGGCAGTTAAGAGATCTTCTGCCTCTTTCTCCTTATCTTTATCTGCCATACTGAGTGGCTTTGCAGGCCACACATTCTGTATGAGATGGCCTCAGTCCCCTCTGGAATGAGAACTACCCTAGGGAGTGGCCCTATCAGAATTTGACTCTGAGGTGATTGAAAATTAAACTTTTATTGTATTAAACCACTGGGATTTGAGGACCTGTCTATTGTATTAATTACCCTGACTAATAAGGGGAACCCAACCCCTAATTTTTAAATTTTAAAACCCTGAATTATTCAAAGCATTACCCTTTGTAATTGAAATTAGATATTTGACATCGATCTATCAATTCTTCCATGTATCTATGTTTTAAGCAGACCTTATTCAAAAATCAAGTTCGGACTCTGTTCATGCAATCCTGGTTAAGCTAGGAGGGGTGGAAAGCCTGCTAATCTTTTGAGTCTCAGCTCAATGAAGGCTTCATATATAATTGCATTCATGACACCTTTCTTCCCTCAGTAGAAATGACCACTCTTTTTTGGGTTCCCCATTAAATCACTTAATCTTAAATAAGAGAATCCAATTCTAGATGATTTATTCAGAAAAAATATGTTTTTAAAAGTATATAGGGTCACTTATGGATCCTTTGGGTTATAGAGAAAATTTATAGAGGCCGCACAGCTGAAACCAATGTCCTAAATCACATGGTAGAACTAGTTCAATAGAAATATCACTGCTACTTCTCTATACACAGACCTTTCAGCTTCTGCCAAGTGTCAGTGTTGGCCACTTACAGGTACTTCTTTACCCTTTGTTGCTCTAGAACTTAGAGCTGTCACCACCTACACAATGCTTGATTCTTCTCCTCTCACTAGCTTCTTCTTCCAAATCAATCCTGTATCATAACTGAAAAATGAGGCCAGAAGAGTGAGTTAATGGATTCTCCAGAGAGGAGCAGGGAGCAAACAATTTGGGGAATTTCCCAGACACATAAAAAATGTTCAGGGGCTAGGTGGCCAAAATAAATGACCAATTTCCACTACAGCCATGTACATACTGCTAGAGCAGACTATATCGGATGTAATAAACACTTAATAATTATCCGTAGAATGGACGAGATAACAAAGAATGACCAGGATTGAAGTATTCAGTTATTGCATTCACACAGCATCATTTTAAGTGACACAGGAGTGATTGGACTATATAGCATGGCCGTATGGCTCCCATGAGTTCAGCAGAATTATTATTTCAGTCCCATCCAGTTCAATAGCAATCAAAGCCAGAGCTACAGAGCACAAGCGCCAACTGACACACTCAGCTCCATCCTACAGACTAACAGCAGCTCAGAGCTTAATAGGACACTGAAAAAAAAACTGACTAGGCTTCCACTATCAAAGTGAAGTGGAGAATTAGAGCAATTTTCCTGACACTCCAGGCAAAAATGGGCGGTTTGCCTGGATTATTTAGGTCACTGCTTCAAACTCTCAGATTCATTTTGCCCGTGGAGAACTGTCCTATTAGCTTCAGTTACCACAGAGTAACTAACTCAGAAATATGCTCAGGGTAAAAACAGCGTTATTCCTAACAATACCTTTTTAACTATATTTCAATGTCCATGATTTTTGGTCACATTGATTCAGTCTGGATTTCAAAGTGCAAGCCTTTGGAGATGGATTACAAATGCCACACATTTTTAACTTGCTATTATGTTTAAAGCAGAATGTGTCAAATGAAATGATAGAAAATGAGGAGCCAGTTCTCTCAGGCTGACTCGTAGGATTCCCCCATGATTGTGATAGGAATGAGTCAGCCGCAATGATATTTAGGTTAGTAATGTCATTATAATAAAGTGTGTAATTTAGGTTAGTCTCCATTATGTCAAGAGAATTGCCACAAACTCGCCTCCTTCTCTGAAGTCTCAGCTTTGCCCCTGTGGCTTACTCAGGGCACTGTTAATTGACACAATTAAGAGTGAAGTGTGATTTGCAAGGCCCAGAGGAGCTTCTAGATGAGTGAGGTTTCCGTGCTGGGGAAAAGGTTTTATATACTCTGAGGTGACTTCTTTTCTGATACCCCAATCTTCCTATCAGTAAAAAAGTTAGGGCAGGGTGGTAATCAACAATGTCAGTGACACTGAAACCAGTGTCATCCATTTTATTTTTATTTGTTTAAATCAAGCACCTTTTTAGGTTCTTCTTTTTTTTTTTTGAGGTAGAGATGTGGCTATAGACTTGCCTTGTTCTCATCAGTTTTCCCATTGGTTTGTTTTTCCCTCATTATTTTCTGATACTATAATAAAATACTATAAAGAGTCAACAGAAGCCAAAATCTTTTCAAAAATAATTTTCCCGTGCTGAGGAAAGAAAAGGATTCAATGGAATAAATAAGTTTTCTTTATTACATAAGAAAAATTCATGTCCATTCCCATTAAGTGAATTTCGCTTGTGAGACACATGTAACACTTAGCCTTACAGCTCACTGATAAAATTCTTATTTACTAAGCAACCACTTGATCCATCTAGCTTAACATCTTAACTAAGGAAATGAAAAAAGCCTGGAATTAAGAGGTTGTTTTTCACATGCAGAGTCAGAGAACAAAAACAGGGACCCACATCTGTACTGATTTTAGTTCTGTAAGCTTTGCATCTCTTCTTAGGAGATCAGCACTTGCAAACTGCTGTTAACTGGGATAATTACACAGTACTCTGAGTAGGGAGCATAATAACACTGTGAGTGTCCAAGAGTTTGAACAATTTGGACTGATTTTGTATGGTGTATAATTTACAGTAAAGATTCAGAATGTCTTCTTTTTTTCTTTTAAGAACAGCTTTTATCCTTTTGCTCTAGATTATTATACTTGGAGAGATGTATTCACAGTCAAATTTGATACAGATAAATCTAAACATCTGTGATACTAGAATAATTTTATTGGCACTTACATAGTACTGTCTCAGGCCATTTCTGTCTGTAACTGACAGAGCCCTAGAAGTTAGCTGAAGCTCATCCACTTCTAAAACTAGGTCTAAAATGGGTAAACTGACATCAAGATCTTAATATAATTGTTAAGAAATTAATCAGTTTGTAAATATGAAAGAGAAAGATTATCTAAAAATAATATATAGAAACAATGAAATGCTAAAATGTATAAAATATTAAAATGACTAATATTTTGAGCTATACTTAAGTTGTGATTATAGTTCAGTAAAAATAAGGCAAATGAATTAAAAAACACACACACACTTCAATAAGCTTCACTCACTTGTTCATTCTTTAGGACATTCAACAAGCAATGGTGTACTTTGGGGAAAGTGAGTACACTCTGAAGGATGCTGAAGACTACATGGCTGAACCAGACACTCTGTCCTCAGCAATTTCAAAGATTAGCTTCTGGGTAAATATATGTAAAAATCAAACAAAGTAGCAATCAATATTTCTAAGATAAAATGGAATTTTACCTCTTTTATAGAGAATTAATTTATATTGTAATTTTCTCCCCAGCACCTAGCACAGTGCCTGATATGTAGTAGGTGCTTGTTAAATAAATGATGCAAATTTATCTATTCTATTTCAAGTTATAACTTATTCTGATTATTAAGAAGAAACTTTGAGTGAGAGTTTGCAAAGAGAATCCAATAATGAGAGAAACTATTTGCAAATCATGTATCTGATGAAGATCTAGAATCTAGCATTTATAAAGAATGGTTACATTTAACAGTTAAAAGGCAATACAAATTTTAAAAGTTGCAATAGCAAAAAAAATTTTGAATAGACATTTCTCAAAAGAAGACATCAAAATGGTCAACAAGCATATGTAAGAATACTCAACATCATTGTAGTCATCAGGGAACTGCAAATCAAACTCAAAATTAGATCCACTGTGATGAGCATTAAAAAAAATCAGAAGATAACAAGTGTTGGTGAAGATGTGGAGAATTATAGCTCTAGTATTTTGCTGATAGGAATGTAAAATGGGGCTGCTGATGTGAAAAATTGTTGATCATCTATAAGTTAAATATAGAATTATAATATGATCCATCAATTTCACATCTAGGTAGGTATATACGCAAAAGAATAGAAACAAAAGTTCAAAAAAAATTGTATGTAAATATTCATGCAGCACTGTTCACAATGGTCAAAAGTCAGAAATAACTCAAATGTCTACCAAAGAATGGGTAAACAAAATGTGGTATGCCTATGTAATAAAATATCACTCAACCACAAAAAGGAATGAAGTACCAATATTTGCTACAGTATGGATAAACCTTTAAAAATATGTTAAATGGAAGAAGCCAGGTACAAAAGGCCATCTATTATATGATTCTGTTTACAGGAAATATCCAAATTAGACAAACCCATAAAGAAAGCAGATTAGATTAATAAGTTTATTGTAATATGCCTAAATTCTTGGCTAGCTAGTTCTTTTTTTGAATTAGGAAATAGGTTAGGCCATTAAAACAGTTGCTAAGATTTACTCAAAACAATGGTGTAGTGAATTAATTGCAGCAGTATATTCTTGTCATTTTCTTTGTATACCATAATTTCTGTGGGATTTGGATTTCTTTGAACATCATTACTTAATAGAAATGATCTGACAGAAAGAGAGCCATTGACCTTCAGGAGCTCATAATCTAATAGAGAAGATAAATATGTAAAAAGAAAATCAAAATATATTTTGATAAAAGCAAGCAATAGAAAGTGCACCTGAATTTAAATTTAGAAAGTCAAGGCAGTCATCCCTAGGGATGGAAAGGATACATAATTGATTGTAGAAGAGGAGCAGAGAATCAAATTGATAACAAGATACCAGGAAGGAGGAAGAGTATGTACAGTGACATGTGAGGTGATAGTGCTTTTGAGGAACTGTTCATTGTTTCAGGGACAACTATGACAGAAGCCTTTGTAAGACAGAGAGAATTGGAGAATGAAAGGTCTTGCATGCTAATCTAAGGAGACTGAACCTGATTTCTAATGGAAGCTTAGGAGGAATTTAAGCAACAAGTTCAACAAAATAAGAATTCAATTTTAGAAAGATTGCAGTCTGACTCTAAAAAATAAATTCAGGCGCACTAAGACTGCAGGCAAAGAGAGCAAGTATGGATTAAAAATGATGAGTGATGAAGAAAACCCAGAGAAAGTAGTAGCAGTCAGTACTGTTCTTATAATCAGCCCACAGCTCCAGCTCTCCTCTCTCTTCTGGAGTGTTCTTTTCCACAAGGTAAAGAGTCCCTAATAATAAAAAGATATACTCTAGAAGCCTGCATCCTTTCTTCTAAGTCTACATCGTGGGAATTCCCAATCCAAATAGCTGCAAGCATGTTATCAGGGTATAATTTTAAAATGAATTAATATAGCTCCATTCTAGATAACTCAATATTTATTATTTCTCCTCAAACCTCCAACATTTTCTCCTCAATCAGAAGAACCCTTCTTTCAAATCCATTCTCTTACTGAACTCTATTCACTTTTTATTTCTCACCATTCCATTAATATTGTTATTCTCAAGACAACAAATGTGTTCCCTAGTGGTAATCTCTCAGTTCTCACCTTTGCTCATACTATCAAAGGACTTTAACAAAGATGGTAACTCCCTCTTTCTTAGAACACTTTCTTCACTTTGTATGCAGAACCCTTCCATACTCATAAATGATACATAAATGTTTATCATTTAGTCTTACCAGCATATTTTTCCTTTGCTGCTGCTTCCTAATATTTCTGATCCTTAATCACGGGAGTTCTCTGATCTCTTCTTTTTGAGGGGTCACTTCCTAGGTGATTTCATCCAGCCTTGTATATTTAAATAACATTCATATGTTATTAACTCTCAAATTTATTTTTAAGTTCTGACCCAACCCTGAACTACAATTTTATATCCGACTATCTGGTAGGTATGTCTACTTGGATATTGAATAGGAACCATAGATTTAATAAATCAAAAGTGAAAGCCTTGTTAATTATTCTCTTCCCATCACCATCTTCCACACAGAAAACGATTGGCTTCTTGCTCATCTTATTAGAAAGCAACTTTATTACTCTAGTAACATTGGTCAACAACTTGTTGGCCTTAGCTCCTCTTGCTTTTTCATACTCAGATCAAACTTTTTAGTGTATCCTAAAGCTCTAATTAAAATATATCCCAAAATCTCCATTTATATGAATTTCAAGAACAGGTTCAGAGAAGTCAGAAGAGTGATTACCAGTGGAAGTGAATATTGACTGGAAGGAAGCATGACGAACTATCTGGGGTGATATAAAATGTTTTCATGTCTGATGATCGTACAGGACTGGAGACTACACTTAGCAGTTGGGTTGGGCTGCAACTTTGTTTCCCTGCTCTGGTGGACCTGAAGATGTGTCTCAGTCCCAGCTCTCATGGACAAAACCGGAGACTATGCTTAGCAGTTTGGCTGGGCAGCAAGTTTGCTTTTTTGCCCAGGCAGGCTATAGAATATATTCTGTGGATGCTGGGTGTTTATAACCTTGCTTCTCAGTGAGATGGGATTAAAGGTTATACTCAGTAGTTGGGTGAAACTTTGAACTTGTCTTCCTGCCCAGGAGAGGCCATGGAATGGGTCCATTGGCTGGGAAGCTGAATGAGACAGAACTTCCAACAAAGTTTTCTAGCTAGATAGGGCCAACACCTTAGTACTGAAGAGGGGAAGAACTCCTGGTCATCATCTCTTCCTAGGCATCACTGCAAGTAGAAAATGTAGTCTGCCAAAACCTGAGCAGTAGTTGCTGTAAGCCCTAGCCCCTTTCTTTATTTCTACCTGATCCCCAGTGGTTGAGCCTGTCCCTCAGTCTCAACCAGAGTGGGCCTTCTAAGAAGCATCTCACAATGTTAAGAAAGCTCATGCTTGCCCTCTCACCCTGGGGGCTCTCTTTTTCCCACTGGAGAAACCATCGGCCCAAGGGGCTCTCTCAGTATGGGGCTGTGCTAGCCTGGTGAAGGGGTGATGTGGCTTCTTTTACCCTGACGTTTTTTTTCCATCTCTGTGATCCAGGAGAAGGCTTCAGCCCCAATCCCAGGGTTCTGGAATTTTCACGATGATGTCTTGCCTAAGGATAGTTGCTAGTTGGTGTTCTTGTGAGAGAGATTGAAGTCCAGAATAAACCATGTCACTATCTTTATGATGTCACCTTTGTCAGAGTCAATTCTTGCCACCCTTGCATTGCTACATCTTTGTTCTGCCACACTGACTTCTACTATGATATGTTCTTTCTTTCACATGGCTCCTTTTACATTACATAAAAAGATCATATGACCTCTCTGTTCAAAATTCTCAATGGCTTCACACATCATCTTTTGTAAAAATGATGGTCTTTGTAACAGGTTATAGGGCTATATGTGTTCTGACCCACACGACTTTCTGACTTCACATTTTAACATGACTTATTTCTTTTATCACTGTGCTCTAGGCACACTTGACTCCTTGATTTTCTCTAACCACTCCAACCCAGTTTCTGTCTCAAGACTGATCTCCCTTCAGATATTCACAAGTTTGGCTGCTATAGTTCCTTCATGTCTCAACCTGTATAGCTCCTTATCATAGAGTCCTTCACTGACCAATTTATGTAAAAAACACCACTTTTGTTTTCTGCTTTATTCTTCTTCATAGTATTTATTATTATTATGGTTGTTTGTTATCCATCTACCTCCTCAAGACTGACTAATCCATGAGAGTAATGTTCAAAATATGTTTTTCTGAAGGAATGAATACAAAAATAGAATATTTGGGAAGAAGATTGTAGTTTTAGCATTGATTATGTAGAAATTATACATGAACATTGTATATTTTTTTCTTTTTCTGGAGTTCAAGAGAGACCAGATGGATACAGATTTGAAAGACATTAACATAGTGATAGTGAAGTCACATATATAGAGTATATAGTTTGTCATTAATAAAACTATTACCTCAAAGTTAAACAATTGTAGACCTTGGCATTAACCTTAAGCAATATGACTTTCCTTATAGACATGTCCAACCAACTTAGACATTGAAAACTAGAAACTAGGACCAAGAGTCAAGAGATCTTGGGGTCCTTTAGACTGAACCACACAGTATGCATATCTTTTTCATATCTAGTTTTAATGGCAGACCACACAGAAATTCAGAATGCCCAAGAATACTAAACAAGTGCTCTATTATCTTGTTCCACTTTCAAAATAAGGAAAAAAAATAAGAAAAACTGAATCTTTTATATTTAAGAAATGTCAATCTGTGCAATTGTAACAGAATGCTGTGTGGATACTTTTCTATCATCCCAGAATTAGTGAGTGGGGTTTAAAGATGAACACAAAGAAGTGATGATTACTCCTACATTCTAAAAGGTGTCAACATCGAAAGGCCCAGATAGCTCCCTAGAACTTAAACAGAGACAGTCAAAATTATTCTGCTTTTCCAACTATTTTCTCATTAGCTTCTTCTAGCAAAGTTATAAAGACTCAGGATATGTAGGAAGTAGTGGGTATTGGCTTAGAGGCAGAGTCTGTGGCTTTTCTCTCTTTTTCTGTGTAGTAATAGGATGGGAACATGCTCTGTCCTCTCTGCACAGCCAAGTATGAAGTCTTAAAAGAAAGACTGAGATTGTTCATCTGCTTAGGAAGGGACTTCTGATCTGCCTTCTGTTCTTTTGAATGGAAAAAGCGTAGGGAGTAAAGGTAAATGGCTGAGCAGAGAAAGGAGGCCACAGTAAAATAATCTGTAATCCTATGTTTTTAGCGATTGTTGTGGCTTAAATAAACTTAAAAGAAAGAAGACAATCTTGAGCAGCCCAACCAAGCTGTCTTGAACAGTTACATATTATATAAAACTGGAGCAAAGGAGATTTCCCAGAAGAATGTGACTTAAGAATATCTGTCTAGAAAAGGTAGCTGAGAAGGTACTGATGAATGTCAAAAATAAATAATTTTCCCCAAAACCCATCGCAGAACCAGTCCATAGATGTAACATGAGATGGCTCACAGGTCCCAAGAAATAGACTGGCTCTTAAAGATTGGCTCTAGGAACTCAATACTGTGACAGGCCCTGCTGGATGCCCAGAAGCTGCATACCTGTGTCATGGGCAACCTCAAAAGAGATTGAACAAGTAGCAACACTTGTTCATAAGAAGATATTTGATGCTTTTGTTTATTTTCACCGTTTCCTCCAACAGTGTTAAAGAAAGGAGCACAGAAAAGAGAAAGAAGGGCATGATAGAACAGGCTACATAGCCATCATTTCTAGTAGTCAGCTAAAATTTGACTAACAAGAATGTACTAGGAAGAGTGAGCATTAATTAGATTTAAAATAAAGAAGTCAAGTAGATAGAAAGAAAGAACTTTTTAACAGCTGAAAGAGACGGAAGAGTCATGGTGGTTAGCTGAGATATCTTAATGTTGGCAAGATAGATTTTTCCAAATATGATTAAAAACATTTATTTTTGTATCTGGTTATATAGGTTTTTTAAATATAACATTATTGTGGGTTTTTAAAAAACATTTTGGTGCTCTTTATTTTTTCCTGAGAATCAGTTTCCAGTTGGTATATTTTTTTCTTTGATTTGAAAAACTTCCTTAAGAATTTTATGCAATACAGATTTTGTGGTAACAAATTCTCATAGTTTTCTTTTATATAAAAATGTCTTTATTTTTGTCTTCATAGGGGCATGTTCTCTCACTCTAAAGATTGATTCCACTAGCTTCAAGAATTCATGGTTTCAATGATAAATCAGAGAACCTTTGAATCATTCACTCCCTCTTTTGTAATTTTTGTTCTTTCTGGATTTTTTCAAGATTTTCTCTTTATCTTCATTTTTTTTTTAGCAGTGTGCTGTGATTACTTTGGTATTATTTATTTACTTTTTTTTTGTATTTATCCTGCTTGTGATTTGCTGAAATTCTTGAATGTTTAAACCTACACCTTCCAACATAGCGATATCAATAACACCAATCCACTTCTCAGTCAAACATTGCCTAGCACTTAGTTTTAAATATTCTTTGGGGCATCCTTGAAAATATCTGTCAAAGCATTAGACAGCTTTCTGGCCATTTCCTAGTAAAGGACACTTTATTAACTTTTACATACTGTCATTATAATATTTTCAAGCTCTACCTAAACGAACAAATATTTGAAACTCAATACTGGGCAATGCTGGATAGGAAAGTGGACTGGCATTGTGCCT
This sequence comes from Macroglossus sobrinus, assembly GCA_004027375.1. NCBI lineage: Eukaryota > Metazoa > Chordata > Mammalia > Chiroptera > Pteropodidae > Macroglossus > Macroglossus sobrinus. Next base: position 791,327 of record PVKZ01000213.1, read on the forward strand.
GGTAAAGATTATTTAAACAATCTATAAAATAATGATAAAACAATAACAATAATAGTAACAATAGTAGTAATAGTAAACTTATTGTGTGCTTGGATTTGTCAAGTAGTGTTCTAAATGTTTTAGATATATCAGTTCACTAAATCAAAAAGAAAACACACACAGGTGTATACAATTATAGAGCTGAGAAAACTAAATTTATAGTTAGAAAACTAAAATATAGAGAGCTCAGGCCCAAGATCATCAGGTAGCAGTGAAGCAGGGATTTGTATTCAGGTAGCCTATTGATATTTACAGGGTTTGTGTTTAACCAACAGCTTACATTGCCCTGATATTTTCCTAGCAGGTAATTAAACATCTACTTCAGTAAAAAGAAGTTTAACTCACACTGTTTCCAGCACAATTTGACAATTTAGATCTTATGTTCACTTAGAACACCCATTGAAGACAAAGAGAAATGGAGAAATAGAGGCTCTGTGCCTGTGTATAAACATCTGGCCAAGAGTTAAAAAGAGAATCAAAAAGTTCTTATTTTAAGGATCATCTCTATAATTGTGGTCTTAGTTACATGAACATTAATTCACTGATTTATTCCCTCATGCCAAAAGAAAAACTTCTTGAACCTCAATAGATACTGTTGTAAAAAAGCTGTTACAGAAAAGTGTGTCCCTAAGTGTGGAAAGCCAGTGACTATGATTTTTAAATGGTGAGTTGATTTTGACACTTGTGTGCTGCTGTTAAGGGAAATGGTGAGTAGATAGAACTCTAGCAAAATAGAAACACCATCTTGTGAACAATACTTTAAAAACAAGAAATTCAGTCTATAGCATAAATATAAGGACTCTTATTTTGCCTGTTATTCAACCTGAGACTTATGGCAAAATAGTTGTAAAGAAATGTCCTTATCATTAAGAACATAAAAACACGAGTCATTTACATACTCTCATTTCTCTAAAGATAAAACCACTGATGAAAGGTAAATGTATACCTTAAGTAATGACAAAAAAGTAGCCTACTTTGCTCTACTCTGAAATACTTTAAGATTTATATTCCTTGTGATTTAAGGGAGGATTTGTTATAGAATTATTTAGCTAGAAAGAAACTATGACATTACTGTATTTGATTTTGAAAATGAGTAAATCTTGATCAACATCATACTAAACTTTAATTAATCCTTTCAACAAACATTGGCTGAGCTTCAATTATGCACCAGGTACATGTAATTGTAGATATGTTAGACTGTGAATACATGGAAAAAGTAAAAGATGAATTCACAGAATAACACAGAGATAGGCTAAGAATTCAGATATGTGGGTGTCTAGTCCAGTGCTTTCTCCATATTTAAATATTGAAAGTGGCTAAACTAAATGAATGGATATTATAGTCTGAAGAATAATATTTAATCACATTAGATTGTGAAAAAAAGAATTTAAAAATTCAAAGCTTTTCATGGAATGCTAGCTAGTAGGACTTGATTTGCTTTTACCATCTCAGTTAAACTCCTGAATCAACTTTTGAAAGCAATACAGGAAAAGGCAATCATTGGCTTTTAGTGAATACTTCTAGGGTTTCAAATATCCTTGGTTCAGAAAAAGCAGTTTTCTCCTATGTAACCATTTTTTATTACTTCTATTAATTCTGGAGGCTTGTCATTAGGTTTCATAAATGTGTTTAAGATGCTAACTGTTGTTTTAAAATTTTTGAGCTAATGACAAATCTTTATATTTTCTACAACACAATAAGAAATAACAATTTTCTATGTACCAGATAAAATGTATTAATTCTAATTAAATGATCAAATTTGAAAAGCATTAGAAGTTGACTTTGTACAGTGTGTATTGCAATACTATTTGAAAGCCTAGCTTCAATCTTAAAATGTCCCCAAATACTCCATTCCTAACTATTTGCACAAAGTTATTGAAATCAAAATAAATGTAAATGCTATTTTTTTTAAGTGTAAGGAGACTGATTCATATTTTATTATTTTTTTTCAATAAAACCTAAGATTCTTTTATTATTCTATTATAATTTATGGATATGGCCAAGTAAGAAAACTAACATTTTGCTTAAAGTTGATAGAATGATAAAACCAACATGGAGTAAACTTTTACTATAAAAAGAAGTTACAGAAAGTCACAATGTACTCTCTACTCTCTAAAATCATAAATATGAGTTTTATTCCTTCCATCAGTAACTTAACCCATATTTATTTATCTCTATCTGAAAAACATAGTGTAAGTTGCTGTGGAAGATAAATTAATGGCTCAGATATAGATATTACCTTCAAGATATTTAGAGATTAATAGCAAAGATATAAAATATATGTAAATTAAAACACAAGTATACTTGGGGTTTCATTACAGTGCAAACAGCAACAAATCAATGGAAGCAACTATTTTAGAACACTGCCAGGAGCTGTTACATAATGAACTTCCTGGGAGCTGCTGGGAGTTTTACGTCAAGCTGACTTTGAGTGGGAGAGAATGAGTTGCTACCTATTTTTTAAAGAACTTTTGTGGAGGAATAAATTTGAGAGAGAAATTAATGAATCTTACTTGAAAGCAGTACATTTAGGTAATTGGAAGGTGGCTGACCTCCCCTGATAATGGCTGGTAGCTCTTGAAAATAACCACAGGACAACTTGGGCACAAGTCTGACAGAAGCCCTGTAGCCCTGTGGTTTCGATAATGGAAGAAACCGAGTACTGAAACTCAATGTACAAAAGTCAAAGAGGACTCTTTTCAGTGAAAGTCTTAGTCTAGACTGGCTCAATGCTCAAACATTATTCTGAGCTTTTTGTTGAAAATTTTCTAGAAGGATTTCTTTTTCTGTACCCAAAGATTCTTGATTGGACTGAGTATTCTTTCTCTTCAGTAAGTTTTCTCTTTTTGGTGAAGGTATATATAATATTGAGATAGGAAGAAGGAATATACTCTTGACTGAAGAAGAATTCCAGAATACTTTAGAGCAAGTCTATTTAGCAGCTTAGTTGAGTTTGAGAAGGACCATCATCTTCGCTACCCCAAAGAGAAAAAAAATACAAAACCCACACATTTCTTGACCTACTAGAAGCTGATCAAATTAATGATATAAACAAGAAGTTTCAACCAACTGCTGTCTTCCATTCTTGCCCTAGACATTCCTCTTAAGATCAAAGTCTCTAAAAAGCACTCCAAACAAGTTTAGAAACAGAACAGGAAATTCATCCATTACTTTATCTCCTCTTTTATTATACAAGCATTTACTAAGTAGCATTTCCCAGAGAAAGTGGCCCTTCAGTTGACTTTTGAAAAAAGTGCAAAAAGAAACTAGAGTTTGTTAGAAAGATTTTTATACAGTGAACTGTCAAAGGCATGATAAGTTTAAGAGACCACAGATAATCTGATATGTCTTGAACTATAGTAATGTTGGCAAATATGGTGGGGTTTGGGGAGGTGTAGGGTGTGTGCTGGCTATAGCAACTTCAAGCCATGATGGGCTTTTAGAGCTGAGGCTTGCTCTTGAATGTTAGAGATTAATTAAACAACACTGACAATGCATCTTCTTTTCTAGAAAGAATTCCTCTAGAAAAGCCTGAACTATAATTGGTGCTCACTAATTTTTTAATGAATTAATAAATAATGAGGTCCTTAACTAATCTAATGACAGATAAAAAAAAAGTTTGTGACACACTCTTTAAAACTTGAAAAAAAATTGAAACATTTTGAGAAATCAAGTATGCCTATGTAAAAAAGAAAAAAGAAAAAAAGAAATTCTGGGCTTATTTAGGGCTTTCTAATCATATTCACCTATGACAGGACTAAATTTTGGATACACAAGTGTCAATGAAATCTATCCATACTTGGCATTTATTGAAGACACAGAGGGATGGTGGAACCTATTTAATTTAGCCTAGTTAGTCCTCCTACAACTTTTTGGGTGGATTTGCCATGTAAAGCATGTCCTCAAAATCTCTAGCAAAATTGGCATATTGTCCCAGCAAAAACAGCTGCTTTAATTCAAACAGTTCATATAAAAAGCAGCAATACAAACTTAGTAATAGTACAAAAAAATTTTAAAAGCCATAAACAACCCACAAATGGTAAACAAGAGTCTTTGTCTATTTTTAACATTTGTTTTAATATCAATAGCAACACATTTTTGAAACAATATTCATTTTTTCCTAAACTATTTTCAAATGCAAATCTCTAAAAACACTCTGAGGCAAGACTTTGGAATCTTTCAATTTAATAAACTCCAGCTGCCTTTTAAAAAAGTGATTTAATGTTACATTATTTGCCTGAACCTCTTCTGATTTTAGATGTGATTGAATTGGTCCAGAGTTATATCACAAAAGAGAAACTCTAAGAAGATTTAGAAAAAGGGATATGAAGTGTTTAAAATTATTTTTAGTCATTTGGAGGACAGCCATACAGATTTTGAAACTCATAGCACTGAACTCTGAACAAGTAATCTCAGAGGATATTTACAAACTTCTGTAATCTATTTTTAGTTTTGAAAGAGATGGGAAAAGAATATATTTAGTAATGTGTCAAACTGATTTTAAGCATTTTACCTAGAGATAACAATTGTATTTCTATATTCTATGTGACCAAGTTTTATCTATTGTAGTGCAGTATATGCTATGTTTGTATGTAGAGCAATTTTAACCAACACTTGATTAGATAAAAATTTATTATTCACTGATAGATTACCAGGCCTTTATATAATCTTTGAATGTCTGTTAATATTTTTAAAACTTCTTATTTTAAAATAATTTTGGTGTTACAGAAAAGTTGCAGAAATAGTACAAGATCTTGTATATTTCTTAATCGACTTCACCTAATTTAAATTCTTATATAATCATTGTATAAATATCAATAAAATGAAATAAACATTAATAAAGTATTATTAATTTACAAATCTCATTGAAATTTCACTAATTTTTCCACTAATATTCTTTACTGCTTCAGTATCACACCTACATTGTATTTAATTGTAAACATCATCAGTAATATATGTAGACATCATGTATCCTTTGATATATTGTGTAGGACACAATATTATTTTTGTGGTATTTTTGACAAAAAATTTATAAACTCAATGCATTCATAAGAAAACATCCTTTTAACCTGAATTGAGGAATGCAAGAAATATCCTCGGTGCTCTTCAAAAGCATCAGATCATGAAATACTGAGTAGTTGTTATAACTAAATTAAGAAACAGAAGGCAGCCTTAGCATAAAAATACCACTGGAGGAGAACATAGGATGGAATTCCTCCCATCAGCAGTACTGAGGTTTGCAGGAATCAGTGATCGGCAGGAATTGTGCCTTTTATAAAACCCAGATAGAACTGCTCGTGGCAGAAGGCATAGGCCTACTGAAACCCATTTTCCTATACAGAGCTGCGAAGACAGTCATGTCAGCTGAGTGCATGCGCAGAAATGAAGGATATAGATTGCGTGACTTGTAGTTGTGTGTGATGGGAAACTATTAGTGACCATATTCAACATTAATTTTTGCACTGCAAGTCTGAAAAGTGGGAAGGAAGCTTAGTGAGCTTCAGGATCCAATGTTTAGTTTGTTGAAAAAAATGTGAATTAGGTAAACTGGATTTGGGCAGAATAAACGTCAAAGCCAAGGATGTTGGCGAGAAAAAGGCAGAATCTACGGGAACTAGAGGTCTGAGTAAGTCAAGGCCAGGATACCAAAGAAGTGAACCAGTACACATACAACTCTATTGAAGATGGGTGTTCTCGTCTGTCCCTTGTGTTCTCTAACGAAGAATTGCCCAGGATCCTTCCTAGATCTGCATTTTTATTGACATCATCTTTAGAACACACTTTGTGATAGAAAACCCTAAAACTAAAGGGCGTATGGGTAGATTGGGGGCAGGTCTTGAAATTTAAGGTATTTTATACACAATTTTGTTACTTAGAATATGTCCATGTTTTTAAAATTTGAAATAAAGCATCTCCAGATTTTCAGCGAAGCAAAAAAAGCAAATTAAGAACCATGTGAATCATCCCTTCATTGGAAAAGGAACAAGAGCTATTGGAATTACCGCATATGTTTTTGTCAATAATAGTAATAACTCATAATTAATTTGGCCACAACCCTGCACCAATTGCCAGGTGCTTTATAACATTATCTCATCTAACTCTTCTGTTAGTCCGTGAGTTGTAACTACCTCTGTGCTGCGGTTTGAAAAAGTGAGGTCAAAACAGCTTAATTTCCTTCATGGACTACAAAGCTAATAAAAAGTAAAGCCAGAATTAGCATCAAGGTCTATAACATTTCTAAACCATTGGCTATTAAATTACATCAAATACTAGTCAAATACTAAGACTTAGTATTTGATTGCAAATCTACTTAAATTAAAACAAAACACACACCCAACTTAATATTATAAGAGTTTTATTTTTCAGTGGTTCTAGTAACTTTCAAAAGTTGTCTATTTTCCTGATAGCTGTGAATAAAACAAATGTATTTTAGCAGCCAATTTTAAGGAAAACTGACCAGTTTTCATGATTATAAATTTTCCAGCTAACTCATTTGAAATGACGTTACAACGTTTTGCTGCAAAAATTTTTCCATTGTACAAATTCCATTGGTGTAAGTAACAAATTCAGATTGGCTACTAATATGCCTGGGGACAGGCTGATAATTGCCAACACCACTGAAGCTCTGGACATTCTTTTGCCTAGGAAGTGTAGTGAATTCAAATAAATTAATTTACTGCATCATTATAAAGTCTTATTTAAAGTGAACTGCATTAAAAATTATATTATAAAAATAATCTGATCAAAAAATCTACTAGATGGTAGATGCAAGGAAAAACTAGAAATTAGAGTATTTACAATAAATTCTTATTCCTAAATCAAACCAGCATTTGTTTACTTTAATCCAGTGTTAGACCATGATTAGATTTTTTTAATTAATAAACTTTATTTTTTAGAGTAGTTTTAGGTTCATGGCAAAATCAAGCGAAAAGTAAAGAGATTTCTTATATGCCTCCCGCCCCCACACATGTGTAACCTCTCCCACTACTGAGGTTCCACACAATGATATCAGCAATGAACCTACATTGTTATAATCAATGAACTTAAAGTTCATAGTTTATATTAATGCTTGATCTTGGTGTTGTACATTCTATGGGTTTGGAAAAATATGTAAAGGCATGTATCACCACCATAGTATAGAATAGAATAGTTTCACTGTCCTAAAAGTCCTCTGTGCTATGCCTATTTATCACTTCCCTCAACCACTAAGAATTACTAATCTTTTAATTGTCTCCTTAGTTTTACCTTTTCAGAATGTTATATAGGTGGAGTCATACAGTATGGAACCTTTTAAGATTGGCATCTTTTATTTACTAACATGCATTTTTCCAGTCGTAAAAACAAAATTTTCATGCTAGTCATTTACAAATAAAAAATATTTCAGAGAAATAACACTGGGAGTGGGGATATAGATGAGGTAAAAGGGATCAAATATGCGATAACAGAAAGAAATCTAACTATGGGCGGCAAACACACAATGCGATATGTATATGCCTTACTGTTGAATTGTACACCTGAAACTTAGTAATTAATTAATTAATTTAAAAAATAACACTATAGTTTAACATATGACTTTTAAAGAAATAGACAATCACAAGAACAGCAAAAAGAAAAAAACATTGTTCTTTGTTTTTGGCAACTGATAAAGAAACAGAGAAAACGAAGGCATTTTGGTAAGGGAAGGCCAGACGACCTTTGAACATATTTATCAATACTATTTCACAATATATGAAAGTGGCAGAAGAAATGAATCATCAAGCATCACATAACTGCATAGACATTTCTATCTCAAAGATCTCGTTTGTTAGCAGGTAGCACTATCTAACTTGAACTTTTCCCATCGGTGTACTAATTTGTAAAAGTGTTACTAGTAAGTACAATAGTATACAATAAAGATTCTAGCTGGGATACTAAAGCAGGTTCTTTACTGAGAGATCAGAGATTCTGATGACTGACTTTATCCCAATAACTCCCTCATGGCCTTAACAAACCTCTTTAGGCTGCCCACTAACCAGTCTAGAACACTTTTAGCCAACCTTCCTTTTTGTCCTTCCTTCATGAGAGGTTAGACTTCTATCAGAATTCCTAGCTCTCTCCCCATTCTTTCTCATGGGTGTTTCTCTTAATAAAATTCTTGCATGTTCATGTTGGCACTTATTTCTCAGAGGACCCAGACTAACACATGGGTCAATAGAACTTTATGCATGGTGGTAGAAAACTAGATTTTTTTCCTTCAGCAAACAGCAGTTAAATTGGTGACAATTTTACCATCAGGTTGTTGATTTCCTTTATTTGTAAGTAACATTTTTTAAAACTAGCTTATGTCACTATTGAGAATGATAAAGACTTTTTGTTTTTCTCTTATCACTGGCCTGGTGTGTATGTCCTTCAGGTCTGAAAAGCTGTCTTAACTAAATGTTAACTTGCTACAATTCTTCATAACTGAGGGGAGTATTGTTTCCATTTCTTGCAATTCCTTTACCTAAGTACATTGTTTTTTAGTTCAGCTACGTTACCTCCAGAGATGAAGCCACGTGTCATGCTGAATTTTCTCTCCAAGCATTTTTCTCAGTGTGCACGCCCACCCCTACTTTGAAATAAAACCATCATTAGCTGCTAATGGTGTGTTTTACTAAATACATCAACTCCACCCAGTCTTGCTCATTCACCACAACCCAACTTTTAAACACTGCTCAGATTCCTGTTTCAACCACTTTTGCCCATTTGGGCTGGCTTCTCCAACAATTTAGTCAAACCTAGAGGCCAATATACAAGTAAACTTGGACAGCCACAAACCACAGTGCCCCAGATCTAAACTACTGAGTTTGCTTACTTGGCATACCTCAAGCTGGGGCAAATCCCTCTGTAGCCTTAGCTGGAGGCCTTCAGTGAACCTCCTGAGAAGGCTGGAAACATCCCACATTAACATATGTAAAAACATTGTCTGCCTTGTTCAGGGATCCTGCAGTGAAAATAAGGCAAAGTTTCTTTTATTGCTTCATAGCTCTATTATCTTTGCTACCATACTTAAATTTCCTCAGTACCTTTGGGAGCTAACCCACTTTTCATTTTCTAGGACAACTAAAGGTGGAGAGATGAATAGCAGGAAACACTCGAGATTCTTAAGTCTCCTTGTTACTTACTTTTAAAATGAGGTTTTCAACAAATAAATGAGCAGAAGCAAAAATGTAGACACCATTTCAGTCTTGTCCATCACTGAGTAACTGAACGGCGTGAAATGTTTCATTAGGGGGCCAGGTTCTTTCAAACTTTACACTATAGAATAACCTGGGAAACAAAGATGACACTTGAATATCTAGAGTTCAGTATGGCAACTAAGAGACTGGCATTGATTCAACCCACATCTCAGACCAATTAAATGAGACTCTCTAAAGGCAGTACCCAAGCATTAGTCACTCCCGGTGACTCCAATTTTTAGCCATGTTTACGAACCATTACCCTAAGACATCAGTTCTCAAATTTTATCATGCATCAAAATCATTTGAATCCTTATTAATACAAAGATTGCTGGGTCCCATTTCCGATTAAGTAGCTTAGGTAAAGGACTTGCATTTCTCTCTAGGATCCAAGATATGTTGATGTTGCTTGCCCAGGAACTTTGGGACTCAGTGTTCTAGGACAACCTCTTTTTGGCGGATGGTACTGGTCTGTGTCCTGTTAGGAACAGGACCTCAAAGCAGGAGGTAAGTGGAGGGGGAGCTAATGAAGCATCATCTGTATTTGTAGCCATTCCCTAGCACCAGCATCACGACCTCAGCTCCACTTCAGATCATTAAGCATTGGATTCTCATAGGAGCACCCATCCCTGGTTCAGAAAAGGTTGGGAACAACTGCTAGGAAATTCTAGATTTCCCAAAAGGTCCACCTAAGCAGAATTCTGTCACATTTTATTGGCAATGACAATGTCACCTAGACATCACCATCCACAAGGGAAGTAAAATATTAAATATTTCATTGAACATAGTACTGCCCCCAAACAAAATCAGAATTCTCTTAAGAAAAAAGAGAAGAATAGAAATCTGAAATGCCAATACTTCCTAAAAATTTTAATGTCATAGGAACATCAAAATGATATTATCTTGTGGCACAGTGGAGTAAGGTAAATGTTTTTGGAGCCTAGATGGAAGCCAGTACTGGTACAGACAACTCCAGCCACTCAGGCTCTGCCCATCAGTGAGGGGATCTGAGTTTTGTCCATGCAGATGATGAAGCTGTGGACTGACAACTAAAAGTATCTGCTACAGAGATATACCAAGGAGAACTACTATTACCCAATTTGTCTATTTCATTCTTTAAAGAGAAAAAAAGTTTTAGATTTAGCAACTTTAGCAAGTGTCAATTGACATGGTGAAAAAGTATGATGAAAAACTAACTCATAATGGCGGAACTGTCTCTTCCTTCAGCAAACCTCGTTTAGAGGATCACTAGTGAATTGCCTACACCACTAGGAAGATAGTGGATATGTTAGCACTTTAATCTGATCTGGCTTCCATCATTTCTTCCTCAAATATCATTTCCTTCAGATTTTTTTTTTCCTATGAAAAGATCTTACCCAATTCTTGGCTAACACCATGTAGCTTTGGAGCCTTAGAATCAGTGCCAGTGAATTAACTGAGTGACTGAGGGAGTATAGACCACGATAAAGTACTCTAATACCCTTAATTCTGCTCTTAACTTCTGCACACCATGCCCATTTGGAATGATTGTGATGTTTCCCATTTTTGTAATGGTTGAATCTGAAAGAGAAATGGGCCCTGAAATGCCTTAGTGCAGAGCAATTTTTAAAGATTTGAAAGCTTTTCCCTTCAAGCCACAAAATGTGCTGAAAGCTTCTGATCACTTGACTCTAATATTTCCCACACAAATATGACCAAGCCCCTATTCCATCAGTTTCCCTATACACTGAAAAATATCTGTCTTTGATCTTTAAGATGTCCCTACTACTTCAAATGACTCTATTGCTCCTATAAAAGCTAAAATTATTTCACTTGAGAAGGTTCAGGCCTGTGATTTCCTTTGCCAAATAATGGGGCGTTTCAGTAAAGATTACTTAAATGCAATAGTTTGCATCAAAAATGTGTCATATTGTATATAAATAAAACGTAAGGACCTTTAATGTATATTGGTCTCCTCTAGGGGGAAAAAGCTATATATAATAGTTACTACAATCTTAATAACATTATTACTTTACTCTCTGGATGACAGTAGAAGGCTCATTGCTGGATGATGGACAGTCATTGAGCCACACACTCACACCATTTGGTCTGTGGCTACCACTGCAATTTCCAAGGTTTGTCATAGGGTGAAGTGCTGCATCTTTGTTTTTCTGGCTGCTTAAATCTTTGCTCAAAATTGGGCTACCCAGGCTCTGACTGCCATCCTCTGAGACAGCTCCTCCAACCATTCTGGTCTTTTATAGTGGGCTTTTGAATAAATGTAATTATAATCAGGGATTAGCAGATTCTCTTTTAGATAGGATTCTTAGATCTCCATGACCACATGAGGTTCTTACTTCAAACTTCACCAATCATTAATTTTCAGTATTAAAATTATTTTAAAATATGTACTCATCTCATCATTCCCTTCCTAACTTTGTAAAAGTAGAGTTGTAATGTTTTGTTGTTCATGAATCAGCCTAATTTATTTCATACTTCCTAACACATTGAGTCTTCTGTTTAATAACTGATAAAGAAAACATCTCACTCCTTCAATTAGAATTAGTTCAAATTAATTCATGCAATATCCCTTCAGCAATTATTTATTGAGAGTCCACTACATAGAGACTATGTGCTAATTGTAAGGGATGCAGTAGTGAACAAAACAGTTATGGTTCCAGTACTCAGGGAGGTTACATTTATCCAGTAAACTGATTTATAAAGTACATATTTAGTCACCTATATTTCTTAATTAAGCTTTAACAATTATGAGATGAGTTCATCTTGGGTAGTTATCTAACTGTGGTGAGGAAAAGTAAGCAACTGAAAAGAATTTTTTCCCAGCATCCACAATGTTCTCTTTCATTGTGTTTCCTCTACTTTAGCCTCAATACTCTCTTTCGCTTTCTAATCTTTGCTCCCCAACCTACAAAGGAAATTAATAAACTAATTGTTTATGTCACTAGATGGTGAGCTTCATTTTTGAGCACATAGGAACTGCTTATCCCTGACATTCCTCCTCTTTCACGGAGCAAATGCAGGAGTCTTCAATCACTGAAAGCTCAAGACATGTTGGACTAATGGATGGGTGGATGAATGGATGGATATTTGGCTATGTCCAAGGAAAGAGCCGATTTTAAACTAGTACCATCCTGAAGTCACTCGCACAGTTTATTTAGTCCACATGGCTTTCTCATAAGTTTAAAGTTACTTCTTCGGGTTTTGAAGGATTTTTGTCAAAGCAGAGTACTTAAGTCCTGTGTCATTAAACAAGGAAGAGTGATTATATTTTGCTTTGAAAAATAAATTCTCACAGAATCTCGAAGGCATCTCAGAAAATATCTAGTTTGATCCCATGATTGGCAGATGAGAAAAGGAATCATCCGACATGAAATGTTCTACCTGAGGTTACACTGCTGGTTAGAACTAAGTATTTTCTATTTCTGGCCCCGGGCTCTTCCAATGCACAATATGGACCACATTTTTAAACAAGACAAAATGAAGCAACATCACGGATGTATTTGAGAATTCAATATAAACGTGAATGGACAGATGGTTCACCAGGCCTCCTGGATGCCAGCCAAAGGTCTGGGCAGAAGGACAGGGCACCTTGAATTTATATTTACTTAAGAGGTTACAGAATGTTTACCCAGAATGTGTAGCAGATGCTGCATCTTTCCATCTGCCTTGCTTATGCAGCTGAGGCTAAAATTCTGTGTGGCCATGTCCTGTGTAGCAAGCAATTCAGTTGTTTTTAGTTTCTACCAAAAAAAAAAAAAATTAAGACAGAGCAAAATAACAACCCTATCAAAAACTTGAGATTTTGGAGCAGCAAATTTTACTGAAACTTTGTTAGACCTTCCTTAGTTATAAAAATTTTAACATTGTGAAGCGCTTAGAAAAAGAGTAATGGTACAGAAGAGAATTAAGAATGATTGCATATGTTAAAACAATGACAGTCCCTTGCGTACCTAAATTAATAGTAAGGTTGCATTGTTTTTGTTCACTCAGTCTGTATCACACAAGGATGGAGTAGTTTGTATGATTTGAGAGGCAGAGGAAACTCTTGCTGGCCCCCAAACTAACAATATAAATCATAGCCAAAAAAAAAAAAATTACTCCCTTGGGTTTCAAAAACTTGTCTTAAAAGTAAAACCTATTTGGGTGAATTGTGTTATAAAATCACATAAATGCACCATTAGTAGTTCATAATTTAGTGCATACACCTTTAATGAAGTAGCACAGAACAAAATTACCAATTCTTTTCCTGATAGAGCAGCTTTCTTATCAGTTGGGGCCCAACATCTCCAACTCACCAAGTTCCACATTGCATGATACCTTATAACACACTATATACTCTCACAGATAACTCTTAAGAAGTTTTCGGTTACAAGCAAAAGTTTACCTAACTCAAACTGGATCTTGTCTCTGTATTCATCTCAGATTTGGACTTTGTAACTGAGAGATGAAGAGGGCAAGCAAACGTCAAGTGTTATTTAATCATTGCATTGTTTCTATTTGGTTCTTACATCTTCCCTGTTCTCTGTTAGCTATGGTCTTTGGGTGGCTTCATCATCAGACCAGAATGGTCAGGAAAGTTTTAGGTCTCATATCTACATACCACACCATTCAAAGAGACATCATCTTGTCCCCGATTCTGACTCTAAACAAGGACATGACATTTACTCTTATTGGCCCAAATCTCTGTAAATGCTCTTCCTTAAACCAATTATTGTGTCCAGGAGAATAAAATGTTCTGATTGGCTAGGATTGATTGTGGCCGACATCTTGAACTGAGGTGTTGTAACTGCCTTGGGGTGGAGATGGAAGGTTGCTGGGATGACTACCACTGAATGCACTATACTAGATATGTAAAGAAATAGAAATTGTCATGGTGATAAGGGAATAAGAGGAAATACAATAAGTTCAGAACATAGATTAGTGCCTGAAGAAGATAGATATAACTGAATTCTAAGATGAAAGTTCTGTAGTGTCAGATAATATATCTATCTGTGGCTGAAGGATACATGGTTGCTTTTAGCTGAGAGAATTTCAGAAAAATAATTGAGAAGGGTATGTATTTTTTTCACATAAATGCAATAAGTCACAGATGCTTTCTGTAAATCTCTTATTCAAAAATACCAGTAGCAAATGGCAAGGACCAAAACATCCACAAAGTAGGTGTTACTTTCATCTTTCTATATGAACATAGCTCAGATTGAACAACAGTAAGATTTTACTGGTTATTCACAGCATTCTGGGTGAGAAAAGGGATAAAGAGGAAGAATTAGAGTTACTTTTCAATTAATGACATTACTCTGACCCCTATTTTACCTTTCAAATATGACCACTTAAAATGAGTTATAATTTTCCTTGAAAATTAATTGTTCATTTGTTTTGTGTCCAAAATCTGTATAAAGATTGAACCTAAAAATTCACTGTTTTTTTTTTTTAGTCCTGTAAAATCATCATATATCCTCTCTACTTGAGCCTCTTCATAGTGGACCTCTAAATGTATCATAACATAATAACATTTTATGAAGTCAAATCAGTATAATAAATGCTGCAGATAGAAATAAGCAGTCCAGAATAATAACAAGCACATTGCATCTGGAAGGTGTAAAACCTAGAATTTTATCACTAACTGTGAACTTTGGTTGTCATTCAAAGTGTTTTTTTTTCTAAGATGAGAATATTAATACTTTACCTGCCTATCTATAAGCAGAGAACTGCACGAGATGATCTCTTGATTTCCCCTTAGGATGAAATATCTATGATTTTTAAGGAAAAGTCAGCAAATGACACTTGTGAATGACATAGTAATAATCCTATGATATTTTAAAATGTTAGTATTAACATAAATGGGCAATTGGTGTATTCATTGAAGGTAAACAAATTACCACTGCAATGTAAGTTAGCAAAAGGGCAACTTTCATTTTGAGATTTTGTATTCTGTGTCTCAATCAATCAATCATTCAATATTGAGATAAGTTTTAGTTGTAACTTTTTTGGGATATGTCAGTATAGATGATGGAAAAAAGTGTAGCTGTTACCAGGACAGAAATATTACACCAGACTGATGACTTCTTTATCACTCTATAAATGCACTGGGTATTTAAAATTAATATATTAAAGGTCATTGCTATTAGCTTGACTATTCTTTCCACAAATCTGTTTTTGTATTTAGCTGTTTCCTTCATTATTCTAAAACATGTGTTTAGTGTTAGGACCTGTTATAGTAACCATAAGTTTTAAACAATTTTTTTTAACAAACTGAATAGAAAGTCATTTAATGGAGAAGGGCTGTGAAGGCAAGGGAACTAAACATGTATGTTCGGAAAGTTGCATGGATTCACTTTGAGACCTGGGAATTGCTTTAAATTGATACCCAAACTAGCTGCTCTAAAAGCTAATTTATAACACATGTTGATGTAAATAAACAATCATTCACACATGCATGTATTGTTTATAGATACTGAATACCTGTTATATGGCAGGCACTGTGCTGGGAGCTATTACAGAAGAGTGAACAGAGTGAACAGAGGCTTCCCTTGAGTTTATGGAGCTGTGAGAAAATTTCAGTGGCAATACAAAAGGAGAGTGCAAGTATTCTACTGAGAAATTTAAAAGAACTTCACAAGTTTGGGTGGGCATCTTTCTTATATCCATGATAGGTGAAGTTTCCCAGGGCAACATTACAGAGATGGGCAATCATAACAGAGTGCAGAATATTGGGGTAAACCTACATTTTAAGGATCTGGTGAAAGAGGAGCATTATGGAAAAATAGTGAGAAAAATACAATCAGAGAGGTATACATAGAATCAGGAGGCAGGGTCTCTTCATGACCAGAGTGGAGAAAGTTTTAGGAAGCTGGTCTTCTTCAAATAGTGTTGAGAAATCCACTTTCAGGATAAAGTCATGGAAGATGTTAGGGATTAACATTGATGGGCACTGATGACAGCTGCGGACAGCTTCCACAGAGTGGCTATTTTATTGAATGGGCAGCCCTCCAGCAAAGAGGAGACTATTTAGACTATTAAAACATTTTCAAAAATTGTAGTACTTGATTCCATACCACCAGTTGATCCTGTCTGTCTTTGTGTCATGGGGTCTTGACAGCTTTCAGAAGTTGGTGGAACAATGTGAATGACACATGAAATCTTTCTTTTAGCCTCTCAAATCAACTATTTCCTTTCCTTATAAGATACTGACAGACACTCATTCCATACAAGGCCTTCCTGAAAGTCTATTCATCTTCTAGAAAAAGAAAACACAGTACTAATCTACTTATTTATTTTATCAAAGCTTGTGGTTGGTAACTTGTAATCTTTCTTCTCTCAGTTTTATGAATCTGTGAGAAGACAACTAAAAATATTGGTCAAAATGATAACAAAAATAGTTTTGTGCCCTATCCCCTGCCAAGAGAAATCACTGGGATCCCACATCTATTTTTAAGAAACTAAGACTGGGTTGGAAGATTTCCCAGTGTAAAAATCATCATCCAAGACCCAATCCAAGCATTTGAATCTCTTCTGCCAATCAACTTTTTCTTTCCTTGACCCAAGATGAACTTTCTCCTTGATTTTTAAATAAGAATCTTCATCTTGGATCCTAGATTTTGATCATTGTTTTTAAAATTATCTTCTCATTTGAAAGGAGGCCTTAGTTGATAAGATTATAATTATCCTTAAATTTTTCATAATCTGTTTTGCTTTATTTAAAATCAAATCATGTATAATTAAAATTTGGGAAATTTCTTATTATATTATAATTAATTTGTTTGGAATCAACTTTGGATTCTCAAACAAGTATGCATCATGTAATTTGCCCTATTAAAATGTAAAATACAAATCAATTTTTTTGGCTTTTTTTCTATTTGGCTTTTCTTATCTATTTTGATAGCAAGATTTTCTATATTTATTATGTTAGGAAAAGTACGTGTGATGATGGAACAGAGAAAAAAAAAACAAAACAAAAAAGACATTTTTTCTTGGTTGGATTTCAAAATTTTCTGCTCATAGGTAATTAAAAAGACTTATGGCCTAAATATATCTTTGGAGAAACAAAGAGATTCAGATTGTTTTTGTTCCACTATACCCTCCCAAGAATAGAAAATAATTTCTTGGGCTTAGAAGAGGAAGAAGAGCTGGTTGGTGGGTACCCAAGAAGGAAAGTGGTGTTTTATCACTTTCAAGGCTGAGCCTTGGAAAAGTAACACATTCTCAGATAGCTTTTGGGACAGGAGAAAGAAAAGAGCCAAGACTTGCTTCCTGGATAGAAAGAAGCCTAGGAGGTGGTAAGAGCCTAATTAGAAAAAAATGCTTCTTCCCCACTTTATCTGTGTGGAAAGGTTCTTGCATAGTTTTGTTGGGATTTTCAGTGTCTCTTGTGTATAAAGATATCATAGAAGGAACATCAAGAATTGCAATGGCATAGATAGTTGACAAAAGACCAGACACAGCAATGAATGGCTCAGTGGATACCTATATGGACAAGTGAATGGTGTGCATGAAATAGAAGCCTAGAAAAGAAACCATCATTCCCCTCCAAGTCATATTGGGGAGCTCAGTCACAGGGCTACCACAAAGAGCCATAATGAGGGCTACGACATGTAGTCCTAAACTGGGAAGTTGCATACCAGTTACAGTGCAGTTCTATCAGTACGTAAAAAGGGGAGAAAGAATATTTTTTGGCAATAGATAGCAGTCTCCACCATCGGCTGCCAATTTTGTCATCAAATTTATACACAAACTTTTTTCTATTTGTCGAACATCATCAGTCCCACTCAAAACTAAAAATTCTACTCAGACACTTTATCCTACTCAAATTTTACATTTCCTGGGTGATTTTCTATCCTTTCTCAGGTTTGGACATGGATCTCAGTATACAAAAATTAATTTAATAAAACTATCTTTCAGAAAATTGAAGTGTGGAATAAGCATAGTAGACTAATGATACATTTCTAATCCTGAGGAATAAGAATGACAAAAAAATCCCTGGCCTAGAAGTAATCATTTATTTTCTTGTTGATCTATTACCCTTGAAGAAAGGTTCTGAATCACAATAATTATATCCAGTTATTTGGTAAGACAAATCATTGGATTTTTTCCAACCCTGTGTGATCCCTGATTTTTATAGCCTCTCCATTTTGTACAATCTCTTCTTGCAGACTAGCTAATTATTTCCTGAGTTTATCTTTCTTATAATTCCTTTGCATAATTAGCAAGAAATAGACAATACACACTTACAAAATGATATAAATTGCTTCCTTTAGAGCCAAGGATGTTTAGGCATATTGTCTATTTTCTGGGTTATTTGCCATAGCATAAAGAAGGTTACCAGCCTTGTAAACTACAATACCCCTCTGCCCTTTGCAGCCTAACAGCTAAGGTAAGGACCTATATCTGAGTCTTGTTGTAACATTATTCAATTCAAGCTATTCATTTTTTTGTTAGTCAAGATAAGCATCAGTTGCTCTAACACACAGAGGCTCCTAATTAAATCAATAGCCAAAAGAAAGTAGAAGTTTATTTCTCTCACAATAACCAAAGGAAAAAGGTCCAGGTAGAGGGTAGTTCAGCTGGGAACCTGGGTCCTTCCCATGTTGTTTCTCTGCGTGTGAAAGAGTTTCTGGAAAAGCTGAGTCTCAGGCATGTCCAGATTCCAGTTCATGGGGAGGTGAAAGGCATGCAAGATATTAAAGAGCAGGCCTGTAAAATGACACATCACATTTAATCTGAATCAGTCTCTCAAACTTAGTCAGATGATGGAACAGAGCTACAAAGTGTTTCAGGCTGAGCAACTATATTACAGCTATAATTCTATCATTATGAAAAAAGAGAAGAATGGATTCGTGCAAGTAGTTAACAATCTATCACTATGAAAGAAGCAGAGAATAGATTCCAGTAGGCATTTGTCAGCCTCTGCAAAAGTATGTTTCTTTCCCTTCAGAGTTTACAGTCTTATTGAAGAAACATGCAAGGTTAATGGGTAATATAAATAGTCTGTTAAAGGCTTTCACAGCAGTAGACACAGTATGATGTTAAGAACAAACTAATAAATCTAACCTGGGTCTGGAAGGCTTCTAAGAGGAGGTATATATAAAAAAAAGTCCTAAAGGATGAATAGTAATTTTTTCCAGTTGTGGAAAAGGGATGAGAGTCAAGGGTTTTAAGGTAAAGGAGATCAAATATATGGTAGCTGAAGGAAACTGGACTTTAGGTGGTAAACATACAATACAATATACAGATGTTAAATTATAATGTACACCTGAAAATTGTATAGATGTATTAACTAATATTACCCTAATAAACTTAATTTAAACAATAAATAAATGTAATAAAAGAATATTACTAAAAAAATAAAACAAAGATAGAAAGTAAAAAGAAAGAAAAGAAAAGAAAAAGAAAAGAAAAGAAAAGAAAAAAGAAAAGAAAAGAAAAGAAAAGAAAAGAAAAGGAAAAGAAAAGAAAAGAAAAGAAAAGAACTAAACTTGTAAAAAGGCCTGAAGACAAGACAATGTGTGGCACTATGGGAAAACTACAAAGTATCACATGACTGAGACATAAAATCTTATTTAAAGAATGAGTTTCTGGACTATAGAGAGTGTGGGGAAAATTATATGAAATGAAATTAAGAAGCTAGATTATAAGGGACTTTATAGTACTTATAAGCTTATAATCATGCAGTCAAGATTTAACTTGAAGACTATGGGGAGACATATAAAAGCCAAACAAACCTCCATCCTGGAAGAGAACACAATTTACTTTTTTCACCTCCAGACTGCAAATCATTCTTCAGATCTGCTACTCCTCATTAGCCTCAGGTCACATTCCATACAAGTACATCTGTTTACTGTCAGGTGGCCCTTGCCAGTGTCAGTCTGCATACTTCCTCATTTACAGCTCTTCACTTTTCCCTATTGAAGAAGAGTCCATATAATTCGCATAGGTAACAGTGAATCCAGTTCTGGTGGAGCTTCACTCTGAACTGGTAATGATAAATCAATGATAATGATTACATAATATCTCAATAAAGTATATTTTTTGTTAATTAAATCTAAAGTTGATTTTTATAACTAGAGCAATAGTATTCTTTGTAAATACGCTTGCACTCTCATAAAATCTTTTTTAGTGCATTTCCCCAGGACTATAAGCAAACATCACAACCACAGCTTTTGATAGGACAATGAGTGGAAACCAGTTATGCTTTATAAAACCAGAGGGCAAAGTAAAAAACAGTAGAATTAAAACAAATAGTTGTAGAACCATCAAGGTGATTTTTTGCTTTCTTTTGCTGCAATATGTTTTGATCTTTTACTTATCTATTTAGAAAAGAGTGCCACAGTATTAGATTAGCTTATTTTCTCTTATTACTTTTATTAAAGCACGATAAAACTTTCCATTTTATTGTTCTTTACACATCCGATAATGAGAATGTCGAATGTAAACTTGAATTCTGGTGGAGGTTTTTTGAGGGAGAATAACAGTTTACTTGGGCTGTCTGACCAACCTTAACAAATCCACATACATGTGATGTTAGATCTCACTAGACCTCACTCACTTATGCCCCTTACACATCTCCATCTTGAGAACACCCCTCACTTCCCTCTGAGTGCCACTTGGGCTTCTTTTTCAGCCAGCACCCTTTTGAGCTGTAAGTCACTACTCTGAGCTTCCTGACTTTCTGTCATTCTCAGTCACACGCATATCTCATTTGGATCCAGAGTGTGGTCTTACACTTTGGTCTCCCAGGTTCCCTAAACTCAATATCTGCAAAAATGAGCACTACCTTCCATCTACAACTCCCTGTGCACAACCAGTTCTACTTCTCACATAGTACCATATTTTATCAAGCCTAGTACACAATTTTTTCATTTGAAGATCTCTGAAATCAGAATATGCCTTAAAATCAATGGTGTCTTAGAATTGCTGCTGCCAGGCAGAAGTCTTAATAAAGTTGACTTTTGAATATAAGAATTTAGTCTTATACATTCATATTATTGAAAAGTCTTAACCGACATAGTACCTCTGCATATAAGGTAGATATAGTCCTCAAAAACTGACTCTAAACTAAATGTTTGGATAATATATCCTCTTTTTCTGTTCATTTGTTTGTAAAAATAAAGTCATACTCAATAATATGTCAAAGTCACTCTAAGTATATTTCTAATGCAAAATCAATTTTAAAATTAAATGTTAACATTTCAGAAAAAGTCAGAAGATAAAAATACTAAAACTAAAAATATGATGATCAGCAGATGAGGAGGTGGAAGTAACACATTCGAAGCT
Source organism: Macroglossus sobrinus (assembly GCA_004027375.1). Lineage (NCBI taxonomy): Eukaryota > Metazoa > Chordata > Mammalia > Chiroptera > Pteropodidae > Macroglossus > Macroglossus sobrinus. Next base: position 812,833 of record PVKZ01000213.1, read on the forward strand.
TTCATGATTTGACTTTAATTTTTCACCTGCTACAAACCACATTTACACTTCCAATTTTAGCAATTATTTATATTTTTATTTTTCACTGTCTGTTATCATTGGCATTTGGCTTTCCTCAGACTATTTTGACCCCAGTCAATCAATCAATCACTCAATCAGTAAATGTCTTTAAAAAAAAAAAAAACAACTCAATCAGTAAATGTCTTCAAAAAACAGCTAAACAGCACATTGCACAAGAGGGCCAAACAGATCCAAGAAACTCTACCTACTCCTACACTCAAAATTTATTTTAGGTTCTTTGAAAGATAAGTTATAAACACATCCAGATCTAGTATCCAAGCCCACACATTCCAGATGCTCAATAAATGTCTATTGCATAATAAAAGTTCTATTGACAGATAATGACAGCATTAAATTGATACTAACAATAAAAATATATCATATGATAGTATCTCATGAACAGTGTGGGCCTTAAGAACAGTACGCTTTTGTATGAGGAAGAGATGTTTGTAAGCTGATCTTTTGTGAGGTCACCTGGGCTGGAAGGTGAAGTGCTCTATACGGTGTCTTTGTGCTCATTTGCAAAAGGCACCCATTCTCTAGACAGATACAACCCTAGGCTGTGTGGCTTGCCAAACAAAACATAGGCTGGATTTTAGCTTCTTTCTCATACTCTTGTTCAGACACTATTATTCAATAAACATCCTGAACAACTATACATGGTGGCTCTGGAAAGGCAAGAACATGTATCTGAAATAGCACTTAACACTTCCTTGATTACAATTTGTTTTTTCCAAATTCCTCTTCCTTTCTCACAATGGGTATAACCTTTATTTACTTCATGCATAGATTTATTCTCTTCATGCATAGATTTCTCTCACTCATGACCTAGCAATATGTTTTAAATGTTATCACCATTTGAAGTCATCTTTTGTCTTTCCCTTTTTTTCTCCCCAATCTAAAAAGTCATTGTTGTTTCTCTAATGAGAATATAAAAGTATAGTAAAATAGGTATTAAAGTATGCACTTGGAACCAAATAATTCACTACTGCTCTGATATTTATTATTATCTTCTTTTTGCCATCCACCAATGAGGTAGGTATGACTAGGGGCCCCATTTTACAAATAAAAAAGTTGAGAGCCTGAGAGTTTCCAGGACCTATTTAGGCTCTTGCAGGAGGTCACAGGGGCCCTGAATTTGAATTCTTAAGTTTCTGAATCCAAAGTGTTCAAAGTAAAGTCCATAAGAATAGATGCTTTGTCTCCTTTACTTTTGAGTTACTGAAATATTGATCAAATCAATATTTGATAAAAATGCAATTCATTCAATACTTATTTTTGAGGACCTACTATTTGGCAGTTATCATTTTAGACACTATGGATATAGTTATGAGCAAAACCAATAAAAATCCCTGATTCTCATGAAACTTTTATTCCAATAGGAAAGATAATCAGTAAAATTATATTGCATATCAGATATTGACAGATGTTATGGAGATAAATCAGGCAGGAGGAGAGTACAGCATGATAGATAGAAACTTGCTATATAAATATGGTGGTAAAGAAGTGATGCAATAATTGACCCATACTAGAACAAAGATCTGAAGAAGAGGAAGAGTAAGCCTCATTGGATTAGAGCTTGTCAGGCAGAGAGAATAATTAGAGCTAAAGTTCTGTTGGAAACTCCTCAGTGAAGATGGCACTTTGCATGTTTGACTAACAGCAAAGAAATTAATTTTCCTAGAAAAAAGTGGGAAGTAAGAAAGAGAGACAGGGTAGAGGGATAGAGAGCTAAAAAAAAAAAAAAGTGGCAAGATACACTTTATACCATTTAAATTAGTACTCTGCCTTCAACTCCAAGTGCAATGAGAAGCGAGGGGAGGTTGTAAGCAAAGCAGTGACAGAATTTCATTTCTACCGAAATGGATCACTGAATGAGTGTTTAGAATGGACTCTTGAAAGCCAAGAATGGAAACAGAGAGATCAGTACAGGAGTTATAATGACCGTGACTTTGACTTACCTGGAGATAGAGCTAGTAGAGTTTGCTGATGAATTGAATGTAGAGTGAGAAAGAGAGAGGAGTCGAGGATGAGTATTAAATAAATAAATAAATAAATGTGCTCTTTTAAATACTTTGCCTCTCAATAATTACAACAGTTCAATAGTGTTGTAGTTTATAAAATTTTTTTCATTAAATGTATTAGGGTGACATTGGTTAATAAAACTATATAGGTTTTAAGTGTGCAATTCGATAATATATCATATGTATATTGCATTGTGTGTTCATCACCCATAGTAAATTTTCTTCCGACACCCCCTTTACCCTTATCTACTTTCCTCCACTACCCTTCTTCCCTCTGGTAATCATTAAACTTGTTCGTCAGTCTCTACTTGTTTGTCTTGTTTATTTGTTCCTTTCAGTTTTATATCCCACATATGAGTGAAATCACATGGTTCTCAACTTTTTCTGTTTGACTTACTTCACTTAGAATGATAATCTCAAGATCCATCCACATTGTTACAAATGGCAGTATTTCATGTTTTCTTATATAGTAACTTTCTATACATAATTTTATTAAACCATGACTATGTATCATCTTCTAACTGAGATTTATAAGTTTCTGTTTTTTGTTAGGTTGGTTTCCTTGATGAATCTTAAGTAAATAAAAAGAAAAGAATTAAAACAAAATAGTAAAACCTCAAGAGACTGGCTCCGTGTAAATATATAATTCAGATATATCCCAGAGTTCAAGAAAAGATCCAAAATTTTGAATACAAAATTATCTAATGTTTTATTAATTACTGTCCTCTTATATGTTTTTCTAGAAGTTTTTCAAATATTGAAGAGTATATTCTAATTTTCCTTTCATAGAAAGACTAAATAGTGTTTTTTAGGATTGTGAGCAAGTACATTCTTATTTCTCCAAGAATTTTGCATGTTTGGGTTTGATATTTTATAGTTCCAAAATTTTATTTGCTATACTATTTACTTAGCTTATTTATTTTAATTAATGCTCATCAAGATTATTAGATTATTACTTAATTGATATCCATGAAGTTTTAAAAATATTCCTAGAATGATCGACTTAAAACTTTAATAAGTACTTGATATTATGTCTCTTAACTATTCCTCGATTATTTTAAATCCACAAGATTTTTAACCTTGTGATAACTTTAATATCACAAGACTGCCTGAGTCAATGATTATGTGACCTTGTATATGCAGATTTTTCAGGAAGATGCGTCCTAGAAATACATTTTGAAAGTCTGGAGAATTGGATGAAGGTTGCTATAAAAATTCAGTGAGTTAATATATATAAATGTTGTTTAAAACAATGACTAGACATAGTACTGTACAAGTGTTTACTATCATTATGGTGATCATCTGTATGTTTTCTTTTCATAAAGATTTTTTGAACATAATATTCTAAGATTCAGATAATGCAAACAATATTTCAGAATAAGTTTTTAAAAACCATACATGACCCACTCTATTCTGAAAGTCTTCCTATAGTTCTTAGATGGAGCAATGAACTAATTTTTCTGAGATTTTCCCAGTTTTACTATTGAACATCCTAAATCCTGGCAATCCTCTCAGTCCCAGGAAAACTGAGAGACTTGGTTACCCTGTTTTTCAGAGCCTTCTCCCCTCAGTTCCCACTGTTATAACCAGACTTTTTGTTTCTTAGTCACAGAATTTGAATTCAGGTCAGATGCAAAACTAGACTCTGGGTCTTCTAATTCAAAATATCCATAAACCATCAAAATTGATGATAGGAAATTTTCACTGAATGAACACTTTGTGCTATGTATACATGTGTGGTTGGTATTCTGTGAGCATGTACAAAGTATTTCAATCAAATATGTGATCATAAATACAATAAAGTCAAATTATAGTATATCAGAGTTCATAATGTAAGGAAACAAGTGCTTAAAAATTCTTAAGAAACACACTGTTATACACATTTCTATTTTGTATTGTTTTATACCCATGTTTCCAGATAAATACACATAAACTTCTTGAAAATTATAACAAACTATAGTATATTCATACAATAGAATATTACCCAGCAATACACAGGAATTAACTATTAATTACCCACCTTGAATATATCTCAAAAATATCGTGCTGAGGTGAAAGAAGCCAGTCTCAAAAGGTTACATATCATTTGTTTATAATTATATGATATTCTTCAAAGGACATACTATAGGTATGGAGGATGGATTAGTAGTCACTAGGAGCTAGGAATCAGTGAAGGGGTTGATGATAAAGGTAAGGCATGAGGAGTTTTTGGATGATAGAACTGTTTTGTAACCTGTTTTTAGTGGCAGTTTCACAAATCTTTGTATGTATTCAAATTCATAGAACTATCCGCCAAAAGAAAAAAGAAGTTAGTTTTACTCTATACTGATTAAAAGTAAAATTGAAAACACATTAAATATGTAAAACTGAAAGTTCAGAACAGATTCAGATTTCTAAAATGTAGAAGAGAGATCTCACCCTATACTTTTTCAGAGAGATCTCATCTTATACTCCTCCTAAATAAAGTATCATGAAAAGTCATTCCAGACAGTGTGATTTTGATAACTTCTTAATGAAGTGATTTTAAAATTTCTCTAATGACTAATGATCTTATGAAATATCCACATGCTTTTCTACATTTTGAAGCTCCTGTAGATTTATGTAGGGTCAGGTAGTTCATTCTTTTCAATGGTGCATGAGTCAAAATTATAAATGACTTCTGCCCCAAGGCAGTTAAGAGATTGATCAGGGAATAATACTCTCTGTATTTCGGTCTCTCTTGTGTCTCTGTGTCTGTCTCATTCTGACTCACCATCTGTCTCTTACTCTGTGTCTATCTCTGTGTCCCCTTCTCTCCCTGCTCACACCCCGAAGCTGAAAATCACACACTGAAGGGCATTTTGGCTGTTTCATATTTTAGGAAATTATGTTATAGAACTCTTACAAACATTGTGTATAGTTTTTTTGTGAGAACGTAAGTTTTTATTTCTCTAAGGTAAATACCCCAAAATGGGTCTGATGGGTCATAGAGCAAGTACATGTTTAAGTTTATATGAAACAGCCAAACCATTTTCCAGAATGCCTGTATCATTTTGCATTCCTGCAGCAATGCATGAGAGTTCTATTTGCTCTTCATCCTCCATAGCAATTCATATTGTTTGAATTTAATTTTGTTTTAATTTTGTCTCTAATACATGTGTAGTAATATCTCATCATGATTTTATTTTAAATTTCTCTAATGACTAATGATGTTGAAAATCTTTTCATGTGTTTATTTGTCATTCTGATATCTTCCTGATATAGTGTCTTTTCAAGTCTATTGTCCATTTTTTAAATTGGGTCATTTGTTTTCTCATGACTAAATATTGAGCGCTGCTAATCTATCTAAATATTATTCATTTGTGATTTGCAAATGTTCTCCCATTTGCAGACTGTTAATTTTTTATTCCCTTAAAAGTATCTTTACTAACATTTTTTTTTAATTTTAATAAAGTCCAATTTGTTAAAAAAAAAAATTAATGGATCATTTTCTTGCTGCCTTACCCCAGGTCATACAGATTTATTTTTTCTGTTTCCAAATGTTTCTTAGAAGCATTATAGTGTTATATTTTACATTTAGATCTATGAATGATTTTTTATGGTTTTTATGAAGTATAAGTTTAATTCAGTAATATTTACACATAGATGTCTAATTGTTCTGACATTTGTTTAAATGACTATACTTCTTCCATTGAAATTGTTTTGTACTTTTGTCAAAACTCAAAAGCCATATTCTGTAGGTTTATTTCTAGACTCTATACTGAACCATTGATCTCTACCTGCCACTTCAATAATGCCATTCTGTCTTCACTACTATAGCCTCATAGTAAGTGTTATAATTCAGTGATAAGATTTCACCAACCATATTCTTTTTTCAAAATTGCTTGCCTTTCCTTATGAATTTTAGAATCAGCTTGTCTGTGACTATAAAAAGTCTTTCTGAATTTAATGCACTCTTCTTTCTCTAGTTTCTTAAGATGAAAGCTCTAAATGCTCTAAATCTCCCCTTCAGCACTGCTTTAACTGCATCCCACAAATTTGACTATTTTAATTTTAATTCAGTTTGTAATATTTTATAATTTCCCTTTAGATTTCTTTTATTCTTGAATTATTCTGAAGTATATTATTTAATTTCTATGTGTTTGGAGATTTCCATGTCACCTTCATGTTATTGCTGTCTAGTTTTAATTCCAATAGATCTGAGAAGATAGCATGATTTGAATTTTTTTACATTTCTTAAGTTTTAGTTTATGAGCTAAGCTATTGTCTATGTTGGTGTATGCTCCACATAAGTACTTTAAAAATAGATATTCTGATATTTTTGAGTAGTGTCTCTAAATGTCAATTGGACCCAATAGGTGGATGGTGTTGTTCAGTTCTCCATCCTTGCTAATTTTCTGTCTACTGGTTCTGTTTGTTACTGAGAAAAGAGTCAAAGTCTTCAACTAGAATTGTGGATTTATTGATTTCTTCTTTTAGTTTTGTCAATTTTTGCTTCATGCATTTTGAATGTCTCAGGTACAGACATATTTAGAATTGTTATGTCTTCTTAGAGAATTAACTCTTTAATTATTACATAATCTCTCCCTTTATCTCTGGTAATGGAGGACAGCATGACAGAACACAGGCAACCAGTGACCACCTCATCCTCTTAAAGTCACTGCTTTACTCAACAAAGAGGAAGGGTCACCTTCCTTAGAGTTTTGACATTTAGGGTTTCCTGTAACTATCACTGCCATTTCTGCGCACATAAAGGAAAAAGGGCGGGGGGGGGGGAGTGGAATTTGTTCACTCTCTATGAGATAAATATTCTTTTCTACTTCTTAAGCCACAGATAGAGGGATTCTCCTGGAGCCCTGTTTGTCTGCACCAGAGTTAACTTTCAGTTTTCTAGTTGCTTTACCTTTAGACCAGGGGATACCTGAGAGAGAAAAATTGATATAAACAATTTGATAATACTTAAAATTCTGGTGTTATTCCTAATCTTCCTGCTGCTATTTACTTTTCAGAATTCTTAAATAGCTTTTCCATACATTTTATACAAGTCTTATAATTGTACTCAGTAGGTAAGACAAGAAAAAGCGTGTTTACTCCATCTTACCTTGAATGAGAGTTCTATATATTTACTTTACCTTTACACGATGTGCTCCTAGAAGGCAGGGCCCATGTGTCATTCACTTTTTATTCCTTAGGTATCCAGAACAGCACCTGGAACATAGTAGTGTTTCCTGTAATATTTGTTAAAAAAAAAAAAAAAACATAGTATTTAGTTGATTGCATAATAAGTCTAGAATATCAGGCAAATACCAATTCAAAGTAAATCTCCTTGGTAAAATTATTTCTCTGAAAAGTGCCCAAGCCAGATTACATATGTATTTATTTATTCAAAATGTAAAAATAACTCCTGTTACCTAATGAAAAAAAAAAAAAAAGAATGTGCAGACTTCCTGCAATCTTGGAAGATTACATAGGAGTCTAAATATGGAAGACTAAATCTAGGAACTAACATGATTTAAAATTCATAGAGCAATCGTTTTGTCAGAAAGAAAAAAAAAGTTTTATACCAGAAAAGAAAGATATCTTATATCACTAGTTAGAATGGAAGAGCCATGTTAAACCAGGTTGCGTAAAGTTGAAAATCTGTTCTCACTAAAGTGTTGTAGAATAGCATGTTATTTTAAATGTGGGTTAACTATTGCCTAATCAATTCAATGAGGTTGAAACTTTTCTAGTTGCTTAAAGGCTAGGTGATCAATCCTCTATGATTATTTCTATTAAATTATAGCCCAGAAAGAGTTTTTATAGTAGACCATTTAGAATAAAACTAAAGTTTACTAAATATGACCGTCATATGGGACACATTTTAAAATGTCTAAAATTAAAGTCCTGACACTTCATTAGTTCCTATTTAGATGGTACACATTATTATTAAATGGCTCTGATGACATTTTTATTTATCTGATCATAAATACTGAGCTTATAGAATAATTCAAAGGGTTTTTTAAATTAAATATAAAATTCAACAATTATTCATTTGTGTGCAAACTGGAAGCTCCAGACTGCATTATGAAAACTGCTAATAATAAAATAAATTACACAGACTGTCCCTGAAATTGTCTATTCATTATTCATATATTCAATTATTTTAAATATTGTACATGTACCAAGAAAAACATAAGGTATATTCCTTTTGGGGATAAAAATAAACAAAACCAAAATATGTTCTTGAACTCCTCTTTAAGGGTATATGTCACCTTCCCACAGATGAGGTATGCAAAATGCAAAACAGTCTCAAACCTTCTCCTCAAAGATGATCACCTTGTAAAGGGAGCTGTAACAACATCCACACCAGCCCATTAGTCAGGAATTTTGCTCTTCATTTTCCTCAGGCTAAATAAAAAAGACATAAATATGTGCGCATGTATGTACATGTGTGTTTGCACATGTGTTAATGTATACACTGTCCAACTCTTTCACTGAGAAATAGATACTACATCAAAGATTCAACTTTGTTATATAGATGTCATTATCAGGCAGTGTCTTTTTTTTCTTTCCTTTCTTTTCTTTCTTTTCTTTCTTTCTTTTTCTTTCTTTCTTTCTTTCTTTCTTTCTTTCTTTCTTTCTTTCTTTCTTTCTTTCTTACTTTAAATTCAATCTTGCAATTTCAAGATTGAATTTAAAGTAAAGTGGCATAAATAACATAAGTTTAATATGTTAAATGAAACATATAGAAGATACTGTTATCACTCAAACTCTGTGATTACTTCATAAGTGACCAAAAAAAAAACCTCATCTAGAGATTAGGAGATTATTCCTTTAAAATAACCTAACTAAATTAACTCTGGAAAAAAAATGTGCTAAATTAGAATGTTTTCTGCTGAGTAATGAAACAGCAGAATTAAAAATAGGTTAGGTTTAAATTTCTACTTTTCTACTTTACCGGCATCTCTTCAGTTTCTTCATAGATAAATTGAGGATAATTATACCTCCATTAGCTGTTCTTAGGTCTTCTAAGTTTTAACTGAGATAATGCAAATAAAGCCCTTTTCACAGAAAAGCATTCAGTAATGCTAATGCCATGGCAGTGTCTAGGAAAAGAAAGAAAGGAGAGGAAAGGAAGACACTGGTTTAAAAAAAAAAAGTCCAGAATTAAAATATCCCCATTTACAAGAAGGTGGAATTAACCACACCTACCTCTAACATGGAAGGTGGCTTTGTTCCTTCTGTTTAAAACAAAAATGTAGAAAGCCCAAAAAAAAACTCTTGGCCACAAAACTAAATTTTTTCCCCCTTAGAGTTAGGAAAATAAGTGGGCTGGTAAACACACATATTTTTTAAAGTCAACTTTAAGGTTTAGCTGTAGAAATAGCATTTCTATGTGGTGGCAGATTCAAATAAGAAAATAACAGAATAAATCTCTAAAGATGAGATGAGTGACAATGATAGTTCCATTTTTTCAATCTATAAACAGAAGTATGAAAGACATCTAAATTATTCCATTTTAAAAGACCAATTTCAGTGTTCAAGTCATCGAGCTAAGATCTGAATAAAATCCACACACACCTGAAAACAGAGATTTCCATTCCAGAAGTATCTACAGAAGTATCTACACCACATGATGCCCTGAGAAGCTTCCCTTCCCTGAAATGTCTACCGTTCATTTTCACAACCACAAATTACTAGAAAAGTTGCCAGTTTATTCTCTGCAAGGTTTTTGGAAGAGTTTAATGGCACATTGTGTCCTGTCTTGAGGTTTGCAAAAGGGAGAGGACAGTCTGACAAAGCCGTGTCAGAGAAATGTTGTTCCACCAGCAAGCCAAAGGTCATACTGTAATTTAAGCAGCAGTTGGCCTGTCAAGGGTCGATCTCTCCCCAGTTTCATCTCACAAGCAGCGAGAAAAATCAATCCTTTAGTAATCTTCAAATGGAAAGTTTAAGTCAGGACAAAAAAAAAAAGAAAACTTGTTTGGCTTTTTCTTTTTTTTCCTGATTGGTCAGCAGACAGCTTTGTGATATGCTGATGGCATAAGTTTTTTTCATGTTACTTTTTTTTCCCTTAAATGTGAGTAGCGTTAGACACAATTTTTTTTAATGCTTTTTTTTTTTTCTCCTTGATCTCAGAATATATAGAAAACTAAGACACTGAATGTGCACTCAGACCTCAGGAAACTAACAGTGTCTACCCAGATGTAGATTTTAAGGAATCAAAAGCTCAAAACAACCCAAATGATTTGAATAGCAAAGCAAAACCCCATAATTCTTTGCACAAAAATAGCTTTATAGCTAACCAGTTGATTTGTTCAAGAATCTTTGGGCTTTGACTCAGGCACTTTGGAAAACACAGCCACAATTTCAATGCAACACTTTGGGAGAGTTAGAGGAAAAATAGCTTAGTGCTTGAGACCCACTTCTGGTTCCTAGAATTGGAACTGACTTAACTTTCAACTTTAACCCCACCGAAAAGTATTCTATCTTTGCTTATTATTTTATTATTAGAATTCTGTTTTGGCTCACATCTTTTTTGTTGTTGTTATAGCTGCTGTTGTATTAATATGCTATTAATCTGACTTGGCTGGTCAGCTTGATATTTAGCAATATTACAATAATGTTTAGGTTTCTTGACCTAAATTATAAAAATTATACATTCCCATTGAAAAAAAATCTAATCATACAGAAAAGCCAAATCCCTATAAGTAAATCTAGTTATGTTAAAAATTAATCTCATTTTAACCGCTCTGCCAGTAGCACCACCATCTTTCTACCCATAGATGTCTGCAGCCCCCTACCTCTCTTCCTGGCTCCACTCATACCCTGGGCTTTCCATTTTTCACAGAGCAACCATAGTGCTCCTGTTCAGATCCATATCAGATCATGCCACTCTCATGCTCAAAATACTCTTGTGGTTTTCCAGTGCATGGAGATGGAATCTAAAGCTCTTTCTATTACCAGTGAAACCTCACATAAGCAGGCTCTCCTACTCTCTCTTTTCTCATTTTACTCCAGTCACATAGACTTCCTTGCATTTCCCTAAGCTCGCCTCCAACTTTCCTGACCCAGAGCCTTTGGCCTGGTTCAGCCCTTGCCTAGAAGGTCTTTCTACAGATTATTTGTTGTCTGCTCACTCCACTCAGGCCCCTGCTCAAAGAGTCCTGCTTATCTAAAATAGCAGACCCTGTCACTCCCATTACTTTATCTTGCTTAATGTTTTTCTAAGAACATTCATTATGCATATCGTATTTTATATTTGTTATTTTCCTTCTTCCTAGAACATGAATTCCACAAGGGCCAGAACTTGTTTGCAATTATAGTTAACCTTTGACCAGCATGAATTTGAACTGTGCAGATCCACTTATACATAGATGTTTTTCAATAAATACCTGTCCTGTTTTTGATCCAAATTTGGTAGTGCATGGATGTGGAGAGCTGACTACGTGCATTGTTTTATTCCATTGTACATGGGGCATTTGAGTGTCCACAGATTTTGACATCCATGGAGGGGTGTCCTGGAACCAATACTCTTGGATACTGAAGGACAACTTATGTATTTGGGGAGTCGACTTATACATGGACTTTTGATCGTGCAGAAGTTGGTTCCGTAACCTCTGCATTGTTCAAAAGTAGTATAATTTCCAGCACAGAATTAGACAGCACATGGCAAGAGGAGGCATTAAATATTCATTGAATGGAATTCATTAACACTTTAGTGTATATTGTTCCAGATATTGTCTACATGCACACAAACTGTTTTTCAGAAACAATTTTTTTTCCATTATAGCACTTTCAGAATTCCTGTGTGCATGCATGTGTATCATCAAACATTCACTTTACCTAGAATTCTAGGAGCAGCAAGTCTCAAGTCCACTTCTAGCCATTTCAGACTAAGCTTTTTATTTCTGTCCATGATCCAACCTTTTACCTAAACTTTCTTCAGACACGCTCCATATCCTTTAATATTCAATTTCATTAATATGCATTGTCTCTTTTTTATCTACCTGTTGATATGCTTAGACTTTACTTTAAAAAAAAAATTTTCCCCTTCAAATCATTTCTCCTATCTCCTATTTGAACACTTTTTCCCCTGTAACCATAAGAATTTGAAAGAATGTAGTCTGTTTTTTGCCCCCCCCCCTTTCCCACAGCTCAATTGTTTTGTAAGCCCTCACTAAAATCTGCCTTCTGCATATAGGAGTCTGATAAAACTATTGTCAGAGCTCACTGATTATTTTCTAATTGCTTAACTCAAAAGACTTTTCCAGTACAATTTTATACATTTCTGATGAGCACCTGAAAATAATTACTATGGTAACTCTTCTCTGGTTCATGGCATAGTACTGTGGAACTGTTATGATTACCACACTCTACTTCTTTGGAATGAGTATTTAGCTATCTTTAGGTTGTTTCATTCTTTTCCTGGAAAAGTAATAGAATCCAGTTAATCAGTACATCAAAACCACTTGTCCCACAATTCCCTGAAATTTGGAAATAGTTCTAGTATCAAACACTAGAACAAAACTATATAGGTGGCAACTTTCCCATTTCTAATTAAATAGCCCTGTGGTGAAGACTGATCAAATTGACCCCTTCAGTTCAGGAATTTAGTTAGAGTTCTTACAGTTTCTCTGTCCCCACCCATAAACACTAATGTTTAGTAGTAAGGCTTACTATTAAATATTACCCTAGCCATTTGGGCCCTGCTTCATGTTTTGTTCCTATTAGTCCCTATTTACAGTGGAACTGGGTTCTATTCTCCTTGCGGCTTTTTCATTTTAAGTGGATTCTACCATTACATGCAGTATGCAACTGATACTTGCTACATATTCTGAATCTGTGTTCACTAAACATTTCCCCAGATTGGATCCATTTAATCTTAGATTCTGGTACACATTAGAATCTCCAGTTACACATTTCTTGACTACACAGAACTTGTCTTATTCATGGCTGATCTCCTTTGTATCACTGCTATCTGGCTAAATAAATAGCCGTAAATGCATGAATAAAGAAATTAATGTACTAAAGCTCATAGAAACTGCCATATTTCTGTTTAAATTTTGTTTTGTTTTTCAGCCTACTCTTAAGAAACAGCACTGTGTTCTCAGTTTCACTAAGCTTTTGTCAGCTTCTGCCTTGTTTTCCTTCTCTCATTTCACTTCTACTTTTCTTCCCATATGTTCAGTGTGGACGGCTTCACCCTGTAAAGTACTTTAACCCCTTTAAATGATGCTTTTCTATCAATAAGTCTGAAAACCATTAGAAAGAGAAGTACCTATTGCTACTAGGGATGTCAGGAAAGGGATATTTTCATGGATTACTGGTAGAAATGTGTAGTGTTACAGCCATGGAAAATAGTCTGACAGCATCTATTAAAATGAAAATACATCTGTTCTCAAACCAGTGGTTCAAATGTGGGAATCTCTGCCAAAGAAATAAATGTGGCAATATGTAAGAAGCCTATATAAAAGGGTGTTTATTACAGCATTGCTTATAATGGTTTAGAAAACTGGTAATAAAGGTCATCAGAAGACAAATGATTTAATGAATGATCATATAGCCACATCATGGTACAGCTATGTATTCTATAGCAGATTAATTGAAGAAAGAAGCAAGCTGTCTAGATATCAACCTGAAAATTTTAAAAGCATTTATTCATAAAGATATATGTACCTCTATGTTCATTGCAGCATTATTCATGCTGGCCAGGACATGGAAACAATCAAAGTGTCCTATAATAGATAACTGAATGAAGATGTGGTACATATATACAATACAATATGAATCAGCCACAAGTAAAGATGAAATACTGCCATTTAAAACAATATGAATAGATCTTGAGAATGTCATGCTAAGCAAAATAAGTCAGATTAAAAAAAAGTCAAGAACCATATGATTTCACTCATATGTGGGATATAAAATTGAAAGCAATAAATGAACAAAAAAGACATTTAAAAAGCTCATAGACACAGATGAAAGTATGGTGATTACCAGAGGAAAAGGAGGGTAGGGGAAGGTAGAAAAGAGTAAAGGGGATCAAATGCAAAGTCTGGAGAAACATGGCAGAGTGAGAGACATCCTCAGCTCTCTCCCCTTGAAACAACAATAAGCTGAACATCTAAAACTCAACAAAAACACCCAAACTATACACCAGCACATCTGAGTATGGGATCTACGCATAAAAGCTATCACAGGAAAGAACCCTGGGTGTCAGGCAGTAGACTGGGAGAAATAAAGAAGCTGCCTTTCTCAGCTGCTAGAGCTCCCTGTAGGAGGAGGGGAAGGAGAGAAGATGCAACAACTTCCCTGAACAGCCCTGCCTGAGAGTGCTATGAGTTTCTTGCAGCTGGCAGCAGAGCCCAGTATCAGGGCAGAAAGCAGAGAAGCAGGACAGCAGAGAAACAACAGTTGATTTTTAGCAGCCCCGAATATAAAACCAAGTACAAAACTGAGGCTTAGCTCCCAACCCCCAACCCAGAAGGCTCCTCTCCCCATACCCTTCGATACTGATCACCATGGAGTCCAAGGGAAATTCAGACAAATGCTATTGAAACTGTCACTGACACTGACAGGAACTGAGACTGAAAGTAGCAAGTGTGATTAAACATCTACAAGAAAAAAAGAGGCATTATTAAGGCTTTATATAGAGCAGGGATCAAAGAGGCTTAGATGTCACCTATTGGCAAACAAAAGAAAAGCACCTTCTTTTCAGCAGGCCGGAGAGACCTTTATATAATAAATCTTCTTTCTGGGAAAATAGCAGAATGCACTTCCATTAATGCTCAGGCGGAGAAATAGTTCATTAAACACCATGAACAACCAATGTGACAAGGAATCTCAGAAAGAAAGAGAAACATCTCCAGAAAATAAGCTTACATACATAGAAATATGCATCTTAAATGACAGAGAATTCAGGATGGTACTTCTGAAAAAATTCAGTGAGTTCTAAAACAAATCATATCAACAATTTCAGGAACTGAAAAAACAACTAGATGAGCAGAAAGAGTTCTTTAGCAAGAAGATTAAAACCCTCAAAAAAAAACAGAATAGATCTTCTGGAACTAAAAAACTGCAAGAGTTAAAAAATAAAATAGCAAGCTTGGGAAATAGGATTGAACAAATGGAGGAAAGAATCTGTGATATCAAAGACAGAAATCTAGAAATAAATCAGAAGGAAGAGAGAAACTGAAGAATGAAAAATAATGAAAGAAAAATACAAAAACTAGCTGACACCATCAAGAGAGGAAACATAAGAATAATGGGCATTGACAAAGGTGAGGAAAAGGAGCAGGGACTAGAAAGCATTTTCAGACAAATAGTTGATGAGAATTTTCCAAACCCAAGGAATGAGCAGGAGCTTGGAATTCAAGAAGTCAACAGAACATCCAATTATCTCAACCCCAAAAGGTCTTTACCAAGACACATCGTATTAAAATGATCAAAAATCAATGACAAAGATAGAATTTTCAAGATAGCCAGAGAGAAGAAAACGGTAACTTTTAAAGGAAAACCCATTAGATTATCGTTGTACTTCTCAGCACAAATCTTACAGGCCAGAAATGAATGGAATCAAATATTTAAATTATTAAGTGAAAGGGATTGCCAGCCTAGAATAATGTATTCAGCTAAGCTCTCCTTTAAATATGAAAGAGAAATTAAGACCTTTCCAGATATACAAAAATTGAGGAAATACGAGGCCTGCACTACAGGATATACTGAAAGGAGTCAGCTCACCTAAAACAAAATGACACACACACAAAATAAAAACATAATTAAGGGTAAGGTGACTAGCAGGCTGATAAAAGCAGAGAAGTGCAACTCTTACTAAGAACAGGGTATTATAAGCTTAAACAATAAGAAGATAATTGCTATAGCAAGATAGTAATGAACTTTTAGCATACAGAGGGACAAACTGAGATAAAAATGACTGAAAATGAGAATTCAAAGATCCAAATTCACAAAGGGGAAGAGATAAGGCACACACAGAAGAAAATAGGCAACTGTATCCTTTTCATATTCATAATGGTAACCACATACCAAAGATTCAGAACTGAAGTATAAAACAGAAAAAAAGAGGAACCAGAGAGAAAACCCACAAAAGCCAACCAAACAATGAAAACAGAAGCACAAGGAATAGGAAGCAATGGAAACACTAAGCTACCAGAAAGCAAAAGATAAAATGGCTATAACAAAACCTCGTATTTTAATAATTACCCTAAATGTAAATGGACTGAACTCACCAATTAAAAAGGCACAGAGTTGCATGATGAATCAAAAAACAAAACCCAACCATATGCTGCCTCCAGGAGACACATCTCAGCTCCAAAGACAAATACAGACTCAAAATGAAAGGGTGGAAAATGATATTTCAAGCAAATGGCATTCAGAGAAAAGCAGGAGTAGTGATACTGTCAGACACAATAGACTTCAAAATAAAAGATAAAGAAAAAGTAAAGATATTGAGGAGATCAAATGCATGATGACAGAAGGAGAGTTGACTTTGGGGAAATATACAGATGATGCAATATAAAATTGTACCCTTGAACCCTATATAATTTTATTAACCAATGTCACCTAAATAAATTTAGTAAAAAAAAAGAAGCAAGTTGTAGAAAAGCTTATACATTATGATGTGACTTCTATAAGATGAAACAATTACCAACTCTTCCATATATACATACATATGTATATTCTTTATAAAATTATGTGAATAAAGAAAAAGATACAGATAAACTCTTATTAGTTGCAAACCCTGACGCATGGGTTTACCTAGGGTCTGAATGGACTTGAGTATAGTGGCACTGATGTGAGTGGAGGAGGAAAGAGAGAGGAAGAAAAGAACTAACTCTCCTTTCTATCCCCCTCCCCCCAAAAAAGATGACTTTTTAAAAAGTAGGTAAATGTTTACATTGATCTATTTTTATAAAAATAATAATAAACAGTTCTTATTCCATACCAAGCATCATTTTAATGCCAAATATATTAAATTATTTAATCTCCTATCAACTTCATGAAGTTGACACTATTATAAACCCAGTTTTTACAGATAATGAAATTGAGCCACAGAGAAATTAAGGGACAAGCTAAAGTCACACAGCTAGAAAGTAGTGGTTTGAATTTGAATCCAGATAGTCAGGCCCCAGAGATCATATTTTTAACTATATGCAATGATGTCTCTTAAGGCATATGTAGTATATAAAGAAAATAAATAAAAATAATCCTTAATGGTACACATGAAGTGGTAATTAAAAGAATATATTACTGTTAAATTGTGCATTTTTCTGAACTGGACTAATCTTTTATTTGAAACTGATTGCATTTTTTCTAAGTTTTAGATTTAACTATGTTTAATATGAGCTAATATTACTTTTCAACTGATGACTACTATTCTGAAAAAATTAACTCCTCTTGGATTGTATCAGTTACACCTAAAATAATCTTGGTCCCAATAGTCATCAAAAAAACTAAGTGTCAAGAATCTCATTACAAGAGCTGTTGATAGAAGAGATTAATTACTTGTTGCAGGTGCTTTTTTGATATAATTCTCTTCCTCATTAAAATGTGGATTATCAAAAATGTCTTTTTGGCCAGAATGAAAGAAATTGCCTGTGATTAGTACAAGGGGTCTACAATATGTTACTCTCCATTTGGTGGGGAAGGATCAAAGTGAAGGAAATATTACTCCGAAATTAAATTTAGTCAAAATCAACATAATGACTTACTATGAGAAAAGAGCTTGAGGTTTGAAGTCCAAGTTCAATCTTGATTCTAGTTTACTAGACAAAGTCCAAGTGTCTTCCTGGGAAGACCTGTGCACCAAGCGACACTCACCAGTTTCTCATTCAGTCAAGCAACCTTCAAAGTTCTATTTTTTTCCTACAAACTCACTTAAGCAGAAGTTTCTTCTTGACCAGAGAAAATTACTGATTCATCTCATCTTATGAGACCTGTCTTCCGCTTTAAATTCTTACTCTGACATTCTAGTTTCTGAATCTGTTTTTTTGTGAGTTTGTTTGGCCTAAATTTGTGCTCTAAAGTTTAATCACCTCTGAGTAAGCTGATAAAAGGAGATTCTGTACTTGCAGAAAGGAGGAAACTTCATTCCCGTGTCACCTCCCAGGCCTTGTTCTGTGTCCAGCATTCCTCCTACAATTTGACATCTGTGAGTTTAAATGCCTTTCAGCAAAAGGCCTCTGACCATGGAACTGTCTGTCTTAAAGGATACATTTTGATCTTGACATGCATCAAAATGCATATTCAGGCTTTAGAAGAGTGATGCCTAAGGTGATTCTAAATGACGGAATGGAAGAGGGACAAAATGAAAGATTCTTTCATTCTTAAATAGATTGAGTATGCATTTGAATGCCTAGAGGGGAACTCTGATTGACAGAGAAGATATATATTGGGACAGAGGTTAAAGGTGGACCGAGAGGTTTCAGAATTGTCAATGTAGTCATTGTCACTAAAGCATTCAGCCAAAAGAGGCCACTAAAAGATGTGAAGAAAGAGAAGGAAGCTAGTGGGTCAAGGACAGATTCTTCTGAAAGAAGAAAAATTTGGCAGGAGAAAAAGAGATGAATAGAAAGAAGTAGCATCTGTAATGAATGCTCCTGCTAAATAAGAATGAGTGGGATTTGCAGGGTAATTGAAAGAATGGGTGGATTGACATTAGGTGAAAATCAATGTCTCTTAATTAATAGCACCCGAAAGAATAAGGATAATAGGGACAGAGAAATGGATGATTTATACAAATAAGGTCAATCATGGTTAGAATAAATTATATTCCTTATAGATGGTCAGGGACACTGCTTTTTAAAAAAAAAAAAAAAACTTTCTAACTATTGAGTTTATGAGTAGGGCAACATATGAGCAAAGAGAAGAAGCTATTCACATCACCCCGATAGCCTGCCTTCATAAATAAAGAACGCTGCCATTACTAAAACATGCAACAATGGAGAGGTGGCCCTTATGCCCATGATCCAAAGGTCAACTAACTGAAAGGCTTTTCATATCACAGACATTTACTGTAGTCTGGCCCTGTCCCATTTGTCATTACTTCATTCTGCACACTGGGTTTTCTCCTACAACTAGAAATAGCATATCTGAAAATCTCAATTTAGAAACCTATAGAACAAAAACATTGAAAATATAAATTTACAAAAAGAAAGGTTTAGACTATTTAAGAAGAGAACCTTTATAGATGTAAGATATTTAAAAAACTTCACATATGTAATGGGAAGAACATAAATTAGCTCTTTTTAGAAAGACAGAGTAGTGAGGAGTATAAGAAACAGAAGAGAAAAATGAATTTGAACACAAACAAGTACATTAAGCTTACAAATTAGACATTCAGATAACAGTGTGGAGATGAGATGCTGAGGTTATCTGAACCACCACCCAACAGAATAAAGAAAGGGGAATGAAAAAAAACATGACATTGCCTCCAGGATATATGGTGTTTTCTCTTCTGGTCATCAAAAAAGAAACAAGAGATGCTGAACACTGAACTCCCCAGGAAAGACCCTGTAATGTAGAGAAAACACAGCCTCAATGTACTTAGCAAACTCTCTGTGTTTTGTTAGTTGCAAGGCAAAGTGTTGAAGACATTAAGAAATGTTAAATTTAAAATCACAGACCTATTAAATAACTTACTGTTGGCCCTAACTATTCAAACTTATAAACCATGTAGGTATAAAAATGAAAGCTAGAATTAGATTAACTGGAATAGGAACTGATGACAAGGGAAATGATATTTATTTTGTGCCTTGTCATATATTATTTTATAGCAAATTCTTCAATAGCAATGAGCAATCAGTATTTTCTTCACTGCAGAAAACAACTCGAATAAGTATTTTAATATTTCTCTTAGTATTTAGGAAGCATAATATCGGGTTAAAAAGGACATTGATGTATAAGAAAGAAGTTGAGGGTTTTTTTGATAATTTTTATGAGTTGAGTTTTGTTGATTTTTTACCTCCATAATTCATTTATTTAAGATTAAGTCCCCATTTTGCTCAGTCCCTCTGCTACCACGCCCCTACCACCACCACCAATACTACCTATGATAGTTTCCAAATTTTAGGTACAGATTTTCAGGAGAAAACAACCAAGTAATAAAAACTATATTTTAAAAATTATATACCAGCAGACAAACAAACAATATAATTCTAATTGACATTAAATATATTTGCTGGAAAAAAAAACAATTATTCATTACCCATCCAAAATAACTGTTGCAAGGAAACCACAGTATAAATCACAAGATAAAAAGGACAACCAGAAAAAATTATCAGTGGTCAATGAAGATTCAGCATTTGTTCTAAGTTGATTTACTCAGGAAATAGACTTGGTGATGGAATAATAGGTTTATCAGGGCATGCAATCAGGAAACAATACATATACAAAAGTGAGAAAAAAAGGATTCAGCAGACGAAGATAACTGTGATGCAGTTGAACCAGAAGCCTCACTTGATCCCTAGAGAACATTAATCCCAAGACAGCCCTTTAAAGATGCTCCAAATTGAGGAGGTAGGAATTTAGAATCCCAGTATTGAGCAGTCATTGAATATATGTTTTTCCTGAGAGGGGCAAGGCAGCCATCTTTGAATCTAAGGAACTCAGATGTGAAGAATCCACAGACAACACTGCTAACAGCTAAGGAAATGTGTGTCTCAGTTTTACCTTCATCGACAGACAGCCACATTCACTTAGTCCACTCCTGTGCCTCTTGGACCAACTTGCTTCTCCAGGATTTATGTTAGTCTCTTTTCCTGGAGATTCTTATAAGAGGGGATTTAGTAGAATTAAATGAAATCTCTACTGCTACAGCTCATCTCAGGGCCGTAATTAAAATGCATCATCTCCCTCCTCCAATGACGAATCTAGATTCTCCTTAACCCTGACTGACACTTCTGCTGGTCTAAGATTGTAGAATGATCTAAACTGTCATCCCTGCGAGGTCATGACTCTCATCACTATGTTCTTCTCAGTGCGGTTGCTGCACTGTCCATTTACTTTAGAAATTAAAGGGATAGCCAGAGATGCTTCCATAGAGTATTTTGATGCCAAACTTATTCCTTCCTGTCCCATTGTGTAGCAACAGCCCTATCTCTTCCTAATTATTAGGCTCAAGCACCTCTGCCAGAGTGGTAACTCATTCTTTTATCTGCTGGTA
This sequence comes from Macroglossus sobrinus, assembly GCA_004027375.1. NCBI lineage: Eukaryota > Metazoa > Chordata > Mammalia > Chiroptera > Pteropodidae > Macroglossus > Macroglossus sobrinus. The sequence continues at coordinate 834,058 of PVKZ01000213.1, forward strand.
ATCAGCACAATAGCCCTGAATAAGAAGATGCAGATTAGCTTACAGTTTAATGAAACTGATGATGTATTTCCTGGTTGAAATTCCCTTTCTGGGAATTATGCTCCTTTGCCTCAGAGCATAATTGCAAGGATGGTAAGTACAAATTACACAAGTGGCTCACTGAGCTCATCCCAAGTGAGGTCACTCCTACTTCCAACTCTTGGTTCCTGGGCCTATATATTCTACCTGCTGGGAGCCCAGTACTATATAATGGTTGTGGATTTTGTTTGTATACTGTGTCCAGATAGCCCTCCACTTTTTTAGGACATCATCTCATCTCAGGTGTGACATATATTTAATAAATTGTATATCCAAATGACTTCACTCTATCAGGCTAGTGGACTCTAGTTGACATGGTATCAGTGAATCCCATGACCATGTGCCCACTGCCTCATCTTCTTTTCTATAAAGTGAGTTTCTCGGTCCAATATAATATTATGTGAGATTACATTTTGGAGAAAGAAAGACTTAGTAAGCCCTTGAATAGTGGTGCCGAGGGTCTACAAGTAGTAGATAAAAATCCATATTTAGAATATGTATCAATTTCAGTCAAGATGAAATACTTCCCCTTCCAATATAGAAAAGATGCAGTGTAATGAACTTGCCACCAAGTGGCTGCTTGGTCTCTTCAGTACATGATGACATATTAAGGGCCAAGAGTTACTGGTGTGGAACATCCAGCAATAGGATTAACTAGATGAGTCAAATCCTTGTTGTTGAGCTTGTGCACAACCTTAATCCCTGAAGTACTCTGTTCATTGACTCATTTGAATAGAAAGCTTGGCTAATAACTGGCTGAGTTATTTTGTCTACTTGCTTGCAAAGTGCCTCTTTCACAGTGAAGGATCCCTGATGGATGTTATCAAATGATACAAAGATTTTCACACACCCTCTTTCATAGATCCATGTACCTGCCACTTGAGCAGATTTTCCTAGTCTTTCTCTTTTGAGGAGTCTGACCAATGATGAAACCATTCACTGCTGCCTGCGAAATCATGTGTATACTTCCCTCCTACCTCTTTTATTGCTATAAAAAGTAGATGCCCAGATAAACTTTCCAAAGCTTTCTCTTCACCATTGTTTTTCAGAGCCACCTGAGTGAAGCTTTAGTGCAGAAGCAAACTAATTCTGCCTCAAATACCAAGTAAACCTCTTTGTGACTCAAGCTTGGCTTTTTACTCCTCCACAGGTTATTTATCAGAGATGCTGCATATAGTCCACAGCTACTAGCTGAAGGAGAGGTGCCCATACGATATTGAAGGATGGCGTAGGAGTGTGCGTCATCTGCTGGGACAGCTAACTTGTACTCTTTTTGCCTTTACACACCCAATATTGAGATATCTGTACTGGGAGTTCTTAGCATTTTCCATGTAAAGATAGATGGATTGTTCCTGGACCCATAATTTTAATTGTGAATCCAGAAGTTCACATTGTGATTTTCCAAATAGGCTTCCTTGAAACTTTGCATGGTGTTTTCTTTTTCTCCCAGAATAGTTATCTCTATTGCCATAGGGTTTTCTGAGTCCTATTGCCCACATTGTAGAGATGCCATATCAGCTGTTCCTAATGCAGAATCGTTTTCTGCTCTAGGATCCACTCTGGTTGAGAACTGTCTGTGTTATTTGGTAAATTTATTGAAGAAGCATTTTTAAGTGTTAAATATGCTGCCTCCATCACTTGAAGAGACCTCTTTCCTTCTCAGTGGTGATGGCTGTGATAGACACCTCATAAATATTCTACCTCTGGCTAGCTGCAAATGGGCTATTTGTTTGAGTTGTAGTCATCTATTGTGATCTTTCAAGATCTTTCATATTTTGGGTCAGAATGGTGAATTAAAGGATATGTGATGGAAACAATAATCTTTGAATCCTGTAGGTCACTAAGGGTGGCAGTAATATCTTCCAATATGTAATATGGCTTTTTATGTACTGTCTTGACTTCTGTGGGCAAATGGGGTGGGAGAGTAGTTTTAGAAACTTCATCTTGGCCTTCTCCACTGTGACAGATTTTACTCTGCACACCAAGAAATTAACACAACAATTCTGCTAACTCTCAAATATGAACATGCCTATTATAAATTTGAGTGCTGAGAAAATAAATACTGGATATATCTGTGGACCCAGTGAACTTCCTGTGATGTGAATCTGAGCAAGAATTCCACTTATTACTAGACCCTCATAGTCCAACATTTCTCAAAATATTTGGCTATTTCTTATTCCCCAATGAATGGTTACTTAAGTTTATGATCATAGGTACCTTTGAAGAAAATCTGAAGAAATTGGTACTGTATTTACAAGCTGAGATTTTGTGGGTTTCCTCTTGAGAACTTGGCTTTGGCTTCTCTTTTAGTCAATGGGCTCTGGATTTAAAAACTGCCTAAATCAAGAAGGCAAGGGATCTTGACTTTTTATTGGAATGGTTGCCCTCAGTCTGCTAATCACCCTTTCTTTATTTCTTTTGATTGTATATATTGAGTAATATTCATACTGCCCTCAGAAAGTTTAGATTCAACTAATCATCTCTGTAACTTTCTGCAGGTTAGGTTACCATGGCTGCTACTCCATCCTCACCACTTTTTATGATATTTGCACCTGCCTCATAATGGTTAAGCACTGCCACCTAGACTTTTATTTCAAGATTCTATTATCTCCATTGCTAAGGAAGCTTGGTTCCTTGACAGTATTCCCTATTATATCATCCTTGTGGACAGCCACCACTGGACTTGTCAAGGATCCTGATTCTTCTCTTAGAAGTTCATTCCTTATTGCTATGGAAAATGTAGTGCACAGTGGGCTCTTCTATGGAACATAGTCAACTGATGGGTTTTCTGGTCTTATATAATATGTGCATTCTGAAATTCCCACTACTGTGTGCCTTTTGATCTTTTCTTTTACTATCTTCCACAGCAGTAATAAAACTTTTATTTTACTTCCTTAGACTATCACTTTCTCAAAATTTCCAAGAGCCATTTTAGCACCATGTTAGCACTGCCTCATGGAACCCTTGTCTCAAGGGGAAGTATTCACCTTGATGAAGTCATCCCAGAAAGTAATTCATATGCATTCTCCTGGCTCATCCTGGTATATGCTAGCTCTCTCTTGCCATTCCTTCAGTGTATGGGCTGCTTAGACAATCAGCATTTTCCCAGTCCCGTAATGTTTGACTTAACCCTAGTTAATAATCTGGTGGCCAAGAGGAACTGTGTGGGCAGGTCCTGAGGGGACACACCATGTCTTGAAAGGCAGAAGTTTTTGCGTTGTCTTCAAACAAAGGGAAGAGGCATTAGTCTTGGGTGAGAAAAAAAAAATGAAAAAGTAAAAAAAGAAAATGGCCACTTCTGCAAGTCTAGAGGATTCAGAACTATCTAACAATTTAGAAGTCTGAGTGCACTGACCTGTATATTTCCATCCCAAGTCTCAGTTTGCTGCTCCTTCTCAGTTAGGCCGTCATCTTTGCATAGCAGACTTTTTGGGATTTAGAATTCAACTTTCTCCAGGGTGTAATATTAGGCAAAACTGTTCAAGCTGAAAGCAATTCCTGGGGTAAGAGTCAGCTGTGAACGGTCAGTGGGCGCCATTCTTCAGACACTAGGGAAATGAGGGTCTCAGAGCTCTAGAGTGGATCTCAGTTCAGCAGGGCATGCACTATGGCAACTACTCAACAGATGACATCTCGCAGTACAGAAAACTGGGTAATCTGTACTAACTGTGTCTCAGACTAATGGCTGTAGCCCAAAAGAACTTCCGCACTCAAATTCTATTTGAGATCCCTCATAATCAATCAATTAGGCAGAGCTGCCTTGACCTTCACCTTTTCAAAGAGGACAGGTACCAACGACTTGCCAGGTCAGGGTGTGTTTTCTTCTGTAGCAAGGTTTTCCCACAGTAATTAGGGTCAGAATGGCACAAATCTGCTTGAAACAATGGTTCTGAAGATATCTTTATATACTATGAGTAGCTCCTGGTATCCTGCAGTCCAAGTTAATACTCACACTTCCTCTGGTCTGGGAAACATAATAAATTCCAGGGGTTCTGGTAGAGTTGTGAGCCTTTAGCAAGCCAATTGCTCCACATCTAAATGTAGATTGGGGAGAGTTCTGCCTCAAAATCAGAGTGAAGCAGCATGACATATGGCCCGGCTGTCAAATTTAAGAGGATATTTGTAGAAAGAAGTGTGCCTATCTGGAGGCAATTTGCCATAAAGCCCATGAAAAGAAAGTCCTGGAAGAATTTCAAGGTGAAAACTCAGTGCTGCAGATGATTCAGAGTATTAATGCTGAAAATTCTCTCTTCCTCTTCTATCACCTTTATTCTTCCTTTGTGAATCTACAAAAGCTTTTAATGTCTATTCTGTGAGTTAAATTTTGAAATTTGGAATGAGTACTCCGTAATAAAAAAAGAAGAGCCAAGTTTTCAACTTGAAGTTGACTATGTGCTTATTTGCAATGAAAAATAACTAAAAACAGAGGACAGATAAGTGAAGAGGAAAACAGAAGTATCCCACTTACATTTAATGCAGATATTTTTCCTCATCTGAGTATGCTTATTATGATTCTTTACTCAAAAAATACACAAATAAACAAAACAAAACAAAACTTTAAAAACTTTAAGTTTGAGTAAAACTTTCAAGGACAAATGAGTTTTACTCATTCATTGAAAGCACAGTTAACCCTCTTGCATGATGTAAAATGGAAAGCCACTATCTCCCCATTCATGAAGCCTCTGAATTCCCTACTTTCTTACTCACTCTCAGTGAATGATTTCAAATTTGCACGGCACTTTAAAAAAAAAATGAAGCTACTGATTGGAATTTCTTCAACTTCTTGTCACTAATCCTCTTTTCCATCTTGGAATGTTTCTCCAGGTATATACTGTCAATCTTAGTCCATATCCTAACGTTACAAAATTCTCAAAAACTTTGTACTAGTGATTATGCATTTTCTTTTCTGGGCTCTTGTTTCCTTTTCACTGGAATCTATCAATCAGCAAGTTAACATGTGTTACTTGCACTATGCTCACTATGTCTATATTTCCATTTTACACTGACTCTCCAGCTTATACTCATATAGTTTTCACTCTCATTACTAACATGACTCATGCTGATATTGCTACTAGTTTTTATGTTGCTAAATTATCATTTATGAACTTATAATAGAATTTTCTGCCATTGACTAATCCCTACCTCTTTGATTTTCATATTGTTATGAACTCTGGCCATTCCTCTACTCAATCCTTAAATGTTGGCTTTCCTCAGGATTTGCCTTAGTCCCTTGTCCCATCTTACCTTTTACTATCTCATTAAATGAGTTCACTGTCATATCTTAGATAGCTATTGCTGGAATGAAATATAACAATAAAATACCAGTGGTGTATATCTTGTCAATGCATTGTAGATCAATTTTACTCCACCTAATCTGAACTGGAGTTGATTTGGTTCATCTTCAGGCTGCAAGCTGGGTTCAGCTCTGCTCATGTCTTTACATTCCTTGGACCAGCAACTCACCAAGGCTGGTGAAAGGCTATACCACAATAGGGCCAGCCTAATTGCATAAGCACATTTCAAGCCTCTGTGTCACATTTGTTAACATACCATTGGCCAAAGCAAGTCACATGGCAAGCCTAAATCTTGGAACCGGAAATTAAATTCCTTGTATGGCAAAGAGAGGAGGAAGTAGACATCTTTGAGAATAGTGATCTACTCTTTTATATTATTCATATGTGATGACTAATGACTCTCAGTATTTAAATCTTCAGCTCAGAATTTCCTTTTAACTCTTAACCTAAATATACCATTGTCTACTTGAGATCTCCAATTAGTTTTTCACAAATATTTCAAAATTTACATGTTCAAAATTTATCATCTTCCTTGTCATATTTACCTTCTTTTACCCTAGCTCAATGAATAGCACTGTTATTCATGAAGTTATATGACCCAGGCAACTAAGAGTAGCTTTTTTAAAACTGCTTCCAAGAAAATATAACATTGGTCAAATATTTACATCCATTTAACCCCAAAATATACTTTTCAAATCTCTAGGCTTACACAAAATTTTTATCTACCACCATCTCTTGGCTGGACTGTAGCAATAGTCTCTTGAATGTTTAACCCTACATTGATGTTGTCCCACCAAACTTAAATCCATTTTCAACAAGGACCCTGATACTTTTTTTTTTAAGAAGAAATTCTTTTCACTGATCCTGCCCACTGACAATACACATACACACTCTTGAATCCTTTAATAACTTCAAAAGCATTCTCTTGTGCCTCTCTTTGGTCCATTTTGTGTTCCAACATTACTAATCTTTCTTCTGCTTCTCAAAAAGTTTATGTTTTTCCTTCTCAGGGCCTTCACCCATACTTTTCCATCTTCTAGAATGATTGTTTTCTTTCTCTTTTTTAACTGGCTTCCACGAGTCATCTCATAAGTCAGTTCAGTTCATAATCTCATGGCATTCTTTACTTCTTCAAGACTCTTAGGAAAATTGTTACTAAATTACCATTTGCATTGTTTATTCCCCCCTCATCCACCTATCTGTACTCTTCTTCCAGAAATAGGATGTAAGGCTTATGTGGGCAAAAGATTATGTCTGTTTTGTTCATTTCTGTATCCTTAGCACCAAGTACCCAGAGCAATTCCTAGTACTTAATAAATAATTAATTAATTTACTGAGTAAGTATACTTATTTATTGAATAAGTGAATAAATCCTAGATCATCACTGAACATTAGTATTAAAATAATCCTTAAACGAGCTTTTGAAAAATCTTCTTTAACCTTTAACTTTATGCCTGAGTTCTCTCTGGATCTTTCCTCCATGTAATTACAAGGAGATTAAATAAATTCCCCCAGTGTCATTAAATCATTTTGTATTAACACATGTAGAATCCAGAACTTCTGTTTTTTTTTTTGTTCTTGCTATCTGTAGAAAATTGATACACCTGCTTTTTTAGAACTTAAAGGTTAAAAGCAACATTATAAGCATAAGTCCTTAGGTTCATGATATTCTTAGAGTAAGCTGTGTTGCATAACTTTTTAAAAAGCAATATTATTAAGATAATCAAGAGACTAGGCATGGACTGGGAAAAATATTTACAAAACATATAACTAATAAAGAATTGATATGCATAACATTTTTAAAAATCTCTTAAAACTCAGTAATAAAAACATGAACAACACAATTTTAAAAATAAGCAAAAAATCTGAATAGAGACCTTCCCCTAAAGGATATAGACAGATATAGACAGAAAATAAGCATTTAAAAAGATGCTCAACATTATATGTCATTAGAAAACTGCAAATTAAAGCCACAATAAGATACCGCTACTCACTTATTAGAATGAGCAAACAATGAGCAATAACAAATGCAGACAAGAATGTGGAGCAACAGGAAATTTCATTTGTTGCTATTGGAAATGCAAAATGTTATACCCACTTTGAATGACAGTTTGGCAATTTTTTTTATGAAACTAAATGTATGTTTACCATACAATTCCAGAAATTGTGCTACTTTAGTATTACCCAGATGAGATGAAAACTTATATCTACACAAGAAACTTCACACAATTGTTTATAGCAGATTTACTCATAATTTCAAAAACCTAGAAGCTTTCTATTGGTGAATAAATAAACAAAATTATGTATATTCATAAAATGGAATATTATTCAGTGATAAAAACAGATGAGCTATCAAACCACAAATAGAAATGGAGGAAATTTAAATGCATGTTGAAAAAACTATGTACTGGATGATTCTAACTATGTGACCATGACAAATGCAAAACTATGAAGACAGTAAAAAGTGGTTACCAGGGGTCTCAGAAAGAGGGAAGGAATGAATAGATGAAGCATAGGGGATTTTGGGATGGTAAAATTATTCTGTATGATATTGCAATGGTGGATACGTGACATTTTACATTTGTCAAAACCCATATAATGCACAGTACTGAGTGAACTATAATATAAATTATAAACTTCAGTGAATAATAAAGTAACAATATTGGCTCATCAATTGCAACAAAATGTACCACATTAGATTTTAATAGTAGGGAAAACTGTCCATGGGAATGGTGTTGAGAGAGTATATAAGGACTCCCTGTACTTTTGGCTCAATTTTCCTGTAAACCTAAAACTGCTCTTAAAAATAAAGTCTATTAATAAAAGAAAAATACATAAAATGCTCATATTTGAATTGTCTGTAATGAATATAAGAAAAAATAAATAAATTTTTTACCACCTAGCACCAAGGTGGTTGTGGTCCAAACGGGTTTCATAAATGAGTTGTATCCTGAGCTAAAATTGTGAACAATTGATGTCAAAGCAATCTAGAGAAATCAAAGTGTCAATAAAAAGTTGGTAAAAAGTAAAAATAATATAATGTTTATTCTTGACTGTTAACTTATAAATTAAAGGTAGAATACTAAGAATTTTGTCATTAATTTACTTCTCAGATAACTGTTTATTTTCTGAATAGCAGTCCATAACCAATTTTTCTTGCTCTCATTGAATTCTTTCATAAGATAGTGAACAGATGCTTAGCAGCTGTTGCTGTATGTCAGGCAGCAGCTTTATAATTCTGTCTCCCAATGAAACAAATACTAACTGTAGGTTATAGAAGTTCCACTTCTCACATCAGTGATATGTACTGGGAATGCTATAATGGCTACCACCTGATATATGCAGAGGGAAAGCAAGTACAAAAAATGTTCCATGCACCTCATGCCTTTCTGAAAAATGATAGCTTTCCCCCAAGACATATGGAAACAACTGCTTTCCTGAATGTGTAATGTCTCAGGGTGCAGACGAAGCTAGTCGGCTTGACAGATAACAGCAAGGAGAGAAATATATGAACATTTCTCTTTGGGCCAAGAAGCAATAATGTGTCTTACTAGAGTTACTGCCTCTATTAAAACTAGATACAGGATATTAATTGCATTACTACAGGAGATAGAAACAAGGGCTAGAGCATAAGTCCAAAACAGCATGGAAACTGTCACTTCTCAGTTCAGCCTTCTTCTAATTAAGTCCCAAAGGGGTCTCCTGTTCATTTCAGTAATGTATACTTCTCAGGATAAATGATATTTAAACACAGATAAAAATTCCTGCATCCAAATTGATCACCAATTCAAAATCTTACTAGGTAGCAGAGACTGCAAATTTTTATACACTCCTCCTGTGTCTATCTGTAAACAATTGTGATTTAATGGGTTCTCTCTGCCTCTTCAGAGCAGATTAGCACTGTAGTTAATACCCAGATCATCAAAGCACAAGATGGAACCAAACATCAGCAATATGGAGCAACAGAAAATTCAGTCTGGGAGAAACTGATACCAGAACCAAAATAATAGTTGTGTTTCCCACTGCTGTAGTTTTCAATTTAGCTGGTTTGAAGGAGAATGAGGAGGAGGTCTCTTTTTCTTGAAAACCTACAACTAAATCTAAAATCTATTATGTGAGTACTCAGAATATTGAGAGAGAATCACTCCTAAACCTTGTGTTGTCTCCCCTGCATGGTAGTGCCTCTTCACAGCCACACCTCCCTTCATCTGGTGTGTTTGCTTTTCTCTACTTGCTTGCTTCCGGTGAATTTTCTTCTTCATAGTCTTCTTCTTCGATCCCACTGCTCAAAACCTTTCAGAATTCATTTCTCTTTTCTTTGATTTTCTCTGACCTTACTAAATTTCCAAAAACAGAAAACAAACAAAACTGTTTCTAAAATTGAAAATCACAAAAACTGGTTTTTAAAAATCATAATGGATACTTATTTTGTTTCTGTTTTCTCAAACTCTGAGTTCTTAAAGGTAGAAATTACATTTTTTCCCCCAAAGAAGAGTCTATGAACTTAGAGATATAAACAAATGCTGAAAATAATCTATGAAGATTGACTTAATAAGTGTGATGGACAATTGGGGCCATAGCTGACTTGAGCCAGAGGTGAATTGTTGATATAGAATAAAAAACTTCATATCCCATTCACCTGGCCATTTTCATTCCCTGGAGCCTTGCACACTTCCCTGCTGCACTATTAATAAAACAAGTGAGTCCTGAGAGGACATCTATTTTACTATGCTATTATTCCATAGGGTGGTGTCGTAGGTTAATAAAGCCTCATTAACAATTGCTAGCAGAGCCCCTCAAGCTCTTCAAGAATTCATTTTACAGTAATGGAAAGAACATCACAATTTCCCCCATATCCAATTTCAAATGCCCTAAAGCAAAGAATAAGAAGTTGGAAACACACACACACACACACACACACACACACACACACAAAGATATCAGCTATCTTTTGCAATGTCAAAAAACACAATCATTCCAGGGGTTACTGGTAGTTACTAAAAATCCAGTATTAGATTAAAAGAGCTGCCATTTAAAAAGTGTATGGTATTTTTTTCTTTGTCCTTTGGAGCACAGCACTCTATCACACAGCTCATGAGAAGAATCCAGTTTTCTCCCTGGATTTTCTAAATTTCCCACAAAGATAGAAAACATTTTTTCTTGAAGCCTCCTAATATAAGATATGGTTGTTGTGCCACATTTTATTTTTGCCATTTTTTTATGCCAGTATTCACCCTGTATTTGTTAGGTTGAATAAAATGTACATTAACTTGTCATATGTTTGAAATGTTCATTTGGAGAGGCTGATAATTATTAACACATGTTGTCTCAATAATTAAGGGGTAACTAGGTCATTAAAAACTCATTAATCTTCAGAATTTTTTTATCCCACAGGATTATGTAAGAAGGCAGAACAGGAAAAAAATGATTTATTTTTTTACTGGAAATGAAATAAGAGCCGTTATGACACTTGGGCCTGTAATATGGACCTCTGCTTCATTCAGTTTATATTTCAATGGCAGAACTACTTATTACTTTAGAGTATGTATGAATGTATGTATGTTCTTTCATTTTGTTGAAAAAGTTGTACCTCTTAACAAAAGTACATAGGTGTTTCTATTAAATTTGTACAGTGGCTCCCTCATGTCCACTAAGGGGATATTTCCAAGACACAGTGGGTGCCTAAAACTGCAACTACTATAGAATCCTGTATGTACTGTTTTTTCCTATACTTACATACCTCTGATAAAATTAAATTTATAAATTAAGCACAGTAAGATATTAGCAACAACAACTAATTGTAAAATAGAACAATTATAACAATATACTGTAATAAAGATTATGTGAATGTGGTCTCTCTGTCTCTGTCTCTCTCTGTCTGTCTCTCTCTCTCTCCTCTCGCTCTTTCTCAGTAACTCATCTCATAACACAGATGGCTCCCAAGTCCGAAGTGACTAATGAATGGGGAGCATCTACAGTGTGAAGACCAGGCCAAAGGGATAACGCATGCCCCGGGCTAGATGGAGGGATACAGCACGGGATTTCATCACGCTACTCAGAATAGCATGCAATTTAAAATTTATGAATTGTTTATTTCTGAAATTTTCCATTTAATATTTTTATACTGCAGGTAACTGAAACCATGAAAAGTGAGACCTCATATTAGCGGGGACTAATATATTGGAACTGGCCAAAAAAGTTATACTTTTTCCATGTTAGTTTTATTTGTACTTGAGTAATGAAAACATTCTGTATTCCCAGTCAACTTTTTATTTGAATGCTCCTCACTCTTGCATGTCTTTTTGCCTTCCTTTCCCTTGTTATAGAATCTTTTTTTCCCCATTAATTTCCCTCCCTTTTTCTCTCTCTCTCCCCTCCCCCTCTTTTTTCCTATTTCCAACTTCTCCACTAAGATGCAAAGCCATTATACCACTTTAAAGTATAAAATAGTATTTCCTGAAATGTTTCACTACTCTAAGTCAAAGTTTACTTAACATGAAAAATAAAGACTTTCATTCGTAAAATACTTAGTCCTACGTGATCTTCTCTACCGAGTTGAGAATTTCATCATCTTGCTGAAGTCTCAAAACCATTTAAGCCAATCAGTGCACTATAAAGAAAAACCCACAATGTCTTCCTGCAGAATGTTTTTAATGAAATAATGATCTTGGAAGATGTGAGCCTGACAGCTCAAGAAACAGAGATATTCCGATTAGCCAAAAGGCAAGCATAACTTGGGTCAGCAGCAGGATGCCAGCCCCTCCTTCTAGCTTGAGGCAAATTAGCCCAGAGAAAGTGCAGTCTGTCTCTTCACCCTGTCTGCTAAACCCGGGCAAGACGGCCCGATTAGTACCAACTGTGAAGGCCAGCATTCTGATGGAGACATGATTCAACTCAAAGCTGAACTGACTCCCCAGCCTGCCTTTGCAAAGTACCATGAAGCTATGCAATCTCTGTGCACCCACCACTCTAATCAAGCTCCAATCAAAGATATACCCTGCAGCACATTACTCACTTCTTTGTTATCTCTTTTTCCCCAACATCAATAATAAAACCACAAATCAAAATCAAGTCTGCCTAGTGTGCTATTTTGATCAAGCAAAAAAAAAAAAAAAAGAAATAAGAAATAAAAAAAATAAAAATCACCTTGTCTTCACACTTCATAGTTAAATTTGATTTCTGAAGAAGACAGTTTTCTCTAATAAAGACATGATTTTACAAAGTTTATTAAGAAATCAATGCCCAGGGGATTCTTGGTTCATACATTAACCAGTGGTCTATGATAAATAATTAACTTTTTCAAAAAATTATTAAAAGTCCCTATATCTCATACCTCTAACTCTGAACTTCCATGGAAAGTTAATGAAAAGACACAAAACAACAGTCAAATACAAGATTATCATTCTACTACGATGTGGCTCTTATCATCTGCAAAGCCATATACATCAACAGTAGCCACCTTTCTAAAACAAAACCAAATTAGTTTCACTCTTGTTTCCTTAGGGTAAAAAGTATCGGTATTAAATAACCAATGAGCAAACCTCACTTGGAAGAAAACCTGAGGCTTTATCAGGATGGTTAGCAATAACTTCAGTGTACATTAAAGTAATTGCAAACCACATAAATATATCCAAATAAATTCATGTTAAATGTATTTCTAAATTAACTCCTCTTTAGCTAGACTCTCCCAAAGTGCTCACAACTACCCCAGCATCAACCAATATGAGGAGACATGTGATAGAAGGAGTTTCATAATGGAAATACCACACTTTTTCAAATTTTACATGAATATATAACCATGTTAACAAATTTTAGGGCCCTTCTCAAGGCCATGAACAGGTCTAATGTAAGAGAAGGCCTTCAAGTCTAAGCTTCTCGATTTTACAGATTTGCTTCTCATTTTATAATATTTTTGGAAGTGGCATACTCAGGTTATTCTAGAAATTTCAAACCAAATATGACAGATCCACTCATTTTTCAAGTATGCCAAGCTGTCTTATTGATAAGTACTCATTTCTCATCACTAAAATTGAAATTTATAGAGGAATTGACGCTAAGGCTCAAAGAAATAGAATTCTTAGGTCAATTCTGATCCTATCAAGGGGAACTTGGGAAATCCTATATTATTACCATGTGGACAAAGCCAGGCTGCCCTTTAACCTCAGAAACAACATAGATCTCATGGAGCATCTTGTGGGAAAGTGATAGGAGAAGATACACAGAAGGAGGCAGATCTTTCCACTGGAGACTCATCAGTATCTAGAAATCGGCAGGAGGTAGAAGTCCTGAAAGATGGACCAGCATATGGAAGTCTCAGAGAGCCTGAGATGAGTTTTCAATGTCTAAGCTGCACAACAGAGCATAGAATCAAGTGAATCTGTTAAGAGAACAAAAAATTAGAAGCACATAGTTGGAATTAGGAGACGAGTATGGCCACTGGTTCTCAACGTCTTTCATCCCACGACAAGAAATCTGCCATTGAGAACTAGACAGGACCCTGTTACAGAACTGGTATTACAACATAAACATGGGACACCATTTCACTCCAAGTTCAATCGCTGGCTTCCTGTTTGAGTCTCCTGTGTCTGAATCTCTGCTTTCTGAGCCCACATATCATGCCATTTCCACAATTTCACTAGACAGAGGGTCTGACTTTTTTCTAGTGATTTATTTATTAAGCAATATAAATGTGTGTTAAAAGCTTGTTATGCCAGGCTCTGTTCTAGTTACAAAATCTTTGACTCTTGGAGTTTATAATCTAGTGAGAAGGCATAGAAATATGATAAACAGAATGAATCATTTTGGATGGTGGTAAGTACTTTGAAGAAAATAACAGTAATAGCATAGGCACATCCACAATGGGAAGATTACTTTCTCTAGAGTGATGATCAGAAAAGTAGTCTGCAAGTAGATGAAACTTAAGCCAAAACCCAAGGAATGAGAAAGTCAGCCACACAAAGATATAAGGAAAGAGAAAGTCAACTTTTCTGTCCCTTGGCATGTTTTAAGGACAGAAACAAATATCTAGTGATTGATTCATTCATAAAGTGATGGGAAAAAAAGTATAAAGAAGGAGACATGGCATCAAATACCTAGAACTTTAGAGACCAAGTTAAGAAACAGGCATTTTATTTCAATTACCTAAGAAAGTATCGAATGTTTTAAAGTTATTGAATGTTTTAAAGGAGGTGATAGAAACCTACATGTTCTTCAAAATTATCATGTTAACTTATGCAATCAAAATCCCTCTTTGTATTTTCCATGTTTGGTGTTTCCCCTTATATTCTGTTAAAACCTTCTAGGTAACCTCCTTTAATCTGATGAGTCTACTCAGCCTCTGTACAGTACTCTCTGGTATGAACTTTGTCCTACCACAGACAAAGCCCAGTTCTGAGACTACAGAGAAATTCCTAGGTAACCAAAGAGTTAGTCGATAAAGAAGGACAAAGTAGGATACAGTACTGACTGGTATCTGTTCCCTATTGATAATTTTGGCAAACCCAAATTTGTTAGGATGAAAAATGCAGTAATTTCTTGTTCAGATTTCCGCGCAAATAAGACATACCCAGAGATCCTTATCTAGTGCTAAAGTGGGGGGTCAGTGGCTGCCATGTATAAATTTCCTATTAAAACAAATCAAAATGTAATAAAATTCACAGAACACTGTCACTAGAATGCACATCACTTAATGTTCATTTCAAAAGGTGTCTCAGAATCTTGCAATAACACATAGTTATAATTATGAACATCAGGGTCAACTAAAATAAAGCTGGGTTCATGGAAATGTATAGTTGTAGAGTTTACAATTTCAGAGATAATAATAATGATAAAACAAACAAATCCTAGATATTTGTGAAAATAATTTAGTTAGGCTTTTCCAAATTTTTTTTTTTTGTCCTGGAATTCATGGCATATCCAAAGCTCTGCTGATAATTACAGGAGTCGGGGGAATAAAACTTTTTAATCTGCAAATTTCATATGGCAATAAAACAGATGGTGAAACTTTAAAACACCTAGTTTTTTTTTTTTAGAAGGTGGTGGTGAAGCATGATTTAGCCTTAACAAGTTGCAAATACTAATACAAAAGGAAAGATTACATTGAATATTTATTAACAAAATGTAAAATTTGTTCAAGGATAATATTCAGCTCCAGCCAACAAAAACCCAAAGCCAGATTAGAGTTGAAGGCCAAGCAGGCAAAAGCAGCCTTCCTAAAGCCAGAGTGGAGTATTGGGTTGAACAATACATATAAAGAATTGACGTTTTATACTCTCTATACAGCAAGTTAATCCTATTAGGAATAAGTATTGATTTACATTTCACATCTAACTTTCTTAGCTCTGTCAAATTTAATGAATGTTGATGCAGATATTGATTTCTCTAGCAAAAGGAAATTAACAGGACATTGTCCAATTTTGACCTTTACTTAATGAGGCATGTATACATCAAAAGCCTCTTGGAACATGTTTTTGATCAGCCACAGAGCTTCAAAGCATTCTTATGTAAAAAAAAAACAAACAAACAAATAAAAAAAAACATTAGACTTTTAATGATTCCCCCAAACTCATAATTACTGTAGAGATAGGACTCAACAGAAATACAAAAGGAGGCAGTTCCCATGTCATAATCTAGGCAATGAGAAATCTTTAGTGGCTTGCAGAATGTGGAAAATGGGATATGTCTACTTATAATTCAAATACCATCTTTTACAAGAGCCCAAGGGGAGATTATTTAATAGCAATCCTGAATAAAACCTCTGGCTCCCTACCTTTATGTCTAAAAATAACTCCTAGCACATGTTTGTTTGAAACACTGCTACTTAAAAAAAGGTTGACTTTAGTTTTGGTGTCCTTTGGAGAAGAAATTTAGTTCCAAATTATTGAAAGGAAATCACATACAGTGCATTTCTGTTGATCTGCTGCTTCTAATTATTTCTTTTTTAATCTCCAAAATATGTTTTGTCTGTAAAACGAAGATGCTTAGAAATAATCACATAAATGTCTGTATCTTCAGAATTATTGTCTTTACAATCCAAACGGCATAGAATTTGAAGAATTGGGATCAAATGTTCCATTTAAGATTATATCTTGTTAAAAAATTTCTAAGAAACTTTTATATTTGTGGTAGCATTGTAGTGTTTTATATCAAACTGCTAAAAATTAGTAGCTATTACTGTCTTGAATATAGTTTGTTATATGAACCTGTATGATAATGGTATTTTTGGTAACAAGATTCTGATAGCCCAAAGTATAATTTATTGGTATGGGATTATAAGAAGGTTCATGATTTTTGTCAAATTAATACGTTTAAAGCCTTTTGCAACTGTCTTCCTGACATCTCTCCTTGTTTAAATTATGGATTTCTCTAACTCAACAGGTTCAAGAAAAAATAGAGTTTAGAGGCATAACAAACTGAGAGAGAGAGAGAGAGAGAGAGAGAGAGAGAGAGAGAGAGAGAAATAAGAAGTTGTAGACAATTAGATCAGATCTAAGCAAACTGGTCATACATAGTGCAAGTACACACCAAACATCTTATAAAGAGAGAAAGATTATTATTTACTTTGTAGAAATGTACAGATGGATTTCTTGACTACTGAACAATTCTAAGTTTCCTTAAAATTTATGAAATTAAAAAATATTCAAATAGTATGTGTTTTTCAGATATACTTCACCTGAGGTACTGTGTACCTCTAAGTTAAACTGTGCATAAAATGTCCTTTTCTTAAATAAATTCATTTGGTTGATGTATATATTATTCTGAATCCAAGCTACAGTAGAAAGTGGCCTAGTGAGACTTTTATAAGTATTTTTGATTATACTATAACCTTGATTATACTAAAGAAAATATGCAAAAGTATGCTAGCTTTATTAGGTTTTATTGATTACTTTTTTCCCGAATATTTTTTTAGCTCAAGTTCAATCATGACTTCTTTTTAAAATCTGATTTTTAATCTCTAATCTGTGTAAGTATAGATGCAATTAAAAGTGGAATAGAAGAGAACATTTTTTGCAACTTTGTATAGCAAATAAATTCTTAAAATTTTATAAGAAAATACCTTAAATAAAGGTTTATAATCAAGACATTAACTTTATTTCAGGTTTAAATTCCATCTCTTCCCTTTCCCTTCTACCCAATACTTACTTTAGCTATGTAAAAATAGGTAAGGTCAGTGATTCTTAACTAAGAAATTACAATCTGTATCTTGAATCATATTTTCTTCAATTGGATTCTATTATATTTCCTAAAAAGTAGATTAAAATAACATTTTTTGTGGGTAAGAAATATTAAGCATCAGAAACAAATTATCAAATGAAGTTTTAGAATGTTTCTCTTTAGAAGCATTTAAATAAGTGAAGGAGTATATGGGAAGGAGTATATGATAGAACTATTGTCTCTCCCAAAGCAAGGAATGGACCACATGACTTCTTAAATTTTTTTTTCAGTTCAGTGAGTCTATAATTTTAATTTTTAAATTCACTAATAGCATGTAAAGACTCTTGAAGAGCTATGGGATTGGAAAAAAATTTTATTTTTATACTAATAATGCAGTATAGTCACATGATGTTCTTCCCTCTAAGGATCTTGGAGAGTTTTCTTGACCTTTTTAAATTAACTTTCCTTGAATTTCTCAAAAGCATGCATAAGGCATGTTATTATCCACATTGTAACATTTAGGCATAGCAAAATTGAGTGCCTAAGGATTCAAAAACAAAAAGAGTGAATCTATACTTATGAAGCTTGAATACTCAAATTAGAAAATGATTTGTTATATGCCTACTAGGCAGAATTTACAGAGACAGTAATAACCCTGTCTTCGAGAAGAAAAGAGAAAAAATTCATTTTTAGAGAGAGCAGTCTAGGTTTGTGTACCTGTTATTGGTTGACTACATGCAACACAAGGATCCAAGAGTAATTCTGAAGGCAGCTTTCAAGGGGAAAATGAAAATGAAAACCAATAGATGGTCTAAGTTTTATGTAGTATGAATTCTATTTATCTTGGCTAGTTATTTTATTGTATATATAAAGTTGTAATTCTGTAAGTCCCATCGAAATTTAAGAGAAATGAAAGCATGAAAAAAAATATGAGTGACAATGTAAGGCCAAATTCTGATAAACAAGGCCTATTTTTGCATGTATTTGCCACATAACTCAAATGATATATTTAATCCTCACAATAATCCTATGAAAAACATGAATATTATAGACAGAGAAGTTTTGTATCTAGTTTTCTTTCTATCCTCCAAATCAAACATGACATTTTCAAAGAGAGAAAGAAGAGAGAGGTAGAGAGAGAGAGAGAGAGAGAGAGAGAAAGATATATATATATATATATAGATATAGATATATCTATATATCTATCTATATCTATATATATCTATATCTATATCTATATATAGATGATATAGATATAGATATAGATATAGATATAGATATAGATATAGATATAGATATAGATATAGATATAGATATAGATTAGATATAGATATAGATATAGATATAGATATAGATATAGATATAGATATAGATATAGATATAGATATAGATATAGATATAGATATAGATATAGATATAGATATAGAGAGAGCACCTTAGCTGTGAGGGAAGGCAGTTCCACTTAGGTATGGCCCAATAGCTCCGATTAAACTGACCCTGCTAAAAATAATAACTATAAATTCTGGAAAAAATTATCAATTAACTGCTGGAAAAATCCATAAAGAGAACAAAAAAGAGACAAAGAGTGAAGGAGAGATATTTGGAAGAAGGGAATTTTAGTTGGCAGAATTGTGTTCCCCAAAAGATACGTTCAAGTTCTAATCCTAGAACCTGTTCTAATTTCTAGACCTTGTTTGGAAATACAGCCTTTACAGATGAAATCAAGTTAACATGAGGTCATGCTTTAACCCATTTTTTTTTTGCCTTGAGAGTACTTGCCAGTGGCTGCAGCATTTACCCTGATAAACTCGCAGATTACAGTCCTAACTTTATCCCAAAAAAATGCCACGAAATATCTCACTTTTATTATTATTTTCACATTGCTCTTTGGAAACAAAGGGCATCATTCTATTTATAGAATTCTGTTTTTAGTACTTCGATCGCTGAAAATGTCAAATACTAGAAAATGTAGTATTTCTACTCGTGATGTTAATTGAACGCTGGCAGGAAGCTGCATTGTTTTTCTAAGCAGGAAATGGGTTAATTACTGATTTCCTTGAAATAGAAGGGAGATTTTGACATGTAGACACAAAGAGAGAATGACATGTGATGATAGAGGCAGAGACTGAAATATGTGTCTAGAAGCCAAGGAACACTAAGGGTTGCTGGCAGCTGCCAGAAGCTAGGAAAAGGCAAAGGATCCTCCTCTAGTAGTTTAAGACAGAGTATGTGCTGATGACACCTAGATTTTGGACTTCTAGCCTCCAAAACTGTGAGAGAAATTTTTTTAACCTCCTGATTTAATTTATATATGTATGTATATATATATATATATATATATATATATACTAAAAAATTTAATTTGGTGATTTGTAGTATAATAAAAAATATATACTATCTGAATTTCCTATATTACAGCTTTTATCTGAGACTAGTCCCCTTATTCAATGTAGAACAGCTATCATTTCAGTAGAAAAACCTTAACATTACTGAATTAATGAATCAGTACAGAGTTTGGGACAACCACATCCCTTGGAAAGTGAAGGCATAAATTCCAGAAAGAAAAGACTCAGAAAAGTGTAGACTCAGATTCCATATATACTTTCCCCAAATCACTGGCTAACCTTTGTATGACACATGTATGAGTCAAACATATGCATTATGCAGACAACAAACCGCCCTAGCAAGACTAAAAAATTGAATGACAATGAAAACAAAACAGAAATTTCAGTCTAAATTAAGCCAAGTTAACAACTTGAAAAAGCAAACAGAACTCTTTAGAGGAACATAAGTTCCAGAGTTTCAATGAGATGTCATTTATAATGTCCAGAATACATTCTAAAATGACTCAATATAAGAAATAGGAAAACAAAAGCCATTGTATAAAGAAAAGACAGTGAATAGAGACTAACTTTATTCACAGATTTTAGAATTAGCAGCATATAAACAGCTATTATTAGTATGCTCAAAACTATAAAAGAAAAACTGCTTATTTGACATAAAATCTCAGCAGTGAAAGAAACTATAGAAATCTAATGAAAATTATAGAATTGAGAGATATAACATTTAAAATAAAAATATTTACTAGATGTGATTAACATCAGCATAGAGATGACTTAGGAAAGATTCCATGAATTTGAAGAAAATTCAACAAAAATGAATAATAATTTTAAAAAATGACCAAAAATGTGTAGCACCTCAGAGACTTGTCAATGATTCAAAAGATCTACCAAATATATAATTGGAGTGTCAAAAGAAAAGCACAGGAAAATGGAGCAAAAAAAGATAGTAGAAGAAATAATGGCTGGAAGTTTACTGAATTTAATGAAAGACATAAAATTACAGATTCAAAAAGTTCAGTGAACACCAAGCAGGATTAACACAAAGAAAATCTCACTTAGATGCATCATGGTCAAACTATTAAATTTATTTTTATATAAATTTTAGAATAAATCTGTATATTTCTACAAAAAATAATTTGGGGTTACTTTGAGTCTTTAAAGAAAATTTTATTATAAAAATTTTGAGACTGAACACATGAACAAAGAACACAACTCAGCTTATTTAGATTTTCTTAAATTTCTCTTAGCAATATTTTGAAGTTTTTAGTGTATTGGTCTTCCATGTGTTTTGTTAAATTTAGTCTTTAAAAAAACATGTTTTTGATATATTTAAAATGTCTTTTATTTTCATTTCAATTTCCAATGGGACATGGATAGCATATAGAAATATAATTGATTTTTGAGTGCTGAACTGGTATCCTGTCACTTTGCGGAAATCATATATCTCTAGGAAGTTTTTTGTAGCTTCTTTAGGATTTTTCTAATTAGAGAAAAATATTGCTACAAATAAAATGTTTTATTTCTCTTTTCAAAGTTTGGTGCCTTTTTTTTCTTGCTCTATAAAACTAGTTTGGCTCTCCAATACAATGTAAAGACAAGTAATGACTGAGATATTTTTGCTTTGTTATTGAGATTGGGGTGAAAGCATTCATTTGCCAGTAATTATGATGTTATCACTAGATTTTTATAGACACACTTTATTAGATTAAAGAAGTTTTTTTCTATTTCTTATCTACTAAGAGCTATTTTTTAATCACAAATGTATAAGTTTTTGGCCAAGTATTTTCTCTGTCTCTATGGATATAGTATTTCTTTTTCTTTTTTTAGTTTGTGAATATGATGAATTAAGTTATTGATTTTTACATGTTAACCTTACCTCGCTTTTCTAAGAAAAATCATATTTGAAAGTGAAGGGTTATTTTAATATATGGCTGATTATGACTAGATAACTTTTGTTAAAGGTATTTTAAAATCTATTTGTGAAATATTGGTCTATAGTTTTCTTTTCTTATAGTGTTTAGGCTCATAAAATGACTTGGAAAATTTACCATTATCTTTTGTACTCTGGAAAAATTTGTGTATAATTATTTATTTTTTAAATATTAGGTAGAATTCAACAGTAAAATTATATAGGGCTGAAATTTTCTTTTTGAAAAAGTTTTAAATTACAAATTTTGTTTATTTAATAGAACTGCAAAATAATTCAATTATATATATATATATTTATTAACAAAGATTGTTTGTAATACTCTAATGTCACTATTTTAACACCTATATTTTCTGTAATTATTCTGTTTATTACTGGTATTGGTTATTTTTGTATTCTTGCTTCTTTCTTCTTGATTAGTCTGGATAAAGATTTTTCAATTGTATTGAATATTTTTACAGAACTAGCTTTGCTTTCTTTGCTTGCTTTGCTTTATCTCTATTGTTTTTCCATATTCTATTTTATTATTATTTTTTTACTTTTATTATTGCCTTTCATTGCTTAATTTGCACATAATTGTTCTTTCTTTATTAATATTTAAAAATATTACTTTAAATAATTTTTTGAACATTTTTTTCTTTTCTTATATAAACACTAATCTTATAAATTTTTTTCTGTTATTTAATTGTATTTCACATACTCAAATGTTTTTTTTTGTTGTTATTGTTGTTCAAAGTATTTTTTGGTTGTTGTTCAAAGTAACTTTGTGACGTGTGTGTGTGTGTGTGTGTGTGTGTGTGTGTGTGTTCCACAGATTGTTTTAACATCTTTATATCTTTATGGTTTTGCTTTTTTGATTTTATTTTGTGAATAGAATTTTTAAAAATGTATTTTGTATAATTTCAATATTTTTTAATTTTTTAAGTTTTGTTTTATTTCTTCCACATTGATATAATTTGGTAAATATTCCATTGTATTTAAAATAAATTCTTATTCAGCAATTGGGCAGAGTGTTTATAAATGTTAAAAAGGTCAAATTTGTTGATAACGTTTTTAAAGTTTATATTCTTGCTAATTTTTTGCCTACTTTTTCTATCAATAACAGAGATAGGTTTGTTGAAAACTTTGTCTTTGGAGATTTTTCTATTTTTTATTTTGTTTCTGTTAGATTTTGTTCTGTGTATTTTAAGGCACTTTTATTAGAGGCATGTACATTTTGTATTATAACTTATTGATATTGACCTCTTTATCATTATGTAATGTCCCTAATTAACACTGGCCATTTTTCTTCTTATCTACCTTTTTTGATATTAACATAAGGACTCCAGTTTGTATTAGTAATTGCATGGTGTCCTTAGCTAAGCTTCCATACATATTATGAACCAGTAAATGTCACCTTATATGGCAAACACTTTGTAAAAGTAACTAAGAATCTTAAGAGAGAGAAATTATTCTGGATTATATGAGTCCTAAATGCAGTCTTATTTGTCCTTTTTTTAGTGGAGGAAGGTTTGGCAGAGGCAGAAGTGCACTCAATATGACCCAGAGGCAGATTTTAGAGTGATGCAGCCACAAACCAGTGAATGTGTAGTCACCAGAAGTTGAAAGAAAGGAACAGATGCTCCTTTAGATTCTCTGGAGGTATAGGACCTATGTGGACATTGATTTCATTCAATGATACTGATTTTAGACTTCTGGTCTTCAGAACTGGGAGAGAATAAATTTCTATTGTTTTAAGTCATCAAGTTTCTGATAATTTGCCATAGCAGCCACAAGAAGCACCCACATGGTACATTTTCTTTCATTTTACTTTTAGTCTATCTAGTCTTTCTCATTCTCTTCATCTTCTCCTTTTGCAACTTCAACTTCAACTTATAAGTTTGTCCACTATATTACAGCACTTGCTCTGTTCCATTTTTTCACTATTGTTTTTTCTTTGTTATGCAGTTGTTATAATTTCTATTTAACCATCTTTGACTTTACTGATATGTTTCACTGTATTGTGCTCAGTCTACTTTTAAGCTAATTGATGAAATTATTTATTGTATTTTTATTTCTAGCATTTCCATTTGACTTCTTCATTTAGTTGTAATCTCCCTGCTGAGATTCCCCATTTGTTGATGTATCTTGTTTATCTTTTCCACTATATCATTTAACATATTATAGTTATTTTTAAATCCCTGTTCTAACTGGGTCATTTCTGAATCTGTTTCTGTTTTTTTGCCTCTTGATAATAATGGGTTTTTTTCTTGCCTTTATTTTTGTTATGCTTCTCGTAAGTTTTTATTAGATTCTAGATGTTATGTATAAAACTAGCAGAGACTGAGGAAAATAGTATTTATTCTTAGAAATGGGTATGCCTCATCTTTTGTCAAGCCATTAGTGTACTTGGTTTAATCATTCTAGTTAGTAGTTGTACTATGTTTGGTTTTATTGTTGCTCTAGTTACTTCCAATCTACCAAAAATTTAAAATTGTTCCAGTGGTAGATTACTGCTACTTTTTTTTACTATAAGGCCTGGAGTGCTAAAGAATTTTCTTTGTGTTTCTGCTCAACCCCAGATTTCAACAAGAGCTTTCACTACACTATTATGTTTTTCTTGAGGTATATTTCTGTTGCCTTTACTTGGTGCAGGACTTGTGGTAGAGGTGGAATATTTGTCAATGTTCCTGTTTCTTCCCTAATGGAAAACAAGCCCTGCCTTCTACTCAAATGTACAATCTAAAGAGTAGGCACCACATTCCCATTCCATGTCAGTCAAACTCTGCCCTGTAGTTGTGGGAATCTTGGATGAGAGTGATTTTCTTGGCCCTCTCCTAGGAACAGAAGATTTTCACTTTGTACCAGTGCAAGAATCTAGACACCAACTGTTTTCTTGTTCCTCCACAGTAGTAGATGTTTTGGCATAATGACAGTACACTGTGGAAGTTGGTTTCCTACATTTCTCTCAATGACAGCATACTTCTGTCTAAAATCAAGGTAAGGACTAGTAAAGTGAGAGGATATCTTTCCCTTCCTCAAAAAGCACATAGCTTTCTTTTTCAAATCCAAGTGGGATCTAGGGAGGGGTATCATCAGCTGATCATCATCTTGTAATTGTGTAGGGCTTAGAGCATAAACAAGCTTCTCCTAGTAGTACTTCCCCGTCCTTTAAACTAGACAGAAACTGTACACCTGTGTGACAAAAGATATTTCTACAAAGTGTTCATTCAAATAGCCTCCTTCTCATCAAACAGGATCCATTGTGAAATGAATCTCAGATTCTACATTAAAGAGTCTTCCATTTCAATCTTATAGCTTTCCATCACAGGCATTTGAATATCAGAAGAAGAGGTTAAATTTAGACACCCCTATTGCTAATATTTTTCTTAAAACTTAATCAAAAAATTTTTATGGGTCAGGCAGGCCCTGAAAGTCCAACTCTTAAAAATCTCAATCTTTTATTTAAAAATTATCATGTTATTTACATATTTGTAACCTCCTAATCCCAAATATTTCTAAATTAAATTACGGAGATCAAAATATGCAGTATTCTGCCGACGGCATTTTAAGATTTTTTTCATTTTTCCACAGGGTTTACAACTTTTAAAACAACAACTCCCCTCTTTTTATTTTTCTGTACGTATAAACAAGACACAGCAAAAATATGATCATAAGACTTTGTGTTCTAGCAGTGATTGAGTGTGGTTGGGATGGAAATATTGCCTTTGCTATTATGATGTTTGTGTATTGAGTTCCTTCCAAGATAATCCTGGCATTAGAAAAAAAGAATTCCATCTATAGAGTTTTTTTTTGTTTTTTTTGTTTTGGGAATTATTGGTGCCAACCATGGTTTTAAGTTACATTTTAACAGTGAGGTGGGGAGACATTGCCCCAGATGGTAGATGTAAAAAGTGCCATAAATTTTAATGAAGTAAATAAGTCACTAATAACCCCACTGCTAACACTGCTATGTTTGGGGCCGACCTTAATAAAGAAAAATTAAAAAGGCACATGTAGCCCTTAAACAAGTCCCTAAAAAGCCTAATATGATTTATTGATTCAGCTATTCACACTCTTATTGCATAGCCCCTAGTCATCTGCTCAAGTAAAGCTGCTTCATGTAAAATAAGTTAAATAAATAAAATAAATAAATAAGTAAATAAATAAATAAATAAATTATTTATCGGCCACCAGATGTCCCAGTCCATAACATGTGCTGGTAGATTTCAGGTCACCTGAAGTTCAAGCAGATTTCCTAAATATACATGTTTTTGGTAGTGATATTACCTTAGAAACCATACATGTAAAATTTTTTTTCAGCCAGAACACAGAGATAGCTTCATGCTTCCTCTAAGTTGTAATCTTAACAATTAGTTATCTTTTTGTGAAGTAGAATTTAACAGATAGGTTATTAATTAAGAATTCTGGGAAATAACATATGAGACTTTCTTGCTTTTCATTAAAATCCTGGCAAAGATTCCTGAGGCTAGGTATCATTAGGTTTTCAATAACCCAAACAATTAACTTGAACATGGTAACTGAGTTATTCTCTAGTTGAGGTAACTGATACCCAGGGAGGTTATATCACTCACCAACAACACACAGAGTATAGAACAGAACCAACAATCAGATGCAGGCCTTTTAGACCAGATAAGGTAATAAAGTACATATGTATTATACAAATCTAATAATGTACTAATACACCTATTCATTATTATATGCACACAAAATAAAAAAATAAAGGATGAGATAAAAATGAAATTAATGACATTTTAAAATATCTTGCTGTGTTAGCTTCACTACTTATAGTTAAAATATCAAAGCAGAATCTATAGCTAAGGCAAGGCTCGTCATTAACCATGGCGAATACATACTCCTATTTCAAATATTCTTCTTTATAATATTAATTCTAGGATACTGATTTCTTATCATATCTAATTGTATCTTTAGTTTGCTTGTTTGTTTGTTTGTTTGTTTTTTGCCTACTGATATAGTTGATGAAGAGCTCATATAAAGTGTCAGCTCTGCCATCTCTTGTTGTTTGCTGTAATTACATGACTTTTATTATTTTTTTGAATGGAACTTGACTCCTCGGGACTCTTTTTAAGCTACTTGTGAATTTCATAAGGATTTAGATTAGTTGAAAGAGGATAATATTTAAAATCCCAGTTAATTAGGAATACATCACATAATTTTTAAAGCCAACATCTGTGCATCTGTGTGAAGGCACCACTGACAGACCCTTTATAGGGTGGATATTTCTTTCCACCTGATATCTCTCCTACTGTGTAATACATTGGGTAATCAGGAGATGGATGGAATGGGGTTCCAGGGTAAATCAGTTCATAGCTTGTGTACATTTTCCTATTGTGCCTTATCGCTTTCTTATTTTTAGACAAAAATAAATATGCATAAAGTCCTATTTTTTTCTCACACTCAACTTCAAAGATTCATCATGAGATAAATATCTCCAGGCAGAGTTAGCACCATTAAGATACCTACAGTCCTTTATACAATGCTTTGTATCTGATGCTCTGTCTTTTCTCAGTAAAATATTCTTGTTTATCAAGATATTCCAGTTATTCTCCCACGATAATCCAAAATTTTATGTGATGTTGAATTACATATTTCTGAACTACTCAATATGTATTAGAAACCACATGCATTCAGGAAAACACAAATAACATTTTGGCTGATTTGGGTCATTTATGTAATAAATTAAATTCAAACAGACTTCAACATTTTAGCAAAATATAATGAAGACAAAAGCTCAAATGCATAAACACATATGATTGTATGTTTTTTCAGTCTAGGCTTGAACTCAAAAAATTACTTGACAATTATTGGTTTTATGCTAGGGGACTTCAATATCATGCTTGTTTTTAAAGCAGAATTTTTTTTGTCCATAAGATATTTCATTTTGACTATAAACTTGTTTGTATATTTAGATACTTTTTCCTTTACCTTTGGCCCTGAACAAACAAAAATATATTATTTCACTCATACAAGAGGGTGATCCAAACTGATGCTGTTCTCTACCTGCATCTACCCACAAATTCAGAGACTAGAGAAAGTTTGTTTCTACCATTTACCAGTGAGCCTGTTAATACAAATGAGAACCATGTCCCATAGAAGTTAAAGTGTCCTGCTTCAGACCTTTTGTCATAGTTATATCAATTACATTAACCTTAAGGGTGGAAAGGAAAAGGACATTACTTTGTTTGATAATTACTTTGTATATTAAGATATTGTTTTAAATTATTACAATGTTTTTGCATTCTCCAACCAGTCTCTCCAAATGTTTTCCCCCTCAGATCTTTGAGTTAAATTTCAACAAAACATAACAATTTAAAAATAAAAACAGTATTTACTTCTGTATAGAATGCTGATGAAAATTCAGAACAAGCTATACAGTTTTCTCAAAGGTTTCATTTCAAACACAGATATTTCAGAGGATGATAGCTTAAGATGTGTGCATTTTTTTCAATATAAAGGTAATTTATAATATAAAACTTATTTTTAATAATTTTAATAAAATTAATTTTAAATTCTGGATGACAAGGGAAGGGTGGAGAACATCTAAAAGGAAAACTCTCCTATTTCGAGATATAAAACTTTCAGATTAATGTTTCAGTAAGAAATGATCTAGTCCTCCATTTGCTTGTCTTACAGATAAGAAAGTGAAGAATACAATGCTTTTTCAAGTAAACTGTACTGAAAATCTAATTAAGGAAGATCTAAGTAGAACTGCTATCAGAAGCTTTAGGGATAGAATGTTTTAAATATGGTAGACATTTTTCTGAATCTGGAGCTAGGTGAAGATGATCCCATAGAATTAGAGGAGGGTACACACTCAGAGTCTTATTCATAGAGGTTTCTCACACTTTCCCCTTAGACATGTTTAATTAGCCAGAGCCTGTCGTGTTTATTTGGTAGATTTGGATACAAACGAATAAAAGGTCTTTTCATCTCTTTTTATCAGTAGTCCCCCAATGCCAAGGCAGGTGTCTGTGGGATTAAACATAATTGCAAAAGGAGAGAGGAGAGAAGAAGGGAGCAAGATAATAATTCCCAACAGAGCTGGAATTTGAGAATGGGAGCAGGTGCTGCAAGAGGCCCCATGTATCCAACTAATTTAAGCTATGATGTTGTGTAAAGGCCTACATATTCATCCTTTCAACGGGGAGAGCACTGGCAGCCTGTGAGTACAAAGACAGCCCCGTCGGAGTGATGCCAGGATGGCCGGCTTCAGAACCATGGCTACCAGGGTAACCAGACTCTGCTTCTCACTGCTGCCTTTGTTGGGTGGCAGCCACAGGAAACAAAGTGCCACTTCTTACCATTGTACAGGCACATGCATAATCATCATCCTTTTGGCTTATCATCATGAATTAGCAATTACTCTATTATTAGATGGAAGAGCAGCAGCAGGTGACAAAGCACCACAACTTTGAGTTTATATTTCTGAACCCCTTCATTTAGTTTTTCAGTTTTGGATTGACCTCTTCAGCTAGTGTATTCCTATTGTGCAGAAAATTCTATGATCCCATAGAAAAGCGGTTTTCTTTCTCAATTTGGAGGATCTGACCCATGGTTCGACTGGAGGGGGGAAGAAAGCACTAAAGAAATATGGACAAAAAGGTCCTTCTTCAACTCAGAGAACACCTGGACTAAACAAAAGGGCCCAAACCTTAAAGCTCTCACCCACCCACTGCGCCAGATCAGCTTCCCATCACAGGCTGACTCTTCTAAGCCACTATGACTGTCTGGACTTCTCATTGAAGAGCCATTATTTACTAAAACTTTTTAGATAATGCCACTTTTTATTTAGTTGAACCCACAATTCTCTAACATTTAGAGAATGAGAAGAAAACTGGGGGATTTTAGTTCTTTTGACCCTGGGCTTTCTAAACTGGATGAATGGGAAGAATTTTAATAGTAACTAATAAATTATTTCAATGAATCTTAAAAGAAGGAAGTTTTTTGTTTACCTTAAAAAGAAAAATAAAGCCTTATTTTAAAATCTGGATTACATTTTTTTTAGACCTTAGAGAAAAACATAAATATTGGCATTCCAAATTGTAATAAAACAGAAGAAGTAAAGTTATTTTCCCACAATGTTATGGAGTACAATTTCTTTCATAGTAGTATATATTACCATGTAATAGGAATATTTTACTTATACAAGTAAACTATCTGTTTTGGTACTTTGTGTTCTGTCAGCTAGAAAAAATAAAATCAAAGTATTGGTATTTTCACCATATAAAATTATAAAATGAATGTATTAATGGTCTAATTCTACATGTCATATAAACACCCAAGTATAGTCTTTTTCTCTATATATGTAATTAAGTACATTGTAAAGTACCTGAAACACCAGCAATGTTAGGATTTAGAGTTTGATGAATGTATATGTTTAGGACACCAGGAGGGAATCTTAATCTGGGGCCATAATTTGCACTTTGACATTTCAAGATATGTCAGGGTATCTTAGGGAAAATGAGAATGAAAGATTAAAGAGATTTTGTTTATTTGTTTGTTTATTTTTGAGAATACTAAATAGGACGGCCCTTTTGGACAGCTGTTGCTGAGAATATAGAGCAAATTAAGGGTAGCTTTGCAATTCTAAAATGACAAACTGAAAGGAGAAAAATTCACTCTGAAGAAACTGCTAGAATGTAGGGATCTTAATTGAGTATCGGTGGTAAGAAAAAGGGACAGAGATGAGATTACCAATAAGGAAATTGAATTCCAAATTATCCCCTGAAGAATTTTGAAACAAGATACTAAACAGGAATCCATGCAATAAAATTAAAGTTGTTCAAATGATAGAGCTCATCAACCACTTGGAGTTCTATGAGAAATAAGAGTGAAAGGCATTTCTTTTAGGGCTTGAAAAAACATTGCAGTAAAGATGGAGAGAGGGTCCTTTTGCTATTTTAGTAAGGCCATCACTGGGGACTGAGCCAGGCCATGTGTGACAAAGCTAATAGCAGCAATAAAGAGAAGAGTGAAATCCTAAGGCAGTGTGAAAGAGTAGCAGCTGTGACTGTGCAGCCAATCAACATAAAGCCTGGAGAAGTCCCATGGAAAACTCAAGTAGCAACAGAGAAGAAAATGTCAGAAGTGCTACAAGGAAACTATCTACATTACAATTTCTTCAAAAAGGACAGTCTGAGAGTTACAGCCATTAACCTAGGGAAGTTTGAAGACAGGGCAATTTTTGTTATAATTTTTGTTGTTAATTTTACCCTGGTTGTATCTAAGCTTGGTTAGCTGTGAGAAACTTGGGTTACTTAAGATTGAAATATATATAGCCTGTCTATTCTTATGTAAAGTATAGGATACTTATGAATTCTTTCAAAAGGAAAAGGATGCTTTGACAGAATGAGTCCTGTCTTATTCTAGTAGAAATAATTTTATAAGCTTAATATTTAAATTTCATGAACCATGATCAGTTTATTTAGAATCTCTAAATAAATCTCTTAAAACATTTATCTCAACTTTTGAAGTAAAGTGAAGAATCTTCAGAAAGCATCTTGGGGAAGAAGATGGCTTTGGTTAAATTAATTCAACCTGATTACTGAAGTAAACTGGGATCTAGGAGTGAATCTCACATTGAAAACAGCTGTCAGGTTTGGACTTTGAAATGAGAGATGAGGACTTGTAGATATTTAGCAACCCTCAGTTTACCCACTTAAATCAGAAACTTGAATTCCACAACAATTTCAGACATCTTGGCTATGTGGTGACCAGGCCTGGATTAGGAGAGCGTAACAATGACAAGAAGTAGAGAAGAATTACTAGATGCCAATACTTGTTGGGTATAGTTCTAGGCACATTCTTAAACAACTCTGTTCATTTGAAGCACCTCAGAATTGTGGGATCTGGTTAGAAATGTGGACATCCATGAAGCAAGATAGGGCTTGTAGGGAACGCAGGGAAGTAAAGTATATTTAGTCACCAGATGGGATCATAAAAAGAGATTCATGGAGTGGTCTGTGCTAAACCAGCAGAGCCTAAAATTATGAGAACAAGAGACACAATTTTGCTAGTAGAGGTTTAACCGTAATTTTTGATTCCCAGTCCCGTGCTTACTGGTTATGGGAGAAATGACACTGTCAACAGGTTGCTGGTTCAAAACACGCACTGTAGCATGGATCACATTACCCAAAACAGCTGGCACTGTAACTGAGTTTTTAAAAAGCCATTTTATAATTCTAACTGTACAGCAGATCCAGATAATAAAAGGCATGGTAAAATCAGCGCATTCATTAGCATAAACCCATTAGAACACTTTAGTATTACAGCTAGTATGATTCAATTTATGTGGAATATCACGAGAGCAAATAAGATATTTTGTAAGTCCATAGATAGTTGCTTTGGAAACAATATTTTGAACAGGAAAAGAGAATCCGATGCAGAGTAAGGATCTATTTTAGTGAAATTGAATGCTGCCCCTTCCATGATGGAAATCGTCCAACTTAAACAACCTGCAAACAGATGGCTGTCTCATACTCTGTGTGCCATACTGGAGCTCCAGGTCTTTGCTGTCAGCAGTTTGGGAACTTACCAATGCCTGTAGCCAGAACAGCATTGTTGAAAAGTTGTTTATGTTGCTGAGTTCATGCATAATCTCCATCCCTGCCTCCATGGCCACTTTCTTAACAAGCTCATTGTGCAAGGATAGTGGTGATTGGGGAAAGAGGCTGACGGATATTCACAGAATGAGTCACCCTGCGCAGGATGCCCAAATACCTTTTGCTAATGTTTCTATTTATGAGCATTTACAATGGACACAAACATCTTCACAGTCTGTGCCCATTTGAATAAATCTATTCATATATTTTTTCCCCGCAACTCCTTGTTACTAATTTTCCAATCATGTTTCTTTCTAATTTTTGTTTATCATTCAGCGAAACTGTTTACTACTGCCCATGAAATCATGTAGATCTGTATTTCTAGACATCTTCCCTTCCAAGTAAAGTGATAAACCATGTCCACTGTTAAAAAAAAATTGGCCATCGTAAAGATTTATCTTTTTTACTGTCCTTTGGGGCATCCCCAGGATACGTCCTTACTACTTCAAACACTTCCTTTTGGAGAGATTCATGCACAATCACGCACAATCATCTCTAAACTGGGACCCAATTTTTCTCTTCTTCAGTTAATTCATCCCTTAGGATCTATCCATGAGGCCACAGATGGTTGTTGAGAGCCATAAAGCAATGTAGCAGGAATAAGAGCCACAGGAATCTGAGCCACTTCTTCTTGCAACTTACTTGTGATTTCAGTCACTACTCAAACCCTGTTTTACATATAACCCCTTCAACCTGATAACAGATCACTGCTGTGCACACCCACCTATATCACTTGGTGGACCACCTCATATTTAGTTTGTTATGGGCATCTAAATTTCAGGGAAACTTAAGTGCTCCTGGACAAGTACTGTTTCTCTACTAGGTCCTAGTGATAAGCCAGAAGCTGCCTCTCAAAAGGAGATGAGTTATGTCTGAAGAAGACATGGTTTTGTCCTGAAATCCTAAATCCATACAATGATTCAGCTGTGAGGCTTTACTAAAGCTTCACATAGCATACCTGTCTACCACAGTCACTTCAGTAAACATTGAGTCGGCTGGGTGATATAGCCCAAATGATAGAACAGTTTACATAGCAAGTTGGACCTACTGCAAAGCCTTCTCTTACTTTAAGTCACACTCAAAACTGCCATTCTTACATATTATTCCAAAAATGTGTATATACTGTTTTTAAAATACAAAGAGGTTCACTAAATGTTACATCTCTTTCTTAGTAATTTGAAGGGTCAGATATAATAACTTTTCCTTCATCTTGGAAAGGATCTTATAACATGTACACATGTCCTGGATATTGCACTAAGCTGCCAGGCCCATGAATTTGATGAGATTTGCCTTTCATCCTCTGGCACACATGTTTCTTTCTTTCCAAAATATCCAAGACAGTCACTACTTCCTGTTCCTGATTCCTATCAGCCTGATAGCAAAGGAGGGTGTGATATGAAGGCTTATTGAATGGAGAGGTGATCAAGGCTCTTGTGGATGAGATTATAACAGAGGGCTGGAGTATTGATATAGCTCTAAGATAGAACAGTAAAAATAATTTTTGGCCTTGTAAATTGAAAGCAATGTGTTTTTGTGGTCTTTTATTAACGTTTAAGAAAATCCGACAAATCAATAATTGGCTACCAGATATCAGAGTATGCTTTTCTTTGCTCCAGTAAAGAAACCACATCTGGAGCAATTGTTAGAATTGGAGTCACAGACTGATTAAGTTCAAAACAATCCACTATAATTTCCTAAGATCTGTCTGGGTTTTGCTCAAGACAAATAGGTAAGGTCCAGTGGGGATACAGCAGGAATCACAACCTCTGCATTCTTCAGAACTTTGGTGGCAACTTTGGGGGAAAACATCTCCAAGTCCTGATTTGTAAACTCAAATTTTGTATCTGACTTCACACCCTACTTTGTTGCCTCTCTTGTGTATACTCATTCTAACACAGCTCTTACATTCTAAATATACCTCCTGATTTCCCTAACCACTGACCTGGCTGCCTGAGAGTGACCTGCTACATACTACCTCATGTACTCAGTCTTCTGCGACTCTCAAGGAACAAAGGATCTATAGTATTACCTTCCAAATTCACCACAATCTACTGTGTATGTAACTTGCTTGAGTATCTTTTAGTTGTGTGAGTTTAAAAAAAAATGATCTTTCTGTACTAAGTCTCTTCAGTGCTATATCTGCAACATGATAGGTGCTCCATACATACATATTTGTTAACTTAGACATTTGTGAAGGGGAAAGATGAAGTGTGTCTATATTGGAGCAAATTTAGAAAGTAGCTCAAAATACACTGCTGCTCGCTCACTTTTTAAAATACAATGAGACAGGGTCATATCTAGAGCTAAGGTCAGTGGCAAAAAGGCAAAGGAAAGAGTAAGTTATACTTGCTTTACAAGCTTAAACCCCTTTCCTACTCAGACCATTCCTTCTGGAAAATACATAGGAGTCACAAAACATGAGAAACCCAAGGAGGTCAAGTAATAAGATAAAACAATATTTTCAGGGGTATGTTAAGAAAGTTTTACTTGTTCCTTCCATACAGACACACTAAGCAATGTAAAAACTAATGAAGCATGTACAGATTAATCATATAATTTACTATCAAGACACTTTTAAGAATGACAAGGCATACTATTAAAAATTATATTGAGACAGCATGGATAAACACAGGCTGCCTCAGGCAACCAAGACCTATGATCGTGGAATGACAATCACCTATGATATACCTGGCATTCTCAGAGATTATCAGGTTATATTTGCAGGGTGAGCCTGAGGACTCAGAGCCAGGAAATAACTATTCCATGTGACTCACATCATTTACCCACATCACTCAAGACGTACTAACCTGTATTGTGTTTGAGGATAGCACCTCTTTTCCCCTTACTTCTCCTCATTACTTTCATATGTATCTTCCTTAATTTATTTCTTATTAATTTTATTTTATTATTGTTTCATTTTGCTTCTCTCATTCCTATACTTCCACAGTCTCAATTTACTACCCCATCCCTCCAGGTATTCTTTAGAGCAAGAACTGAGGCTCCTGGGGTAGAACTTCTTTTCATCTGAAATATAAATTTGCATCTTAAAAAGCAGACAAAAATTCAGACTCTTTCATTTCCCAGATGTAAGACTATGAAAAAGTGGTATAAGTCCTCCACTTATACAAAATAGAAATATTAAAATTACCAGACTTTCTGATATTTTGAGCAAACTGGATTTCTTAACGAAAACTTTTGATCTAAAATAAACTTTAGAAATCACCTTGTGCAGTTTTTTTTTTTTTAATTGCATTCATTTCTGGGATCTTACCTTATAAAAACTATTCAAGAAGAAACTACAGTTTAAAGGAACAGCTTTTAATTGACATAGCACATTTAGAAAAATTGTTGAGCAATGTAACATGGACTGTTTGCTTAGAGATCACCTTATTTTATTACCTGGGGGCTGAGATTCAGGTCATACTTGGAGACAGAAAATAACAGAATTGTACCGTGATGAGGAGGTGACCAATTACTTGTAGAAATGTACAGAGGTAAAACTTAGTTCAGGGATTCTCTGAATATCAATTATATTCAGCTGTCATTTTGCTATGTAGCCTGGACTGATTGCTTAATCTTTCAGTTACTAGCTAGGAGTGACAGGGCAGTACAGAGCCAAAAGGCAGACTGTAGGAGTATGCAAAACCTCAGAAAACTCATTGTTTCATCTCCACTCTTAGAGAAACTTTTTCCTGCAGAGTATTTTAGTAACCCTGTGATATGGAATCATCGATATTTTAAGGATGCCTTTTTAATTAAGAGTCATCACCAAAGATTTAATTAAGCTCCAGTTAATTAAATGTTCTTTTAAAGTAAGAAAGTATATAAGGTTCTTGTTTTTTTTTTTTTTTTCCTTAAGTTTTAGTGGATGCTTTTTTAAACTTTTGGATTAATTTGCTTTCTTTATTATGGTTCTACCTATTAAGGAGTTCTATGAATAGGCAAATATTTAACATCTACCTCCTTTTGCCTAACCACTTTGATAAGTGTGATTACAATTGGTCATTATATATTCAGCATTCAAATGACTTCTGTTTCCTTGACATATTAGATTTTTTTTACACTTATGGTAATGAAACGAGAACTTTTTGTGAAAAGTCAGAGCATTTGAATTGGGTTTGATTCTCTAAGAGATCAATGGATCTCTTTCCATTACTTTTAGATCTCCATTGAAAACTCCGGCAAAGAGTTTCATTGGTAGGTCCCACTGTTTCTTAGCTAAACAATGTAGATAATGCAGATCACACTTATCTCGGATATTGAAAAATCAACTCACAATACATATTCTCCTAATACTGTATTATTGGCATTTTAATCTACAAAGAACAGCATAATTTCTTACAGATACATGTATTCTTCTATATCTGAAGAAAATTCTTTCACATCTCAACTTAACCAATTACTACATATAAGGTATCAAAAGGATCTGATTTTGGAAGTATAGCTAATCTATTGTTCTCTAGCTTTGTCTCAAAAAAATTTTTTTTTCACCAAGAGGCAATCATTAATTTGAAAAGCTATTTTAAAAATAATATTAATTTGTTATAATTTTTTAACTAAACCAAGTAAACACTTTGGATGCTAACAACTTCTCTGAGACCAAATTTTTAAAAATGTTTTATTGTTGAAAAAAAACCAACCTACACAAAAGCAAATGGAATGGTGTAAAGAACTTTCTGGCATTCCAAATAGTCCATGCTCAGTTTGTCTTCCCTGTCCCAGCTCAGGAATAATCCTCGTCTCCAAAGAGCACTGGTTCCTTTGATTCCTTTTATTGTAGAATACAACTTAGAAATCCAGATACTATATTTCATGAGCAAATGACGCTATTTACAGATTTTCTATCCTGATCCAGTTGTTTCTCTGTCTAGTCCTACGCCAGTACTAAATTCTTAATTATAGAGGCTTTATTATATGTATTAATTTCTGGTAAGTCTAGATGTCCCTCACTCTGTTTCTTTTCAAAATTTTTCCCCCAGATAGTCTTGGTTGTTTGCTTCTCTAATTTTACAATTAGCTGTCTATCTCTAGAAAACAAAAGTGGAATTTTTCTTGGGATTATGTTAAATTAATTCATTTATTTAGGCAGAAAGATAGGCATTGATATAACGTGTCTTCTTATATTTAATATATTCCTATGGAATGTATGCTATTACTCATACATTTCATTCTTATATAGTCATTCACAATGCAAGAGTCATGTGGTGTCCGCAATGTTCTATTTTAGCTATAAATTGGACATTTTTTCTTAATTAAATTTTTATTTATTTATAGACATTCTCCACCCACAAGAAATAATTACTATCTTGCTTAACTTCTTGACAATTTAACTTTGTTAAACCCATCTTCATCTTTCTAAACATTTATTTTGTTTCCATTGCTAGAACTAAAGTTAGTATTTCCACATTTTAAAAAATATTAATAAGTTAAGGTTTGTATTTTGTATTGTTTATGCTTGTATTATACCAATCATTTCCTTATTTCCTGGCAGCCCAGACATTTTAATTCATATAAATTAACAGTGATTTTCTCTTTGACAAAGAAAATACCTTTTGGTAACTACAGTGGAAAGTTTTATAAAAGGAAATCAAAACTAAAAAGAAAAATACATTTTCTTTATTATGTTTATTAAAATATAAGACTGAATCAACTTCCACCTTCTTTTTCTATTTTATAAAAAATAATGTCAAATAATTTTTTCAGTTGGATACATCAATTACATAGTTTTTCTTAACTGTTAGCATAATCATAAAGTTTTGTCTTTGTTGTTGTTGTTTATGTGTCTTGTTTCCACAAAATCACCATGCCCTTTTCTGTCACAATGTACTACACATTTGTGACAAGAAAAATCAATGAGGTCATTATAATTTATGATTTGTGCCTATATATATAAAAGAAATCAAGGTGTTCCATAATTTATGCTTACTATATAAAATTACTAATAATTTAACACATGACTTTACTATTAGATAATTTTTTTACCAAAAATATGCAAATTGCATAAGGTTCAGATTAAGACATATAGTTAGATAGATGATAGATAGATAGATAATAGATGATAAATGATAGATTTGATAGATGATAGATAGATATGAGTTTATAAAATATGTAAAAGGGAAATAAAATTTATATGAAAAAGACAAGAGATAATTGTTCTAAGAACCATAACTAAGTTAATTATCAAAATAGAGTATCAAAATTGATTGGCTCTGAGCTTTTATAAAGTTAAAAGGTTAATAGATTAAAAAAAAAAAAAAGATGAGCCATAGTGGTGGTTGGGAGGAAGCCCTTATTTCCTTGTCAGAATTCTGAACCACATATTTTCTTATACCAATAGCATAGAAATTTTTCATTAATAAAATATTCAGTAAGATTTTTAGCTTGTTTTATTCTATTTTTAAAAGAGAGATGAAAGAAATAAAAATAGCATTAGTTATTATTGTTGAAAATATATCTAATCACTTGAGTTTCTTGACCTAAAATTAATTACTTTGAAAATTTTAAATCTTTGACAAATTACTAGTGGTCCTATATAAACAGCAATTCTCTTTGTAGAGTAATAATTTTATGAAAAGACATGTTAAAGCAATTTTTTATCTTTATTATCAAAAAGCATAATTGCTGTTTATAGATATGTTACATTAAAATTGCACTCCTATTTACATTTTTTGGAAGTATTGAAATGAAACAAAATGTAATCTGGCTCTAGAACATGCATATCAGTATGGTTTTCTGTCATATGGCGTGTTCATAGAATGTAGATGAACGTAGAGCAATCTCTTCTAGGACTGTCCACATTGCTGATTTCAAGTACATTTTCTGCCATATCTCAAAATATCTCTGTAATTGAGGTTTCTGATTAATTTATCCTGGTTATTTGATGTCTTAAAACTAATCAAGATAGGATAATGAATTGTCTTCTTCTAAGTGTGCTCTTGCAGCAATTCGTGGAGAACTTATGGTAATAATAGAACATTTATGTCCATTCCACCAGACATATAAAACTCAGGTTATTTTTTAGTTCATGCCAAATACATTTAACTTTTATATATGTGTGTATGCTCCACAATGAGGACATACATATGAGAAGGCTGCAGTTTCTGCCAAAAAAGAGCTTTTCTACTGGGACAAACAGTAATATAAACATTAGTCACAATACAAGTGCTTGTATTTTAATTAAAACAATAGTAATAGCTTTGCCTCTAGGGTGAAGAAAACTTCCCAGAGTAGGTGACATTTGAGCTGTTCTTACAGGATTATTAGAAATTTATCAGGTTGAAAATACAGAGAGGAACATTTGAATTAGGTTCTGAAGTTGGGTTGGAATGAGAACTACTGCTGCAGCTCAAGTACAAAGTTGCTGATTTGTTTGATTGTTTAATTGACATGGGACAGCATCCATGTCTGCAGCTCCTGCAGCTCCCACTAGGTCCCGTTTAGGTCTTCAAGCCCTAAATGGGGTATATGTGTGAAATGCATCATCCTCCTCTGGAAGCCCCCTTTGTACTCAGAATTGGATGTAATGAGAGACATATGCAGGTTCCAGTTTTTCCTCATGAATTTTAGTTTATTTTTTATTACAGCTTTTCTTCCACTACTGGCTTCAGTGATCCATAGCAACTTCAACCCCACCACCAGATGCAGAGACAACAGCTTTCCAGAAGCTGTTTCACCAGCTCCCAATATTATGTAAGATCTAAAATAAATTCTTTATACCACATCATTCGAAGTAATTTTGCCTCCTTGGTTGAACTCCAAGTGATACACAAAACATTCTGTTATTTGAAATTTACAAATAAGGCATCAAAACATTATCTTTTTCTTCTAAAGTCACCTAAATCAGAGAGATTTTTGTGTGCATGTGTGTATATTTACCAACCCATGAGGGAAGTAGTAAAGAAAAAGCAGAGCTAATTCTAGTTAGGAAAGTAAAGTGCTTGATTATACCTAGAACACCTCCATGAAAACCCATTCCTTCTTGAAAAGAAAACAAAGGGAACACCTTAGATTCAGATTTGTTCACATAGATTAAGATAAGAAATGCTATCTTCACTCTGAAGTTAATATGAAACTGAGGGAGATATATGAAGTAAGGACTGATTCTCTCTTCACATGTATGAAATAATAAATAATGCTATTAATGACGCTGTTAAAAGTTCTCTTGATCTCATCTACTGTGAGGTCTCACAATTTCCTGCCATATTTTTTGTCTCAATCCAAAGGTAATTAGCAAACTGCTGTGCAAATGTTTAATAAATTTGATAAATGAGTTTATTTAGAACAGCAGTCAGGTACTGAAGATTGGATACCTTTGATATTGAATCAAAACATCTGCCTTTCTGATACATAAACTAAGCTAATAGTTAACTTCAAACCCTACCTTTTTTATTTCTTTGGTTTATTTGGACAAAGAGTAAAAAAATTAAAGATATTACTTTAAAGCATCTGTAGATCTAGAACAATGTTTATCCGCAGTTGTTCTTTTATAGCCTAAAAAATAAATAGCCATTTGAATGACAAAAAGACAAGATTAGCTAACGATTCTTGATAAAGCCTTATGATCTTGTGTGTGTATGTGTGTGTGTGTGTGTGTGTGTGTGTGTGTGTGCGCGCGCGCGCGCGTGTGTGTTTGTGTTTTTATGAGTGGAGAAATGGATGACCATCCCAGGAGATTGAATTATTTGTCCTTGGCCTACAAACTTGAAAAGAAGAAACTACTTGTATTGACAGTAAACACACAGACAACCTAGCTATAATGATTCCAATCAAATTAGCTGCCCTATTTTGCTAAGAATCAAGAGCACAATTAAGAAATCAATGATGATTATTGTATGACAAAATACAGCATCTGGCAGAAAAAAAATCTCTGTAAAAAGAAAAACTTAATTGAGGAGTGACCACAACTCCCCTAAAGCTAAACAACTTGACAAAATATAATTTTATGGCCTCTTACAAATAACCAGACAATTTCATTCATTCCCACTAGAATAATAACTCTACTGTGGAGATAACAATATCTAGCTTCTTTTAAGATAAACATTTCCAGGCAGAATACAGGGAATTTCAAAACTAAATGATGTGCCCAAGACTTTCTTCATTAGCAGTTCATATGTTATCTCCAAATGAATGA
Organism: Macroglossus sobrinus; assembly: GCA_004027375.1. NCBI lineage: Eukaryota > Metazoa > Chordata > Mammalia > Chiroptera > Pteropodidae > Macroglossus > Macroglossus sobrinus. The sequence continues at coordinate 875,604 of PVKZ01000213.1, forward strand.
AATCCACAATAGATAAGGCATTGCCTCCTACTATGACTATTGCATTGAACTAATCATGAAACAAAAAAAAAACAGAGGTAGAAATATATGTTGAATTTATGCATATATTCCGGCTTAAGGACATGAATGAAGTCTTCCATTTGTACTCTCTAAGCTTAATAATTTAAATTTAGAATAGTTTGATAGAGTTGCATTAGAACTAATAGAATGTAAGAATAGCTCTGTTTTTACAAAGCAATCTCTAAGAAGAACATGAAGTTGGTGTGCTTTTCAAAAGAAGTATATATAACAAGGAGAAATAATTTTCCTAGATCACAATAAAAATAAAAATATTTTGAAATGTAGACTGTCTTTTACTTTAAAAGTCCACTTGTTATTTGCCATACATTAGGGATGTAATTCTAAAGAATTCCACTGCAGTGTTATTTAGAAAATCTAAAAATTTTGACATCCAAAAAAGATCAGCCACAGATGATTATTTAAATAAATTATGATCTATCCATATAAAATTGCAACCACATATCAATTAATATTTCTTACTAACAAAATATTTCTAAAATACATTATTATTAAAAAAAAAAACTACTTCCCAAATAAACTACATTTGTGTGTGTGTGTGTGTGTGTGTGTGTGTGTGTGTGTGTGTGTGTGTGTTATACGGAGCAAGAGAAATCTTTATTATACCCCCAAATTGTGGGATTTTTCATTTTCTTCTTTGTAGTCTTAAAAAAATTATTTTGCAATAAATGTATTACCTTCATAATTAGGAATGTTATTCTAGTTTTCCAAAAAATTAAGTGACAAGAACACAGGATGACCCATGCAGAATTTTAGTTTGGGGAAAAATTTTACAAAAGTTACCCAGAGGCTATCTTAGTGTTCTCTCTCTTAAGGGAATGCTTCTCAGTAATACCTCCTCAATTTATTTTCCCCTTTCTGCTCTCCCATTTCCAATTTGTTTATGCCCAGGTATTTTGTTTCACATTGGCTATAGGCTTCTTATTGCACCCTACAATAATATACCTCTGGATGGATGTCTAACAGAATCAAGGCTAACTCAGACTAATGACATCTTTGTTAAATGTAACATGCCTGACAAGGTGGGGAAAGCAGCTGTTTTAGGTAAAGGAGCTGGACGGTGAGGTTAAGAGCAAACACTTGAGGGCTTGTACAGAAGCAAAGCGAGGCTACACCTAAAATTTTCAAAGAAAGAACGATAAAGGGAAACTGATTTAAAATAATATCCTTACTTAGCTCAGCTTAATGGGTCCTGGTATTCTGGGTGGCACTTTCATCCATCCACCACGAGAGGACTGAAGTTCAAGGAGCAATCAGATTTAAGACAATTGGCATTCAGCCTCGGCAAGAAGCAGAGACAGAAGGCTCTTTGTTGCATCAGGCAGCCAGAGAGCACCTTGTGCTAAGCAAGATCTGGATTAAGGGTGTGCATGCTTGCTTGTCACAAATGTTTTATTGTGTGTCTGGGCAAGTCATTCTCACTTGTTAAGAAACAGAAAGGGTTTTGTTCTGCATGGGCTTAAAATAAACCAGAAAAATAAGAGTGGCTTAGGGTAGGGGGGAAGCCGGAGGAGAAAGAGTTCATGTTTATGATTTTGTTTTGTTTGGTTAGCATTTTAGCCTTTGAATAGCCAAAATCCTGGGGTTTTTAAGTCTTAAAGTCTTCATTGGCTCTGATTTTAAAGTAACTTTTATGCTGATAATTTTTTTAAAAAACTGTATTAGAATAAGATATTTACTTGTTATCTTAATATAAATATCATCTTGATAAAGTGTATTACATACAGTCAAGGTGTCTTAAACCTGATTTACTGAGTTAAGGCCATGAGACTAGTGAAGGAGAGTTTTTTTGTGTGTAATTTTTCTTAGTCTTTTTTCATTCCTGTTCTCTTTTGAAAAATATAAAAATTTCACAAACTCATTTATTTGAAATGCCATGAATGCGAAATATTGGAAAACTATGCTTTTCCCTCAAAACCTGTCATTCCCCTTTCTCAAGTCTTTCATTTTCTCCCTGAGCTGTGTGATCCCTATCAAAACCCACTTATAATTTGCACAGAATCAGAAAATCTAATTTCTAGTTCAAGACCTGTTATTCTTTTGAAAATCATCTTCTCTTCCTTTTAATAATATGATTCCCCTAATTTTGTTGTAATTCATATGTATTACAGAAAATTTGAGAATACAAAAAGATATAAAGAAAAATATATATATCACCTAGTGATAAATATAGTTAATATATGGCATGTTTACCTTTTTCTTTCGTTAAAATTCATTTGTATTAATAGAAAATACTTAGTTTTATAGTTGTTATACTTAAAGTTACTATTATAAAAGAGTTTAAAATAACTACTTAATAATCCTGTTTTGACTAAGACAATGAAACTCTGGCATAAAAAGAAGTATTTGTCTTCATAAATCTTTCACTATTTATTCTTAAAACTTTTTAAAATTTTTCCATCATAAAGTATAAGAATGGCTGAGCTACATGAGAAAGTCACTCTGGGCTGACCCGTGAGAAGTGAAGCAGTCATCATAAAAGGAATAAAAGTACATTCAGTATGGTAACTTGGATTAGGCAATGAACCTCTTCATCCACTTTAGCTCTAGCCCTGTTTTAACTTAGCTACCAATTGTACTTGTACAAGTTAGTTATTCTCTGACTTCCATTTTCTCATCTATCAAACATGGATACTGTAACTTGCCTTCCTATTTAATAGAGTTATTGAGATTCAAAAAGAACACATTTTAAGGTACTTTAGGAATAAAGAATAAGTAATAGCATTTATTATGTAAGGTCTTCAACTTTGTTATTAAAAACTAACAAACAAAGAATGTGCATGCAGTGGACCCTTGAACAACACGGGTTTGATTTGTACGGGTCCACTTACACCTGTATATTTTTTTCAATAAATATACAATCAACTCTCCATATTCCTAGGTTTCACACCTACAGATTTAATCGACTACAGATCAAAAATGCTATTGTCCACCCCCCAATTGGGAATCTGTGGATAGGAAAGGCTCATTGTACACATTGTTCTATGCTGCCATTTTATGGAAGGTACTTAAGCATCCACAGATTGTTGTATCTGCAAGGGTCCTGGACGCAATCCACTGCAGATAGCAAATGCCAACTGAGTTTTTGGGAAGTCAAAGCTACACACAGATTTTTGACTCTGGGGTAGTCTGCACCCATAGCCCCTGAGTTGTCCGAGAGTCAACTGTATATTGTATAAAAATGTCAGAAAGCAAGAATTTGTGAAGATAATTATTTTTAGAGAGAACTTTTCATTTGTCATGGGTCTACCTCCTTCCCCAGAAGGAAAAGTCAGGCCTCCCATCTCCTATACCTTTGGGCATAAGAGAAGAGCATCCAGAACACAACACAGAACAACTTAATGAGTTAATTGCTTTTGAGAGAATCACAGGATCTGGTACATGGCTTAAGTCTAGGAAAACTGTAGCAGATTGTGAAAGACAATAGAAATTACTGCACTGGATTTAGCAAAAGATGGGCAGATGTTTATAATAACCAGAGGTAGCCCAATGTAAATGGAAAAATACAGAATGGGCAGTTCTTGCTTCCTATATAAATGAACCACTTAAGGGGGGGCATGAAGGAAACATAAGCTAAGTAACCGGAAGTATACATTTTCAAGAGCTGCTGAAAGAACCAAAGGAGCCACTGGTATAGAGATGTACTCCCCCAATCAAGGCTTTCCTCTCCTTGCAAGGCTCCCAACAATGACCATCACCAACAACCAATAAAAGTGCCCTAAAAAGGTTTCAGTTTTAACCATCTATAAAAAACAGAAAAAGAAAACTGTCTTACTAAGTAAAATTGCTGTATTCCCATCTCAATCCTCTTTGCTCAGATTTTACATTGGCGAGATCTATAGTCTGCTAGTTAGAGTGGGAGCAGGTAAGTGGGAGAGAGAGCAAAAGGCAGTGCCTTTCCTGAGGCCAGGCCACCATGAACCAAAAGTTGACATAAGAAAAGAAATCTTTTTTGAAATAAAGACTGAAGTATTTACTAATATTTTGACCAAAATACATTCTACTTGCTGAATTCTTACTATATTTAGCAGCCTAATGTGAGTATCGGTCTGTTTACCTAAGAGTGAGTAGAGAAGTCCCAGGGTGTGCCCAAGTATGCATCAAAGGACAATAGAGAACTACCTATCTGCCTATCTCACCTTGAATAAATTTTAAAAGAATAAGAAAAACAAAATAAAATTGCATCTTGATTACAAGATATCATTGGTTATACATAACTGGTTATAATGTTTTCTTCTGATACATCAACTAATAGTAATATTTTTTAATAAACTGTGAACCTCAAGAAACTTAGTCTGGGTCAGATACCAAGCTCTTAAATTCAAAACTATTAATAAGCAATCATTCAATACCTGTATGATACAAAGGACTCTATTAAATATTATCAGAAAGTAATAAAACAAAGAAGACAAATCTTCTGTCTTTGGATTACTTCACAATATAATTGCAGTGTTTCAACGTAGAACAGTATTACAAATTGTGAACAATTGCATAGTGATTCATTAGTTTTCTCAAAATAACAGAGTTCAATAAATCCGCTGTAAAATCAACCAGTGAAATGAACATGTTGTTCTGTGGAATACCCATGATTGACTTCTCCACTCTCTCTAGATCAGAGAATCAGATTCCTGGAGCAGCACCATATTCGCTTTTTTATTTGACCCATTTATTTCCCACATGCTTATGTGCACATCCTGAAACTAAACCTCTGCTTTCCAAGAGTCATTTCATGCAGTTCCCATAGTTGCTCTAGGAAATGAAGATGGTCATCTTGATAGTCACTATCAGTGAACAGATGGGAGGCAGGAAAATAGAAAATACAGATCCTCTCTTTACCTACAGACCTTTTTCTAGAATGGGCATCACAATGCATCTTTGTTAAGAATACTAGTTAGGCATTTCATATAGAAAGATGACAGAAATGTTGAACCCACTTAAGATAATGTTATATACCAAGTCAAAGAAGAATTCTCCCAATGAATAAAATATTTTCAGTATAACAGAATAAATGATGCCCTCTATTAGGAGCTGAAGTGTGTCTACCCCCCTCAAAAAAATTCATAGTTTGAAATCGTAATCCCCAGTACTTCAGAACGTGACCTTATTTGGGAATAGGGTCATAAAGATATACTTAGTTAAGTTAAAATGAGGTCATAATAGAGTAGGGTGCCTAATCCAATATGACTGATATCCTCATTAAAAGGAGATACTTGGACACAGAGACGCGTAATCAAAAAGAATGCCATGTGATGATAGAATTTATGATGACACAAACCAAGGAATTATCAGAAACTAGGAGAGAGGCCCGGAACAGATTCTTTCCTGGAGGCTTCAGAGGCAGCATGGCCTTTCTGATGGCTTGATTTTGGATTTCTAGCCTCTAGAAAAGTCACACAATTAATTTGTGTTTTTTAAGTCACTCATATGTAGTACTTTCATACAGCAACCCTTGAAATTTAGAGCCAGCCTATGAAAAATAATGACAACATTTCAATATACACTCTATAAAAGTATAAAAATAATACTTTAAAATAACACATAATAAGATCTATTTTCTAAGAAAAAAGCAGACAAATTTAACATGTACAAGTATTGCAAACTCGAGTGTTAATAGAAATTAAAATCCAAGGGTAAGTGTTCTTTATGTGTTTATGATATCACATTTAAATGTTCTTCCCTGATAGTCTAAAATGCTTTAATAGGAACCCTACCTTATTTATCTTTATAATTCCTTCACCTTGCACAGAACCCAAAATGATTTCATGAGAACTGAACTGAATAAAAGAGAATAAAGAGAATAATCTTTATCAGGAACTCGACCAACAAAGAAGCATTGTTTGGGTTAATCTGTGACTAAACCATGCCTGTGTATATATTTCCTTGTTTTAGTCATTTAAATTCTAAACATTTGCAATGGGTATGGATTTTAATCTGCCACATTCAGGTGCAAAATATATCACATTGCTTTATTTTCTAAGTAAACTTATTTCTGACTCTAAAATCCTGTCTCAATGATGGAGAGAAATGCAATTGCATTCAGGTTGGAAAATTGCTTCCTCTGTCCAAGGATCACCAAAGACGGAGTACTGCCCTGCAGTACGTGAGAGCCCCTGGCATCTATCATGGTTGCCTTTGTGTTGTTTATTGCCTAGTCCCTAAGTTTTCCTCAGGCGAGGGCAATTCTACGTCCATGCCAGTGTTGAACACCAGAGACCTTTGTCACTCTGGGAGACCAGGGCTTTGGGATCTGATCTGCAAACATCTCTTTCCTAGGAACCTAGACAGGAGCAGGGTGCCAGGCTTCCTTTTATGTTCCTTTCAGAAAAACCTTTTCAGTTTCAGACTCTCTCCCTTCCTCCAGAACCAGGCAGCTGCATCTGCTCTCACTTCCAAGCACTTCTCGTCTTTGTCCTAAAGACACTGTCCAGTAGAACCTCTCTCCCAGGTTCTGACAGAGCTGCCAAGGTCAGTGTCACCTTTTCTAAGAGGAAAGGCTGGTTCTCATTATTTAGTTTTGTATTCATTTACCCTGTTGTATACTTTGTATATAATGTGCAGCTCTCACTACTAAACAAACCAACAATTTCATACACATTAAACTAGATATCAATGAGACTCAAAAAAAAAGTCAAGCTTTCCTCAGGATATGATGGTGGCTAGAAAACATAATGACAGTATCTGGACTATTTACTAAACTATGAGGTGGATTTACCCTAAGAAACAGTGGAGACGTCCTGGACTCATTTTCCTGAACCCTGCCTGTGCACATATTTGCTTGTTGTCATGCAGTTGTGGAGGTTGGTTCTTACTTGGGGGTTGGGGACACAGACTGAGAACATCTTTAGCGACCCAGACCAAAAGCTGCTCACCAGATGTGCACAGCTCTGCCTGGAGTACATCCACGAACACACCCCGTATAAATTGCAGCCGCCTTGAATTCATGTTAAATAGGAAAATCAATTAGAGGAAAGTCAAAGCATAACTTGAGGAAACCCCTCCAGTCTCCATTTAATATTTCTACACTTTTCCTTTTACTTTCATCAAACTTTGATGAATCCAGCTAACTTTTTTATACCACTCACTGTCCCTGCTCATTTGGTCAATCTAGAGAGAAAGAAAAACATAAAATCCCTTAGTTGTTTTATTTTTCAATTGAGTTCAGTATTCCAGCATTGTGAATTATACCTCAACAAATTGGCCCTAATATACATCTGTAACCTATTAGAAATAGAGGGTTTTCAAGAATTATCTCTGGACTCTTCTTGAAACTTGCAAAAAAACATGTGTATGTGTATGTATATGTGTGTGTGTGTGTACACATGCATTCATACATGTATGCACACATACACAGACTCTGTTTTAGGAGTGGTGTGCGAAGAACCAGCCCCCATTGACCATTTTATTACTGTTTGCACATTTGGTGCAGAACAGCAGTGAAGGCCTCAGCGTCTGCAGCAGCTCCGGCAATTAGCTCCAAATGAAACAGTCATAAATAGTAATTAGCCATTCCCTCGGTCGTGTCCCAAAGCCTTTAAAAAAATCCACAGAGAAATCAATGCATTCTTTTCTGAAGACCTATTATAGGCTCACCGCCCACTCCGCCATCATTTCACAGAAGCTGAAAGCAAGAGCAGCGTTCCTGCCACTCCCCAGATGCCAGGGTGTGAGTCCCTGATGGGGATCAGGGAGGGAAGGTGAGCAAAAGGGGATGAGGCAAGAAGAAGCTGCATAGCCGAAAGTCACTAGGACATTTAGATGTGGCTCTAGAGAAACCAAGAATATTCAACACAGGAGGACACTGGAACAGAACCCTAATTAACACAGAATTGCCTCCTACCCTGGCTCTACTTCTGCTTCAACTGCGAATCAAGATGCTGCAGGGGAACCTCATGAATCCCTACTTCCCTCAGCGGTGAACTCTCTCCACTCTAAAATGAAGCCAGTTGTGTCATATCACTCCTCAGTGGGAACACAAGAGTGGAGATCCTAGAATGAGGTATCATATTAATGAAGCTTCACCCTGTGTCTTAAAAAAAGTAGATTCAGAGGCCCTGACAGGCATATCTATATGTTATAAGGGAGTTTGCAACAGGGGCAATTAAACCCTATCATCCAGTAAGCAGACACAGTCTATTCTGTGATGTGCCGGGTGAACTTGATGTGATCACTCTAATTCTCACTGTCGGACGTCTGGAATGGGCCTTGAAAGCTTACCTGGTTTATTCCCTTGGCTTCAGTTCTGTCTCTTCTCTTCTATTTCAAACAGATTTATGTGCAGTGAAACCCTGAGCTCAGCCTTTCGATATCAACCATCTAGACCCTGGACTAACTATTCACAGCACATCTAATCAGAGCGTTCTCAGAACCACAGTCCAGGCATTACCAGTGGTCCGAACAAAAACCAGCATTGTGGCTTCCACTCCTGAGGTGCTACAGTGGTTCCTAGCATATGGCATCCAAAATCAGACCTAAGCATCTTTTCTGATCCTGTCTCTCACCTTCCACTATTAGCTTTTTTAGTTAGCCAGACTGTAACACTCAGTACACCCTGAATATATCTTTTCTGTGTCCTTACACACACACACACACACACACACACACACACACACACACACACAGATGGATTACCAGTGATCTCTCCAATGAGCAGCCCCATCCTTCTAGGATACCAATAAAAGTACACCAATAAAAGCTCAAGTCAGACCCTTGTGCTTGAAACCTGCCCTTGTCATATATTAGAAGTGTAAATTTAGAATTGTTCTTTGGTCTCTCTAAGGCAGGAATTCTCAACCCTGGTGTCACATTACCTGGGAGGTTTAAACAACCATAACCATGACCACGCCACTCCTCCAAAGCTCAGATCCTCTGCAGACTGTGAAGTCAGAAGGGCGGGTCCTGGTGCAGGTCCTTCTAAAAAGTGCCTCATATGATTCTCATATCATTCTCATTCTATTTGCACTTAAGGCCCAGACCATAGTTTGAAACCTCAATTTTCTCATCTATAAATCACTGATAATAACAATCTATTTCCAAGGGTTATTATATATTTTTAATGCTACAACATTGATAAATTGCCTGGGAAATATTAAATATATGAAAAATTAACAGTGACTATGTTACTATTATCCATTTTGCTTCCAATGCACTTTACTCAGGCCCTCTAAAAGCTCTGTTGTAGAGCAGCATGTACTCAATTCCAAAGTCCTCGAGAATGTATCTGCCTGCACAGCACTAAGCCAGTGTCTGGTACAGGAGAGCATCGGTGTCATGAGTACACTATTTTTCTACCTGGATGTCCTCTACCTTTGCTACAAATATCCAAGTCAATCCACCCTTCAAGGTCTATGGCAAATTTCCACTTCTTCCCTAAGCAAACTTTTCCCCATCAGAACTCTCTTATAGTTTAGATCATTCACCTGGCAACTAGTTATGACTGATCTAGCAACTAGTTATAACCACTCTTCCTTCCTGATCTCACATTATTTTTTGTTTGGTTATTTTTTATGTATATCTTGTCTCTTCAAAGAAACATTATATTTTAATTTTTTTATATCCCTCACAGAGCTTAATATATATGATACATGGCATATATTAAAGACAGACAAACAAACAAGCAAAAAACAAATAAATCCTCTGATAAAAGAAGTAAAAATATCCTACTTATTTAAGTGCAAATTGAAATGAGAGAGCAATGACAACACACACACACAAAAAAAAACCTGAGCAAATATTTGAATTTCATAATAATAAACTGGCCTTCTTTATGGGTGAACACATAGGGTGTCGGGAGCCAAAACACAGTAAAATAAGACAAAAGCTTTGGAGTTTGGGGACATCGATTCTAGTTCCAGTGTTATTGATATCTAAATTGAGACCTTGAGCAAGTCAAGTCACCTTTATGATTTTTAGATTCTGTAAGAGGGTTTAGATGCTGATCCAGAAGGTAGCTTTCAGCCCTTATGTTCTATATTTGTGATTCTAAAATTTTTAAATACAAATGTGCAAAGTTACAGATATTGTGGACATCCCAATAGATAACATTATTCCTCTGAGAATGGATGATAGAATTATGCAAAAGTGAGAATTCAAGGAAAGAAGGAAAACCTAGCATGAATAATGAAACAAAGAACTGGGAATGAAGCGTCATTCGTGGGCCTCTACTGCCCTCCTCAGAGAAAAGGGTGGCAGTGGGGCTGCAAGGCACATCATTGTGGGGAAAAAAGGACTTTTCTGCAGTCAAGATACATTGAATAGGATTTTCCTAGGAAAATAGGCTTCAATGTGAATTAAGCTATTTTTTTTAGTTAACAATACGCCACTGAGAGTCATTTGTACTAATTTTAAAACTAATCAAATCATCTTAATAATTATTCAAACCAACATCGATGAAGCAATTGCTATTCTTCAGTCAAAAGTAAAAGGGGCCTTTTTAGGGACATTAGAAAACTAAATTTTTCACCCTCAAATGAGCTGCCTCACTTTTCTACCTGGGGACTCTCCTAGTAAGTGCATGAAATTTCTCATAAAAACCAGTTGCCCGTCCACATCTTACTGAGTCATGAAAGGCCTTCCCTGGTGAAATGCCATCCGCAGGGGCATTGTTATCTCCCTGAGTCTCCTTCTCCTCCACAAGATGTGGGGAAGACACGCCCTTCCCTCCATCCTGTCTCTGTGCCTGTCCTACCCTTTGAATGGACTTCCTTCCTAGCCCATCTCTCGGTGCAAGTAAAAATCATTACAAAAATTACATAAAGTACTGCCCTATGAAGCCTTTTCCAACCCCTCCTGTCAAAATCAACTGTAAAGATATTCAATTCAATTGTTAGAGGTAGAGGATTGAAAACAAATATTAACCTTCTTTCCAGCACTACCCCCAAACCACACTAAAATGAGAGTAAAGAAATAAAAAGTCAAAATCCAAAAAAAATGAAAGAAGAGGACAGAAGATAGCGTCATTGGAGAAATTTTGTCTTCATCAAGAAGGTATAACTCTGTCAGAGAGTTTAGCAGAAGCAATAGTGATGAGGAGGGCCTTTAAAAAGGGAGGGTTGTTTTCAATAGAAAAACTACATAAAGAAATTAAATGTAATGAGCAAATATGTTAAGTGGTGGTAGCATATGAGAATGTAAGAAGAATAAATTCTAATATATCATAATAGATGGCTTAAGATTTAAAAAGTAAAGAAACAGCTATATACATGTATTTTTCAAGGTATGAAATAAATGCTGAAAAATAAATAACAAAACTGAAAACGATTGCCTTTGGGGAGCCAACTATTGATGCTATTGTTTCTGTTATATGCCTTTATATTTGATTTTATTAAACTAGCTACCTATAATACATAAGTAAAAAATAATAATTTCATTTTAAAAGGTAGATAGAAAGTTAACTCATCATTCCCTTCTATCTTATTAGATCCTACTAGACCTCTCTGTCTGTACCATCTCTGTCATATTATGTTTTGAATTGTAACTATGTATTTTGTCTTACTAAATGATCATAAGTGTCATGCCTTTTATTTTTATGTTTTTTCTATACCTGCTCCCAAGGGCTATTGGACATTTTTGGGAGTTGTCATATTAGAAGTGTACCTTTGTTGAAGGTGTCATTATCCTATACATCCTGCAATATGTGGGATTTCCTACAAAGAATATAAATATCCTGTTCAAAACACTTTGCAAAATAGCAGGTAGTTATGGTATTAGATTTAGTGTCCAGTCGACATGCCAATGATGCTGGAAGAATTAAGATTTGTCAGCCAATAGCTGTCATCTGCAGCAGTGTGAATGAATTGAGTAGGTTATTAGATAAGGAGATACATGTATTTTGTTGGAACTCAAATTAACAAGAAAATAATGAAAATACTGTGAAAAAACTTTATTCTCATCTCCAAAAGATTTTGACTCAGTAGATCTGTGTTATAGCCACAGAATTTGTTATGTGTATAAAGGTCATCGGAATATTCTAATACTGCCAAGTTTGAAAAGTACTACAAGTTTAGAACACACAACTAAAGGAGAGGGAGAATAGAAAATAAAATGAAGAAGAGTATTTAGAGTCCCATTCTATTCCATTGGTCCAGAGGTAACAATCACTGTCATCTGTATTTACTAAAGGCATTTTTTTTCAGCATTTGAATTTTGTTCATTTAAGCTCAGAACAATTGTCATTTGAGAAGGGCCTTTAGCAGGTTTCACAGTCTAACCTTGTGGAGCAGTATCTGATATCAACACACTGAAATTATTAAGACACAAGTAATTATTTTCAGACTGCAAAGAAAACAAAAAGTTCATCACTAGCCTACAGATTTCACAACATTTTGGGACATGGACACCATAATTTCCTTCTCAATCCATAAATGATTCTCTCTTTTAAAATGACCTGTTTCTAAAAACTTATATAGTAAAATCTGTTACTTCCAGTCATAAAACATTTTCTCACAGGTAATATTTAAATACAGCTCAAAATGAACTCCAGCTTCAAATGTGAGGATTTATGTGGTATTATTAAATATTATGCTGTCTGGTCACCCAAGAGAGACTGCATGTCCAAATAAACATTTGAATGATTAAATGAGTGAACAGTTATTTAGTCACTATGACCATGTTTCTGAAGACTGTATAAAGACATGGGGAAATAGTCATCATAAAATAATTTTATAAAGCAAGGAATGAAAATCTCTATACAGTATCATAAGTTTCATAAGACATAAACATTCATATAAATATATATATATATATTTTACAATGTAACTATAGAGTAGTATTTCTAGGTAGTGAGATTACAGGTAATTTTCATTTTCTTTATATCTTGTTACAGTTTTTCAATTTTACACCATAAAAATGTGTTACATATTTTTTAATTATGAAAAAATAAATGTATCAGTGTTGCCTGCTCAGCAATTCTCCCGCCTCACCAACACTCACCAAGTGAGGAAAAGGCGCTGCTTAGGGCAATTGCTGCAATTCCAGAGAGACCTGAAGATCTGATCAATCAGGAGGGAAAAATCATTACTTTTCCCTTTCTGGGATATTTTTTATACATTGTCACAGTTAGGAGTTGAGTAAAATAGACCACATGGAATATTAAATTAAGAAGAAATAGATCCATCATAAAAGGGCATGTTTTGAAATCATTATAAGTGTACTTATTCATTCTGCATTAGGCTTTAGTAATAAAGCAGCACCCTTCTCTCCCTCTGTCTCATGGTTCCCCTGCTCTGTCTCCACACTTCTGAACAGTAAAATAAATCAAATTACTCCAACAAAAAAAAAAAGCATAATATTCTCCAAAGAGAGGCCTCTGTATCCCTCCTTTTATTCTATATTGTGCTTGAATAAAGCATCTGAGATCCTCTCATTGAATTGGTCTAAATATAAAGCCTTTGGAAATACCAGGCATCCTCCCCTTTCCAAACTCACGTACAATTTCCATTAATGTTAATAAGAGCTATGTGAAGGGATGAGAAAAAAAACATTCCCATTATATTTTATTACATCTTTATTTTATGAACTAGTCTCTTGGATGATAAATCAGTGCTACTGCAAAACCATAATTCTTTGGGGAAAACCCTCCCTGAAATTTCCCTTCTTTGTGCTGTTTTGATGTTGTCAAAAAGAAAAATCCAAAAGACCAAACACAAGCAGAATGTTTTTGACCTGTAGTGACTATGGTACTGTGGATGACATCCCAATAAAATGCCAACTGCATCTTTCATAATTAACAGCAAGTGCAGTTTTACTAAAAGGAAAAAGAAAAACTGCTCAAGGTAATTATTGTATTTTACAAATATCCACTCAGCAGCTGGCAATTAGATAACCCAGAATCAAATCATGCCTACCATTAGATAAGTCTCAGACACCCAAATGCTTTGGAGTCAGCATTTGGCAGAAGTCTGATTATGATGACATGGCTCAGCCCTGTGGCTGACCACACTCGAATGGCCTTATTTGTCTTTGCTGTAAGAGGGGAGTGTTCAAAGATTCATGCCTCGATTTTCTAATCTTTACCATTTCCACATGGCAGATATTCCACTGTAAATGTGTTCTTTGTATTTATTTCTTTATACTTCATGCCCAGGCTTACCACTATTCCTCTGACCTAGTAGCTTCCTAAATTTAAAATTTCTTCATTTCTTTTTCTTTCATCTTTCTTTATTTCTTCCTTTCTCTTCTTCTCTCCCCCCACCTTCTCTCTTCTTTCCATATCTCTTTTCAAGAACATTTTTACCTAAAATTCTGGTCTGTGTTCTCTTCCCTAAAAAACAAACAATGATGACAACAACTTAATTTTTAAAAACTCCAAACAGCTTTAAAAAATAGTGCATACATTTGTAACACATTAAATTATTTTCTACAAAATAGACAATACTTTTGCACAAATTGATAATATAAAGGACTTCTTAAAAAAAAGTTTCATAGCACCTAACTACCTCCCCTTCTTTCCATCAACTAACCCAAGATAAATGGAGTCCAAATCCTGGCTTTGCCACTCACTTGTGATGGGGGTTAGTAGGTGTTGAGGAGGGGTAACTTATAAATTAATTTAACCTCTCTGAGACTCAGTTTCCTCATGCATAAAACTGCAATTACCTTGTGGGGTGTTTATGAAAATTAAATGAGATGGCATAGAGTAGTTAATATAATCTCTGGAAAATAATAGGTGCAGTGAAAATATTAGGTTATATTCCTACTTTTCTCATATCTTCCACTTTAAATTCACTTTAACAAATAAATTATATCTGTAGATAAATATGTGCAGTCTCTGTTGTCAGAAAACAAATCTCTGTAAGGTAATGTAATTTTCCTCTCAGCTTTAGCTGCCAATAAACTTTTAGTCAAATCTATTGCTCAAGTATTTTAATCTACTCAATTCTTATTCCTGCAAGACTCTATTTTCTTCATCTTTTATATGAATGAGGAACAGTTTTCAATTAAATAATTTCAATCACATCAAAATGTTAAATACATAAATGCACATATCAATTTTTATGTACAAATTATGCATAGTGGGGAAAACATTGCATTAAAGCATAAGAAAATTTGAGATTACTCCCAGCTTTAACACTAACTAGCTTATATACTTACGCATGTAATTTAATATCAAAAGGACAGTAAAATTAAAAGATTTATGAAAACATTTTAAATTATGTGATTATTCTGATCTTTAAGTAGAGACACATTTTAAATAGATATTGAGCTCTATATAATTTTATTGTCAAATATTAAAGACAGAAATATAATGTACATCTCAAGAAAATGTCTATTAATATTTCTCTCAAGTGTGTTTTCAGATAGCTGAAACTATGGTAGAAAGATATTTAAGTCTCCATAGCTAACTGAATAAATAGGTTCTGGTAAGAAAAATGTACTGTATGCATGGATGGACAAGAAAACTATACATTAAAAGGGTCATGGGAGTCATCAGGTGGAAGCTCTTTTTAAAGAACTACAATATATTGATCTGTTATATTGTATATTATATTAATTATTATATTTATTATATTTTAGTGAAGTAAAACTATTCTTAAAAATCTCTTGAGAAGATTCAAACTTTTATTCTCTCCACCCAAAGTCTGTGTTTTTGCAAAAACTTTCCTAGTAGAAGAAACATTGGATTAAGGGGCAAAGAAGAAAGTATACTGAATAAATGCTTATACTTAGAAGAAAAAGAGCTACATAATGCTAAAGTATTACCTTGGTAAGATCTCTAAATAACTAATCACATATTTTTAGATTCCTAAATAATTTAATATGTTAAAACCTGAATTATTTAAATTTTAAATTATAATATTTTTAATTATTTTATGCAAATAAATAACTATATTTCATAAAATGATGGTAAAATAAATCCACTTGAGCATTAATTAATGTGTATTTCTAATAGCAGTGATAAATGATGACATTTATCCATAGCCCTCTATATTAATGTATAATGCATTTTTGTGTATTGACATATTTTACTCAGACATATTATTTCATTGTGTTAATATGTATTTGTTTGACTTGATGTTGGGTGCTGTAGTCACCTTCCTTTGTTATTATTGTTAATTACACAGATAAAAATTAAATAAACCTATCAGGGTAAAATGCAATTATTTATTTAATTCCATCTATTTATGTCAGCTCTCCTTACTTACTAAAAGCAAAGATTTCCAAGTATTATCCTTAAACAAAATATTTTTATTTGTTTATTACGTGGGTGTCTTTTATGAGTCAAGGTGGTGATAAACGTCCACAGATCTGTTTTTTACTTTTAAACTGAGATCAATACATTGTAGTTCTTTAAACAGAGCTTCCACCTGATAATGACTCTCATAATCCTTTTAATGTATAGTTTTCTGATCCATTCATGCATACAATACGTTTTTCTTACCAGAACCTATTTTATAGGTAGGAGGCCAATTTCAGGGATGGAAATATGTCAATAACCTGAGTCTTCATAAATACTTAAGAACAATAGATTTTTTAATATGACACTCTTAACATATAATTTTATTCTTTTTTGATCATAGAATTTGTTTCATTTTCTTAAAATAGTCTCTAAAATGTCCTTAAAATGGGTTTAGCAGATTAACTGGAATTAAAAATACAGAAAACATCAAACAACATATCATGTGTTACCAGAATCAGCCAATTTCAAATCTGATTTTCTCAGAGAAAAAAAAGATAATAAATATTGTAAAAGAATGATTCTTTTTCTTAGATATCTAGTACCCTGACAACATTTCAAGATATATGAAATGTTTTAAATATAAATAAAATACTGGCAATATTAAACTATGTAAATTAAGAAAAGAGAAAATTCAGGGTTACTTTATAGTCCACCCCAAAATAATTATCAGAGTTTTATATGCTACTTCCTATGTTGTGTCTTACTTTCGTATATGCTAACAACTGCATTAGTTGCAAGATATCAAATGCAAAAAGTGGATTGTATTATCATTTCATATTAGAAAGTTAAGAAGAACATATTGGAAAATGCTGGCTTAGAGAGTAAGAAAACTTCTACCCTTGAATCTGGCATTGACTGACTTCATAATATTAACTTGTCACTTCACATTTCTCTACAACTGTATAATTTATTCAATGTTTTGTGTTTGTGAAACATAATCATTGGTTAAAAGAAGGTAAGGACAAACTGGATAGTTTCTTTTAGATAAAAAAGAGAAGCTCTAATGAAAAACTACGTTAGTTACATAATTTTGCAGAAAGCCAAAGGCCCTCAACAATGAGGAAAGACAGCCCTAACAAAATCTTTTGCAGAGTTCTCAGCACGGATTACAAACCACAAGAACCTAGTCTGACATAGATTTTGCATGAAAACTCCAGATATAAGTGTTTCCATCAAGCCAATTTTCCCAAACCAAAACTCTGAGTTAATGTCTTTGTTTTTTACAAGATTGGAGAAATTAGAAACTGGAAATTATTGGGAAATTATGGAAAAGTGGGTTATGAGAAGGGTGAACAACTTGTCTCAGTTCTCCCAATGCCTTTTTGTGCTAAAATACTTATATTTCAGGACACCTGACTTCTCATTGCTTTTTGTATTTTGCCATGTAACATAGAGGAGTAAGGACCTGTTGTTGTTAATTTTCATATCAATATTCAATGTGGTTTATTGTCATGCAGCTCCTATCAGGCTCTATGTCTAATTTTCTGCCATTATCAATATCCTGCCCATTCTACTCACCCCAACATGCACACATCACAAACGGACTCAAATCTCCAATGACCTTAGAAATGTAGATTTTTCATTTTAACAAAATGATACTTTTCATCCCCTACCTCCCTTTTTCTCATCTTTATCTTTTAAAATTGACTGATAAAGACAATGACAATCTCAAATGAGATGAAATATACATAATTTTTTTAAGCTTAAAAGTGCTGAAAAATAAGGAATTACTGCTACAATAAGTAAGCAAAGCTGATAAATCAGGGAAATAAACAAATATCCAATTTTATAGTCCAAAATTATTTTTCCAACTCTATATAAATTTAGTTCTTATTTTTGTAGTCCTTCATAGCCCTTGGGAAAGAAGATAAAGCTTTGTGCCACCCAAATGCTGGTTCTAATAGGAGATCCTCTATTATAAGACTGAGGTCTCAATGGGCTGTAAACATGAAGGCAGAGTAAATGTGAAGCAGAAGTAAACCAGATGATATTCTATTTCCAGAAAACAACAAACAAAATGACCTTGGTACAAGAACATGGAATGAGTTCTGGGAGACAAGTTATAACCTGAAAAGTTTTAACTACAGACTGGTCCTCAGAAAGATTTGTCGTTTTAAGTCATATTATCTGTGACATTCAAGATTATCTCAAGTCATTAAGCTGAAAGAATTTCATAATAGTTACTACCCAAAGTACCAATCAGAAACAACTTCAGTATCATCCTTAGGTCTCATAAAGACTCAAAAATATTTTTCTAAGAAAAATGAATGCTTCTTAATTAAAAATCAGAACGTAAACAGGAAAAAGTTTCCTCAATTGGCATCCAACAGAAACAATATTGTCAATTGAAAATATTTTGAATATTAGAATAATCAAAGATAAAATATGAAGTTATTTTACTTGACAATTCTTAAAGGAGTAAAGAACAAGTTTAAAATAATGCATAGCAAACTTAAAAATTAAAACAAAATAAATTCTCTAGAAAAAAGGTATAACTAAAATTTTAAACTAAATGGATAAATTTATAGTAAATTCAATATAGCTGAAGAAAGAATTAAAATACTGGAGAGTGGATTTAGTGTGAAGTATTCCAATAAGCAATATTAGAAAAACAAAAAGATAAAAAGAGAATAGCAATTAAAACACAAAGGTTGAAGAATAAAGTTGTAACATACATTTAATTGAAGTCTAGATGGAAATAAATAGTAAGTACATCAAAGGCAATATTTGAAGAAATATTGGATACTAATTTATTAAAGACATTATTCATAGATTCAGAAAAATCAATAAATTTCAAGTAGAATATTTTAAAATAAATTCACATCAAGACTTATTATTATAAAACTGAAGAACTCCAAAGACAATGAGAAAATCTGAAAAGCTCCCAAGTGAACTAACATATTATCTTTTAAAAAAAGTGCTAGGTATACAACTATCTTTCCAGTAGCTATACTATAATGTTCTTGTTGTTAATTTTAGACTCTGATATGTTAAATTTGTGTAACTGATTTTAGGATAACCACTAAATAAAAAGAAAATGTGTAAAATCTCCAAACTGGCAGAGAAATGAGAGAGTAATAACTCTAAACAAAGTAAACTAAAGGAGAGAGAAAAAAATCATAGTATATCTGGGACAAAAAAAAAACATATATATGATGAAACATAGAGTAAAACCATATATGAGACTCTAAATAAATTAGTAATTATATTAATATAAGCACACTAAATGTTTAAATTAAAAGACAAAGATTATCTGACTGAAATTTAAAAATCCAACCAAATGTTGTTATGAAGAACACAAATAAAACTTAAGAAAACAGAAATTTGAAAATAAAAGGACAGAAAAATATATGCTAGACAAATTTTAACAAAAAGAATATTAGTGCAGCGATTGGTATATTGTTCCAAGATAAAAATATATCAGAAATCAATAAGCATTGCAATAGGTAAATATATTCACTGAATAATAAAACATTCAATTCACCAGATAGAATAATTATAATATGTATATATTTAATAATATTGCCTAAAAGTATGTAGAGAAAAAAATGACAGAAGTCCAAGGAGAAGCAGACAAATCTATAATCACAGTAAATGATAGAATTCAACACACTTCTCTCAGCAACTGATAAAATAAGCAGAAGAAAAAGTTAATAAAGATATAGAATATACAGAAAACATAACCACCTAACTCAATTCAATATAATTGATACTTAAATAGACAGTATTTTTTAATTAAAAATAAAAGAGCAGAGCTATAATATAAGAGAAAATATTGGCCACACAAAAAAGCAATAAAGAATTCTTGTCCATGTTATTTAAAGAACTTCTACAAATATACTTTTTTTAAAAAAGGAAAGGTAATACAACAGAAACAATAAGCAAAAGCTTTGAAGAATTACCCTGTAAAGGTTTGGTTGCAGCCATATCTGATATTTCTATGGGCATTGCTCCTATAGGCACAGGACTCCAAAACAGGTTCTCTGGCCTTACTGAAGATTCTAAGAAGCTAATCTTTTAAAATAAATTTCTTTTATGTTTAAACTGGTCAAAGTAGATATCTATTTTGGTTTTCTTTGTTTATATACAAATTCTGAATGGCATACGTGTCAACATGTGGCCTGTTTGGAAAAGCTTGGGCATCGCTGACTCTCCATAAACTTACTTTAAGGTACAAATTTTGCCAGCCCACCACTAGCTAATACCCACTTTGCCATCACCTTTCCAAGTGCCAAAAGATAGTAGTTCTATTGCTTTCTTATCTCCTCTGATTTGATTTCCCCCTTGCAACTCTTTCTAACAGTGCTTGGTTTCCTCAGCATGCCAACAAATTTAGAGTTATCTTCAGAATTCACTTTGTGGAGCCATTAAGCCCTGTTAAAGCAAAGATTATACTTTCTAAAACCCACTGATCTGCCTTTGTTTTGGCAGAGAGTCATTACAGCATGGGAAAAGAAACTGCTAAGACCTACAAGAGACTGTTGCAAAATAGAAAAATATCTAAAAGACCACATCTTTCCCACAGTATTATATTTATATTTCCTGAAAATTAGAACCAAAAGAATCATCCTTCTTTCTAGCCTCTTTTTCTTAACAACTTTCTGCCCAGATACAAACTTGACCTTTTGATCCCAGATTTATATTCCCCCAAAACACTGCGATTGGCTATAATGCTGGAATGATTTGCCTACAAATTGCATCCTCTGCTCTATGGCCTTGCCTATTATGTTCAACCAAAAAGCCTACGATCTTGCCTACAAATAAGGCTCATTAACTATGGATACTGTTGTTCTCTAAAAATGATGAAATGATAGTTTAAATATAGTGGTTAAGTTGACTCGCCAGAGTATGCAGGTCCTTATTAAAGAGTAAGGTAGGCAGAACTAAATGTACATACTGCAGCCCCCTCATTCAGTGACATCTTTCCCACCCCCACGATTATGAAGGCACTGTGTCTTTAACCACATAAAGTGTCATTTCAGCCTCCTTCCATTCATCTTCCATCATATATACAAACCCTGTTCCAGATTCCTCCTGGGCACTGCCCTAATCACTGTCAGATAATTCAAATCATGGGTTAATATGCATTAACTCTCTGTTATACATATGACATATCCATTCTGGGAGCCTTGATGACAAGTGAAATGTAATTTTTATGTAATCTCTATTCTATGCTCAGGAAATTCTCCGACAGATTCAGTCCTGTTGGACAAATAGGCTCTTGGTCCTTAATCAAGCAAATGAGCAGAAATCTTGTTTTCTTAGTCCACCTTTCTTTCTAGGTATAGATACTGGTTAGCAGAAGAGATAAAGCAGTGTGACTCACAGGTATATGGTGATTTTCCCTGGTCTGTGAGGGACATCGGGTGATTATATAGATTCAAGTTTCATGTTTAGATTATTTCTGTGTACATACTTGGATTATGCAAACACTAGGATGCTTTCCTCATGTCTACACTCTGTCTAATGCACAAATCCTTCCCGAATACCAACCTGGACCTCTGCTGGGTTTCAGGAGAACTTTTGAGACTCCAACTCTAATTAATATTTGCTTATGGTATTATAAGCAAGGAATAACCACAAGGAAGATTGGTGTTGCCCTAGAAATAGTCTTGTGTATTCTGCCCAGTGCAATCAATACAGAAACCTTCATTTCACAAAGTTGTCCTGTGTTTTTAGATTGAATAAATGCTGCAATCAAAAGAATGAAAATATTCTGCCCTTGATATCTAGTTTCTTTCCTTTTGTTGTTGTTGTTGTTGTCATTGTTGTTGTTTTACTGTTATTGATATTGTGTGTTTTATATTTGTTATTATTTTGTGTTTTTTTTTCTCTTTCTATTTTTCTTTAAGGTGGGCCTGAATTATATAGTTCCCTGAATTTATTAGTGAACTTTTAACATTTTTAAAAATTTCCACTGGCTAATGTTTATGCCTTTCATTCCCCCTACAAAATATATTTCCCTCCTGAATGTCACTTCTGATCAGTCTTCCCAATTCAATATGCCGCAATCTCTGAAAGTGTCTTTTTTCATTCTTTATTGTATAACCATAAAAAAAAAGAGTGTATGGGATTTTTATCTGCATGTCCTTGATTTATATTTTTTCACAATATTGTTTTGCTACATTAGTTCAATGCTAATAGAAAAAAAGATACCTTATTATTTTAATCCCCTTATTAAACTGCATAAAATATCAACTCCCCAATTCATCCTTTCCAGGTATAGTATACTCTTAATAAGCCCCGTGTGTTTTATTGTGAAGCAATACTTTTAAACTCCATAGATTTGACCTATTCCTGTTTCTAAGTGTGTCACATTTCTTTCCATGCTTCCCAATGTGTTTTTCATTGCTGTGTAAGAATAAATTCAAGCTTTCTTGCTATTTGGTGGCATTAATGTAATTCCTACTGGGGGATAGTCTCTGGGCAGGAACAAAAATATCCTGTAAATGAAACACTTTGGCTTCTCTAATTAGTATTTTACTTAGTGTTTTACATGCATGTTGGAATCTTCAGGGCCCGAATAAATAGCAGCTTTTTTTTTCTATCCAAGATATAAACAAATGGTAAAGTAAGACAAAGAAGGGGTATATGAAAGAACAAAATACTATATTTCCAAAAATCAAATATCTTATGGATTGTAAGACATTTTGCAATTTCAGAAATGTTGAATGTGAAAAAGACATCATAGTTGTTGAAATGTGTTAGCACCTGCCTTCTTGATAAAGGATGAAATGTAGAATGTGGTTTCTATCTTTGGGAAGGTGTCCTTGCTAATAACGAACTACAGAATACGACTCCCATACAGTCATAGGCACAGCAGCCTGGAGCAGGCCTCCCCCATGGGCATAGAAGGTTGGTACAGCCCAGGTAAGACCTCTATATTAAGGAGCAGAAAACACACATTACTGGCAATCTACTCCTTAAAGTAGAATTCAAGAGGAGGAGGCTGGACTACACATGCCCATTTCTCCTTCAGTCTCAACTATCTAGCTCATCCCTGCCCCCTTGCCCCAGACAAAGAAGGGTTCAAGTGCAAAGAGAAGCCAAGAATGTTCCAGCAAGATTTGCTCTTTTCGTAAGGAAGAAAATCCTGTAACTTTCCATACAAGCTGCTACCAAAGAAGCTCAACTACAAAGCATACAGAAACCAAACATGCCCCAAAAGAAGTCTTGAGGTTGCAGTGACCAGAGATTGTTACTTAGGGGTACCACTCCAACTCTCCATAGAACTGTACAAAAGGCAGTTAGTTACTCTTCCTCCCCAAAAGGAGCAGAAATTGCAACCACCTTCCCTGATTGTTATGCTCTTTGCCACACCACAATCCTGGTCCCAGTTCTCTCTATAAACTTTTATTTCCAGACAACCACATGACATTTCACAATACTATTAAATTTTGTCTCATAGAGGGCAACCACAATTTTACAGGCTGAGTAACCAAAGTATAAGTTACTAAAGTAGTTCACAAAAAGTCTTGATGATTTTGTTGCAGAAAACACAGAGAGCACCAAATACTTCATACAAAATTCCTTCATATTTTATGTTTCTCTGCATTTCCATTTTTTAAAAAATGCATCTCTATTTTATATAATTTTGCTTGGCTAAAACTACAGTGAAGGATACATGCCATTTAATTGCACAAAAAGCAGCACCTCCTATGACGTTAGAAACTCAAGTACATTACAAATACTTTTTCATTCTTTGTTAGTTTTCTGATTTTAATGTAATGATAGACATATAGCTTCTTTAACATATTCATATGTTCTAAATGGCTATAATTTTTATCTTTCTGATGCTCAAATTTTTATAGATTAGCCAGTAACAAGCTTCTTTTTATGCTGGTTTCCTTGTCCTTTCTCACATGACTCTAAATATCTCTGAAAATATCTTTCCTTTCTTGCAATAATATATTTCATGTCCATATTTATTTGTTCTGCCTTAAGAAATGATATTAGTCATTCTCTCAGGAGTCCTGGTTGTCTTAGTAAATTTAATTTGTGCTAAAACCTGTGTGTCAAGAGTGGGATGAAATAATTTTCTTCATTGAATACCTGCAGTAGACAAGGTAACTCCAAAAAATATGAAGAGGAATATTTCCTTTAAGTTATGAGTTGACATTGACATTTTAAAATTACCTCAATTTTCACTTAGTTGACTTTTCTATTTAACCTGTTTTACTATAAAAGCTTAATAATTCTATTGTTCTATCCTTTTGACTACCACCTTTCCCCCTTCTATACTTAATGTGCCATTCTATATACTGTGTCATATCAAGCCTCCTTCTCACTACAAAGTATACATTTTCCCATCTTTCAAATGACTCTCAACCGCTGCATCCTGGAATTGACTCCAAAGTGCACAGGCCAAGATGATTCTATGTGTCAGTATCATCTGAAAACATCTCTCCCAGATTCAGAGGTCACCAGATCATTTGAAAACAAAAGAGCTTAATACTGTGCATTTATTGCACACTGTAGGCATCCACTTAATGAAAGACCATACTGAAACAGAATATAGTACAACAGCCACTCTCAAGATTTTCTTCTTGCGGCATCACTGACTTTCCCTTCTTTTTTTCCTTGTTTCATTACTTTGTCATTGACATTTTGATTACTAAGCACAGCTCAGGTACAATTCCAAATTTGCCTTTTATTTAGATATCTGCAGTTTCCATTACAAGTAGTTTTAGATATTTTAAATGCATCCCAGAAGCTTTCTTTCTACATGGGTACAAGCAAAAAGAATTCAGAATGTCAGAGAATTTAAAAATTATACTATAAACATGTAGAATTTTTAATGGAGTAAAACATGCCATATCTGAGGTTACTGAATTCTTGCTACAAAAATGAAACATACAGTCATCTTCAGAAAAGCTAAAACTATTGAAATCTAATCTAATTTATCAGAAAAGACATCCACACATTCTGAATTGTAATATCAGATAAAGAAGTGTGATGCTCCCTCTTAAGTAAACACTGATATCTCTGAAAGCTAATTAATTTTATACCACGTAACTTGAATATATTTGGAAAAATTATAATGCGTCAAGGTCAGAATATATTACTGTAAGGAAAACGATTTGGCATGCACATTTCAAAACAGAGACACTTGAATCCAAGCTTCTCCTTGGTGTGGAAACAGGGCAAAGTTGTGAGTCAGGGATGAAAGAAGGGCACTTCATGTCAGGTATGTTTTTTCACACGTGCAAATCGTTCACTAGCCTTTGCCCTGAGAGCCAGCATTAACTCAGTTCAGCATGCATTCCACGTTATGACAGATGTGATGACTGGGATGTATTCCAGAGTTCTATATATTGAGCACATGTGGTGATTTAGCACTTAACTCTTTCTTTCCAGCTTCTGTTTATTAGCAGTGCAAAGCTGATTGGGTCTTGTAATCTCTCTTCTCTGCAATGTTGATATCCTCTATTTGGGGGGATGGCTTGCCATTTCCGCATTCAGCTCCACCACTCCTAACATGGTCTGTATGTATGTACAAAGGCTCAATACACTGCAGGAGCTACTCTAAACCTCTAAACCTTGCCACTTTGAGTAAAAGGTAATGTATTAGAAACTTCAGACTCCTGCCAGCTAGTTTTTTGTGAAACCTATTTGCTGCATGTATAGGCATGTATCCATCTTTGTATTTCAATGTTGTTTCTCTGCTTAAAAGGAATTGAATGTTAGTATATCATACATAAAATTGAATATAATCCAAATGACCTTTCAAAAATTCTCATTAGCATCCTTAAATATTGAGGACATTAGTTCTTGACCTCTTAAAAGAACATGATTGACAGTATTTGTTTCTGTATTTTGGATTAGACCTTCTTTTCCCATAAAAAGTAGAGACTAAGAGATGTAATTTGAAGAAGAGATAAACAAGAAAATTAAAAGAAAAAAAAAGATTTTTCTCCTACTTAGTTGAATTCAATTAGGTTAAAAAGGCCTATTGTTCTATTCAAAACTATAGTTCATTTATCTGACAGATATTTACTGATCACTTTTTAGTTCTAGGGATATACTGCTAAACCAAACATGAAATTTATGAAACTGATATTCTATAATGGCAACTATAGTTCATGGATTCCTAGTTTTCCTGAAGGTTTTCTTTCATGATTTTTTTCACTGTTTTTTATCTGTTTCAGAAAGATGATGAAGAAATATTATTTTGCTGTCTTTAATAAGTCATTTGTGTTGCATTTAATTTTTTGTTTTATTGCAATGCCATGCTGAGCAGATTATAAAGCAGCCCAGCTTATCTGGGTTATAATAGCAAACTGCATCTATCATACATGGAAGGCATCCATGAGTGCTCACTGATTTTACTATACTCCACCACTAACTCTTCACATATATGCACTTCCACATACATGCACACATTCCCTAGGACTTGTCTGGACAAATAATAAGAGTTTAATGTAAATTCTAGTCTTGATAAAAGTAGTATATTGTTTCTTGACTAGATTTTTGTATTTTTTATAATTCTTTTCCATAATTTCTGATGTCTACTCAGGTTGTCAAATGATAGAAAGAATGATTACCAGGATTGTTATTAATAGAGTACCAGTCTTCATGGTCTTTCTTCTCTAATGAAAAAAAAAAGATATTATATTTCTACTATCAGAAATCTTCTAATTCATCATCTACTTCTCAAATTGCTCTGAGACCTGCTTTCAGGGCAGAGGCACTAGCAGCTCTCTATGAATAACACAGCTATTATCATTTATTATATTCTCTTAGGTTCACTACAAATGCCCCTTCTTTATAGCCATTTCTGCTATAAAGTTCTTATGATCCTTGTCCATTTCTTCCTGAATTGTTTTTGACACTGATATGTACTCTGTTCTGCCACCATATCCTATGCATACATCACACCCAAAGTTTGAAAGACCATGCTGAACAAACACAAGCCTGCATTTCTTTCATAATTGCCTTTCATCCAGTAAACTGTGAGATAGGTGAGACCACCATAGCTTATTTATAAAGAACATTTAGGACTCCTACTGAGATATAAAACATTTCTGATGTGAACATATTTTGTATTCTCTCCACTTAGACCATGAATTACTACTGAATACGTTCCATGTTACTAAAGTAATTGATTTACAAAATAGCTTTTATGTAGCACATACGAGCTCACTTTTTTTGCCAAACATGAAAGATTTTCAAATGCAACAGTTTGGTGGAGCAGAGAGCCTGCTGAGCTGAAAAGCAAATACAGCTATCTGATTAATTGATTCTGACCTCATAAATATTATAGTTTCGGGGCTCTAATGGAACTTCCTGAGGGTAAATTGTATGGTTCACCTCATTCATTTATATCTCTGGCTGACAGATGTACATTATAAAATGTCACTGAATATGCTGGCAATAAATGAGGTATAACATTAGCATCTTGATTCTGCGGTGGGATTTTTATGGAGCATTTTCGTCAAATGATTCCAACAGTAGCAAAAATATTATAATATTATTCACTATATATTGTACTTTCTATTTTAATCCATCCGCAGGCAATTCACATTGATCTTCTTACTTATAAATAAAATTTCTGCATTTATAAAGTAAGTTTCTTTTTATTATATGATTTCTTTCTCACAAAATTAACAATGGTTGGCTATTGGTAGCAAGAAGTTTTGTGTATTTCATTCTAGCTCTATTAATATCCTTTATTCATACAAATAAAGATATTTTAAACTTCAATAAGAGTCAAAATTCAAAAGATATATCAGAAATTAACAGTCTTGCTTAAAATTTAAAATTTAAATCTCATGATAATTTTGAGGAACCATTTAAAGAAACACAAATGCTAAAAATCTAGAGAACAAAGCAAAACAAAGCAATTCTACACAATAATATGATGTATTTAAACACAATAGTATATTTTATGTTTTTGTACTGACTAACATCTCCCTGAGAAAAATGTATTTCATACGCTCTGTGAGCTTATAAAGTATGCAAATGCCAGTAAACATTCATTTTGCAATAAAAAGATGATTATTTTAAAGACAACTTAGCTTCAGGAAAAGGCTAGAAAGGAAAATTAGTGTATCTGCCAAATGGAGCAATTTAATAATGTACTCAAGGTGTCATTATTCTTTTTTGTTTGGGTTCTTGGAACTCAGGAAAATAAAAAAAAAATTCCAAAAGTTAAATAAATCATTTGATTTTTTATGAATTTGAATATTACAGACAAAGTTTGCTATCGATAATATGGTTAGCATTCTAAAAACGTCTCAATTATATTTTGTTATAGTTCCCTATATATTGTTATTTCATTATTTTTAGAAATCTAGAAGGCAAATATATTTAACTCTATTCTTCATATGAGAAGCTGGAATATAGGAAAGTTATGAAACTGGAATATGATTTAGAGAAACTAGTAGTCGAGCTGGTTATTATCAAACTTCAATCTAATTAATTCAAATGGATGTGTTGAGTCTGTCCTTTTATGTTAACGGATGCCCTCTGAAAATTTACAAGTAGAAATAAAAATAATTTTTAACATTATCGTCAGTGGACTGACACAAGATTCTAGGTAAAAGAAAATCAAAAAACATATGGTGTTGACCACAATAAAAAAACCACATTCATTATTCAGGTAAATGTGGCAATGAAGCTCTCAGAAACTACTAACGTAAAGGATTAAAAAGTAACTAAAATTTATGCTGTGGATACATTTTTAGACTTTCTCAATTAACCTTACACTTCCTTCAGATCTTCACTTCTGTTTTTTTTGCAGGGAAATTTTTCTAGATCTTTTCTCTTTGTTACTGTTATTTGCTTTTTTCCCATTTGTACTTTTATATTCATCAGTGGTAAGATCTATCTTTCGCAATAGACTGTTAGGCTATGAAAGAAGGAACTATGTTTGTTGTACTGCTAGAGTGCTGAGCTATTCGGTTGAAAAATTTTAATTTACATTAATTTTTTTTAATTCTCATTTCTTTTAGATATTTGTGAATGTCAATTATGTGCTCTATGATTATATTAGGTTTAATTTACTAGAAATAGCTCACACATTTCCATTCCCTATGAATTCTGAATTCCATGTGGGAAAATAGCATTAAATATGGGAAATTTTTATTTTTTATGGAATTCTGTTACACCAACCAATATGTTCATTTTTTATGAATTCTTGACAGATTTCTCTGATAGCATATAAGCATAATTTTTGTTCATATTTTTAAAGTGTATTATATATTTTAACTTCATTCCTTTTAAAGCTTTTAAGTGAAAAGTAGAATTAATATATTTGATAAAAATCAGCAAATTGATCATTTAGCAAATTGACTTTCAATTAATTGATTTGTGGCAAATTAACCTGCTTCTTATTTCTAGTATTTAGCACAAGTCCTAGTAAAATAAGTGTGTTTGGTCTTATTTTGACTTGTAATCTGTAAATTTATATATAATCAATAGTTCTGATAACATGAGAGAGTCTTGTCAAGCTCCTACTTTAGACAGGTACTGAGTCACTTTAGAAAGATCTATTAACCTTCCTCAATCTCTCTTTCTTCATTCGAAAAAAACTCTTCATCTCTCTTGGTAATTTTGGAGAGATTATGAGTAATTTATATGTAGGCCTTTTGAAATCTGTAGAATACTATAAAAAATATAAGGCTGTCACAGAGAAGCTTAATCTAAAGAGTTGTTTTGTAAAATTTGTCTGCACTTGAGTTATCTGGAAGTCTGAAAGGCACATTCATTCTTGAGGGCTTTTGGAGCTAATCAACCAGAGGTCCAAGGTTATAACAGTTTCATGGTTATTTCCAGGGCATTTGTCAAATCCTCCCCTTTCTTTCCTTAGAAAAGAAAACTTACTACTTCTTACTAGAACTCCTCTAGGATTGTAATCCACAGAGAGTATGCACTGCAAATCAAGACCAGCTGATTTGCAATCAGGAGAAATCGATTTGTCAAGCCTTAGGAGTGTCTAGATCAAAATTCATTTGAGTAGCTGAGCTCAAACGGGGGGCGAGGGGGAAGGAAACAAGGAGAGTGTTTTTTTTTTTTCTACATTTCTGTTTTTTAGCACTCACAAAGGAAAACAGGCATCTGGGGTTCTTCTCCTTCATAAAGTTGCAGGCATCTTGCTTGTGCTGTTTTAGGCCTCTTAATTTGTCTAGAGATTTGAACTTAAAAAGCAAGATAGCAGTTGTTTTGTTTGTTTGTTTTTACCTCAAAATTTAGCAAT
The DNA here is from genome assembly GCA_004027375.1 of Macroglossus sobrinus. NCBI lineage: Eukaryota > Metazoa > Chordata > Mammalia > Chiroptera > Pteropodidae > Macroglossus > Macroglossus sobrinus. The sequence continues at coordinate 906,053 of PVKZ01000213.1, forward strand.
GAAATAAAAGGTATCCCAGTTCCTTCATACCAATTGGATGTTGGTGGTGGCTTTATGCCATAATGACTAGAAAATGGTCAATTTAGTCCATTTAACAGGTGAAAACAAATGAAGTGAGTTTAAGTGTTGGTCAACCATTGAACAGCTAGTAAATATTGGAGCTGGGTTGCAGCCCAAGGGCTATGTGGTTTAAAAGTCTGTGCCCTAACTCCATGTAGGAAATAGGTGGTTGGTAGCCTCCCTACAAAGTCTTTCCTCTTTATAAACAATAAAATAAATTCTTAACCATCCATTTAACTTAGCATATTTTCAAATTTTTGTTTTCTATTAATTGACACTCATAAAAGGTAAAATTTACTCTTCCTTTCAATACAATAAAAAGACACAATATGAGAGACATACTCTAGAATCAAATGTCAGTTATAAAACTGACTATGATTTATGAAAGCCAGAGTTCATCCTAGCTCTGTGTTTTGATTTTCACTGTGATCTGCTGTCAGATGGCAGGGGAAGCAAAGAAGAAAGAATAGTTTTATATCTCAATGATAAGTTAGTGTTCTCCTGCTACTCCACCCACCCTCCTAAAGTTCTTCATTTGCTCAGACCACTTTTCCAATTTTCTGAGGCTCTGCACCTAATTTCTGAAGTCTCCTAACACTTTGACTTCTTGCTTGTTCAGTTCTACTTAGTAGCTCTGTGTCATTGGGTCTCTGATACTTCATACATAAAATGAAAAAGATAACATTGCATAATTTTTAGGACTGTTACAAGGATTGAATGTGATGAGATAACAGTAAACGGCATTTAGAAAGAACCAAAATAAAAGTTATGACTACTGTTATTATCATTGTCATTACTGATAACCTATTATATCAAAAGAAAGAGAAAGAGTATGTAGAGGAGGGGTAAATATGAAACCAAATAAAAAAAGAAAAAAAGGAAATTTGTGTGTGTGGGTTTTTTGGAAAATAAATAAGAACAGAAGATAAAGGACAATACTTAATATGTTAGGTGTTGCCCCCTTCCAATCTCATCACCCACCATCCTCTTCTTTGTTCCCTATACTCTAGCCATACCTATCTACCTGCCTTTTCTAAATACACTTTGCTTTCTAATACTACTAATCCTTTGCATATTTCATTTCTTCTCATCAAAACAATATGATTGTCCAACTTATGTTACACAGAACAATTATTAATAGACTTGACAACGTTTATACAGAAGCACAGTTATTTATGTGCAGAATTTAACTACTTTACTAAATTTTAAGTTCTTTAAAAGAAAAAAATTATATTTTTTTAATATATTTTCTATGGCACCTACAAATGTTTATTGAATTAAATCAAGTTTCCACAGTTTTGCTTCATTTATTTTTGTGGGGAAGCAACTAACTAACATATCATGGATTTTCAAATGTTTTCTTAAAGATAAAATCAAATGCAATCTTTTTGCATCTGTTTACTCCCATTTTTATGTCCCAGTATAGTTGCTTAAAACAGGGCACTTACTGCTGTGATAAAAAATTTAGTTTTTGATCCTACATGCATTTTAGAATCATGTAGAAAACTAAAACAAACAAATGAACAAAAACTTATGTCCAGTACATACCTGAGATTAAATACATCAGAATCTGTTTAAGTGTATGCTTGGAGGGGGTGTGGGATGGAAGACTGGGTACTTTTTAAAAACATTTTGCAATTTATTTTAATGTTAAGCCAAAGTTGAAACACTGATCTGAGTTAATTATCTTGTAGTTTGATGAGAAATAGGTAACTGAACATTGTCAATCTGTGTTTTAGATCACCCAAAAAATGATTCGGACCCTATCCCATTAGAGTAGTGCATAGTGGTAGAGCCAACAGGCTGAACAGTGATGTGATTAATATTTTGTAGGCTTTACGGCCAATGACACATTTTCCCCAGACATAGAAATTACCACTGAAACCAGAGTAAGTGACTTGAGGGACGAATCCCTTTTAGCAAAATGATGATTAACGGTGTGGTATAAAGGATTGGCTTTGAGGTCAAACAAAAGAGAAATTGAATTCTAGGCCTACCACTTATTTACTATAGGCAAGTTTCTTTGCTTATGTAACCCTTAATTTTTTTACATATAAAATGAGACTAATGATACTAACATTAAAGAGTGGCTGTGATAATTAAGAGAATTATGCCAAGTTATAGCACATTAATTTCCTAGGACTCTAGCTATGACCTCTAAAACACAGTAGATGATTCTTATAAAATACATTTACTCAGGGCTACAGTGAAATCACATGCTAATCTTATTCTATAAGAGCAACAAATCATGGCTTGCTATTTATAAATTTCATCCTTGAATTCTAGTTTTATCTGTTAGCCAGAAACTTGTATGTTTATGGGTTGTCCTTTAAAAGACACAGAATTACTCATGTCCATAAAAATCCTGGACTTGCATCAGCCAGGAACTTTGAAATTCACTCCTTCCCACCAGCACACCCGTCTTCATTTCCAGTTGTTCATCCCTTATACATGACACCTCTGGCAGGATGCCTGGAAGAAAACTCATGACCCATAAAGTTAACTTACCTCAGGAATAGTAGACAAACAGGCTTAATTTAACCCAGAAGACACCAAAAAATAATAACTTGGAAATGGAGATCAGGCTGAACTAATATACTGACAGACTTGAGAACTATTATTTATAATAGGGTATACAATATTCAAGCATAGGTTAGCTCACTCTGAAGGCTGTGAGCCAGGAGCCAGGTTTCAATGTTAATTATAAGATAACTGCTAGGTCTCTGCCCTATGCATTTCAGGAAATTTGGTCAGCTGAAAGAATATATATTCATCTTGCTCCCATACAAGCCACCATGAACAAATTTGTGACTCAGACAAAATTGTAATATGTTCAGTTGTATTTCAAATCTCTCACCACTAACTCCTCCCTAAACAAGAAAATCATAGAACTTTATCACCTTTACATAAGTTTAAGTCCTTAATTGCCTTCCATCTAGAATAATTATTTTGGTGTGTGTGAGTACATGCGAATGTATTTTTAACAAAATAGAAAGAAAATCAAGTCCTTTCTTAAACATTGTGCTCTAATGACTTATCTCTGCTGCCCAATTTAATGGTTCTAAAATAGAAAATGAGAAAGTAAAAAGTGTGAGTAAAGTGGAATCTGAGAAAAACCACAGATTCCAGTATTACTATCAGGCTGTCTTTTTCGTCTTTTTGTGTCACAAACCTGTATTCACTCTAGAACTGGAAGGGAATTACTGGGAGGAAGAACTACTTAAGAAGTTTATTTTGTTAGTTTAACAGCCAAAACCAGTGTCTAGCAATAAGCACTATCATACTCAACCTATTTCTTTCTTTCAATGTCCTCTTTGAACATCCTGACACAATAATTGAATTCTTCTTTTGATTCCTCTTGCCCCAAAATAGTTCCTTGGACAGTAGTGGAGCAATGTTGAAGACACATCCACTTTGAAGGGAAAATCTCCTTTCTTGAACCAAAGTGTGGACTGCCACAGGGTTCAAGAAAGACAGGTATAGGAAGAGAAGAATGCACAATTTCCCCTTTCTATTGTTAACTACAGTTAACTATCAGTTTTAAGAAACAGTCATTTCTCTATTCAATAACTTCCCTGGGCCTATGATGAAGCATAGCCTGTAAAAATATGAAAACTTTTAATTGTGGGCTGTAATTTTAAGGTGATGTATAACATAGACATTCATTCATTTATTTAAGAAATATTTATTCAGCCCCTGCTACATGCCAAGGGTTCTTCTAGATGCTAGCAATATGAAGATAAAGAATATATAAACTCCCAAAGAGCATATAGTTTAAAATAGTACAAGGTAGGCATAAAAATGATTCTAATTTCACATAGTATTTTTTATAATGATGTGGCCTTATGTACAATTTCATCAGGAACACAGTAAAGTAGAAAAAAATGTAGATCTAGTTACAGGCATGAATGACTTCAAATATAAAAGTTAAATACATTGAACACTTGAACTGAGATTTGAAGCAGAATAGGAGTTTTCTTGTCAGAAAAAGGGGAAGGTATTGTAGCCCAAGGAAGAGTATGGAAATGAATATATCTGCAGTAGCAGCAGGATAAAATTTGAGGGTTAAAAGGTGAGGCTATAGCAGAGACAGGAACAGGATTTAAATTTTCTCTTCTAGATGATTAAGAGTCACATAAAATTTTGGAGTAGAAAAACAAGAAAGGTAGATTCAAGGTTGGAAATGTCAAGCTGGAAGCAGAGAAGGGTGTAAAGTGGAGGAGAGCAAAATGGAGGCAGGGAGACTACTGCAATGGTCCAGATGGGAGGATGATAGCAGTGACATTGAAGATGGCAAGGAGGGTAGGAATATGAAAGAATGTAGAAACACAGGAAATATTTGGATATTTGGGGAAAAGCTTTTTTTGATTTGGGCAAATCTAAGAGAAGCACATTTATATAGGATAATTCATAAATTTATTAAGTAGTTTCCAGGTTCGACTATTGACTAGTACTAATTTAAATAATATAAGAGTTCCTAAATTTACCATGATGGTAGATTGATAGATAAGTGATATGTATTATATATAAAATATATTTTTTCAAATATATGTATTTTAGTATTAAATTATCTCATCATTTAATGTTGAGAGAATTTCAAAAGGCATTTGGTTTGAGGGAAATGGAATAAAAGAAAGTGTACAAAAATAAAGATAGTTCGACTCTGTCCTTTTTTCCCCATAGTGTTTGTGGGTGGGAGGGTGTACAATCAAAAAGTTTAAGTCAAAGACGTTGCTTTGTACAAATTAGTTTTTCTTCTTCCTACACACACTTTATAAAATTTATAATCAATGATTTCTTTCTCTCTCTTAAGAAAGAAATGAAAGGAAACAACAAAAAATAAATAAAAATTGTCAGCAAACTGTCAAACATTGTAAATTATACTCAAAATTTAACCAACATGTATTTATTAAGTACTGCCACATGCCATTAATCTTCTAGGTCCTGTGGAAAGAAAGATAAACAAGATATTATGAGTAGAACTAAAAACTTAAAAGTAAAGACACTGGAATTCAAAGTGAAGTATAGTACTTGATAGATATTAAAGAGAGCTTGTAACAATCACATGGAGAATTTTTCCAAGTCTTGGCATGCTTTTTAAAATTTTCCACCATTAAACTGTACTTCATCAAACCAAGATTCTTCATAACATACTCATAAGACATATGTGGCAAATGCATGGAGGACCTGAATTTCATATCATGAGTGTGAGAGAAAAGAGGATTATAACATGGCTTGTTCAGATAAAACATATATAAAAACATTTATATAATTCCATTACGACCTATGTGTACAGAAGAACTCTTGAAAGATTATTGCAACAGTGACAACTTTGGTTAGGACCATGAATGCTTTTTTAAATGTTGTTATAATTATGGCTGGAAGGAGAGCACTTTAGATTCTGAGGAACTTTTCTCAGGTTAACCAGCAAAACTCTACAAAAGGCCTCCTGGTGTCTTTTCATAACACAGAAATGGTGGCATATAAGTCCCATGCCTTGCTTTAGGCAGCATCATAAATCAATGTCAACTTCAGGAAAAGAAAACCCAAGGAAGCCTCTTGCCTTCCTATCCCCAGCCTATTTTCTTAACAGAGCCACCTGCACTGCTTCCTTTACTAGAACTGACCTCTGGGATCCAAGCAGCACAAAACAAACTTACATGATGTGGAGCAAATGAAGGGAAAGAGACAAAACCAAATCCCCAAAAAATAAAGCTGGCAATAGTGTTTGAGCTGTGAAATGCAGAACACCACTTTTCTCAGAGACCCCTAGAGTCATGCTTATATTCCAGGGTAAGAGGTAGAGGGAGGGCTGAGTGAAACCCTAGGCCCTTCACCCCAAACCAACCACAGCAGCTCAACTCTTTCTGTTTTTAAATATTGTGATCCCACTTAGTTTTTATCTGAGAAAAAGATTTCGCCCATTTTTTTAATTAAAAATATTGTTATAGGATAACAAGTACTAGATTGAGTAAGGACAGCTCGATTCTAGTATTTTCATTGAGATTTCACCTTTCTGCACCTCATTTTCACATTTGTAAATGGAGATAACATTAGTGTCCTTGCCCTCCAAGAAGATCAAATGAACCAATGCTCATTAAAGGTATTTTCAAAACTGGAAAATACTACACCAATATAAATGCAGCATTAAGCTGACAATATGTAACCTATTTCACAAAACTATTCCACAGTAAAGTTGAAAGTTAACCCTTATCTCATTTTCTCCACAATATGAGGGATGTTGTAGAACATGCAGACTCTATGAGTAGGATGTTGTTCCTTTGTTCTGCAGTTGTGGTTGTTGCTGTTTCTATACGTTTGTTTTAGCCGCAGAAATCTTTTTTTTTAAGTAAAGTGAAATGTCATTACATAAAGAAACAATAAACAGTGAATTAATTTACCTACATGGGGAAGTCCAGAGGCTTGAGCTTACCCTCTCACCCCGTCTACTCCTAGGATACTTGTGAGGAACCACAGGGCTCTGCTAGTCATTCATTCAATGACTCCGTTGGCTCACATTTGCAATGTTGACACCACCTCCAGTTCTTTATTTTGATACTGAAGCTTTACTTGACCCCTAAATAATTTTATTCAATGATTTTCCAATTTGTTCAAGTTAGTGTAGTCACTTGGAAATTCGTAGTGATAATTCAATTTTAAATAATTAATTTTAATTTTAACATTTAATTATCATTTTAATTAATTAATTTAAATGTTGCTCTTCTTAACAGCTTGAGTTTGGTGTGAGAAATTATCTTTTCCTCCTTTGCAAATAACACTGACAGGCCAAAAACTGAGGTGCCTGACTGCCACAGATAAAAGATAATCAAGTAATTTAAGCTAAACCTATCAGATTTTTTTCTCTTCAATCTCCAAATTTTGAGCTGAGTGCATTAGATAGCTAGAGAGTGGCCTAGCAGGTCAAAGACAGATGTGATTGGTTTCTAAATCTTGGTTCTTTCAACTTACATATTCTGTCATGAGTTGAATATTTGGCTAAAAGAATGTTTTACTTAGTGTCTTGATTATAGTTTGAGGTTTTTACTATACACATTCTAGTTATTGAAATAATAAAATATTAGTTAGAGGATAAATTTATTTGTGTTTCTATGTTGGAAATGATGTATTAATATAAACATGTATTTCAAATGTAATTTCAAATGTTAGTGTTGTTGATAAGATAAACACAACTACTGGGAGATGTCACATTTTACATTACTTCTTATAGTTTCTTTGGCAAACACCCTGCATTTGTGGATTAAACATTGTTCCCCTCTTTTGGAAGTCAGAAAGCACCTTGTTTTTATTAGTAATTCTGCTAATGGATGAGATCGTGTTTGGTTCCAGCCTTCAAACAGGAATATTTCATCAATTTTCTAGAGGTTTGGGCCAATATCTTGCATTTCACATTTTAATCTTAACTCTTAATCTTTCTTTAATTATTGTTCATTTATGAAAAGCAACAATATGAGCATAAATAAGGAGTTAAAATGTTAAGGAATGCATCTTCCCTCTGACCTTTGAGAACTGCAATGACATGTATTAAAATTTAATATGAGATTTCTCTAATCTACCGCCTTACCTCATAGACAAACCTTGTCATATTTATCCTCCAAACATAAAAAAGGCCCCAACTTGTGAAAAATGTATCTTCATGTAACAGATTTTAGAATTAACTTCATACACGTAACATAGAATGTGTGTATCAGATGAAAGAATAAGTAAAAACATACCCTAAATTCTACCACTCTGAATCAGATTCCTTTCTCCATACTCATTCACATTGAAACATTCACAAACACACACAAAGACACAGAAGATATCAGACACACTTTCACATTTTTTTTCATCCTGCTTTTTTTCATTGTAGAAGTCTCTCTAAATTACCTTGTATAAGTTTCACTCATTTTTAATTAGGTATATGATAACTGTATATGATTGTCTTGTAATTAATTCATTTCTTCACCATGGATCGGTTTCAACTTTGTTGTCAGTTTTTTGCCACTGTAAGCAGTATCGTTTTAAATATCTTTATTATATATTGGTGTCTTTATTTCTACGTTAGAGATTCACAGGAATAGAACTGAGGGATAAATAGCTCTATATTACTTTTCAAAAAGCTATTAGAATTCTCATTGCTATCAGCAATATATAAGAAAAAACTTCCCTCCACATTTCCACCAATTATCACTATTACTTGTTTTCTTATTTTTTACACCTTCTTCACATGTGAAAAACTTCATATAACAGTGTTTGTACACCAAATACCCCAAAGCCAGAATTTCAATGAGAAGGTAGTGACAAAAAGACTAGATGGTCTAAAGAATTCATTCTGATATGGATGGTAAGAGTTCTGTTTAATTTTGAGAGAGAGTTTTGGGAATAAAATCAAGTGAAATTAAAGTTTCATTTTTGACATGTTAAGTTTAAGATGCTTTCATCACTTCCAGGTAGAAATTACCAGTAGACAGTTGGACATATGTCTAAAGCTCAGAGGAAAGGTGTGAATTAAATATGAGAAAGCCAGTATACAGATGATACCTAAAGCTACAGTAATAGAGGACATCATTAAATGAGACAGCGTAGAGAAAAGAGAAGAGGCAGATCTCAAGCCTGATTTTTGAGAAACTGAATTCAGAAGTCAGCCTGGAGGAGGAAAATTTGTAAAGCAAACTTTGGAAGAGCCAGAAGGAAGATAAACCAGGCCTGTTTCAAATTAAAAAAAAAAATAAACATTTCAAATTATTTTAACAGATCTCATCAAATAAAGAAAAGTGGCAAGGTCTTAGGGAAGGTCTTAGAGACCTTGGCAAGAGTAGTTTCAGATGAATGTTGGAATAGAAAATAGATTGCGATGTAAGAGCAGGGAATTGAAATATTAAAAAAAGGACACTTTGAAGGCACATGACTTTATCTCCTCTTCCTGAATCTTTGAAGTCCAGGAAATGGGGTGCATAGAGTACATTTAAAGAAAGGCTCAGAGTAGAGGGATTTTTAATCAACGCTATCTGGGTTTTGGAGAAGGCCATTGGGACAGGTGTCCATGCACCATCTACATAGGCATGGTTGTGGTGTTGTCTCCTGGGACTTTTTCAGCCCTTCTGTGTTGAACAAAATGAGTTTAGGGCCTGTTACACTGCCATGAGGTCAGTGAGGTTGAAAGGAAACAGGAGAGAGTTAAAGGCCTTGTAGGGTCAAATGTCTAGAACAGGATTTAGATAAAAAATAAGGCAGAAGCTTTAAGTGATTTGTAGTCTCAATGAGAGCTAAAAGGAGGCAGAAGGAAAGTGAGAAGAAAAGTGAGAAGAAAAGCCCTGCTGTAGGAGACATATGAGACATATGTGTTCCTAAAAATCACCATGCCAGGCAAAACAGTGCAATAAAACCTCGGAACTTACTGGAAAAATGATGTTTGGGAATGACACTCAAACATTTTATCAGTGACATATTAAAATAATACTGGAACCTAATAAAAATAGAACCACAGTTTATGCATGTTACTTGGTTAAGAAAGACATAAATACTACAATAAATATGGCAGCTTACTTCGAAAAAGACCTGCAATTTGCCTGTGGAAATGGGCATTGTAAGGGCTACAGCTTGTGAGATATTGAGAAATAGTGGAAGGATGTAAAGTTACAATACCGGATGAGGATGGGAGTGGTTCGTAACACATGGGGTAAATGGAGGCAGCCGGGAGATGCTTGATGTGTGTTTGTGTACTCCTATGAGGGCTCAGTTCTGCATTCCTCTAGCTTTTCTTGCTCAAGAAATTGAGCATAAGCAAATGGAAGCAGGATTTATGTTCAAATTGTTCCCTAATACATCAATTGTGTTTTAAAAATAGCAATATAGCAGAACTGACTGTACCATGAGTTCATCAGCTGTAGACAGTAGCAGATGTCAGCCAAACAATCAGAAACAGAAATGGCTTAACCACATATTAGCAGTTGTCAGGCAGGCACATTTGAGGACCAAAATTAGAGTCCAAGGGCCTTTTCCCAACAAGGTCATGCAGACTTTTTTGTTTGTTCTGAGGGATAAGATTTATTTCTACATTTTTCAATTTTCTTACAATGATTTTTTTATATAGAAAAATTGTATTTATTCCTCCATTTTTATCAAAATATAATTGACATATAACATTGCCTAAGTTTAAGGCAGACTATTTACATATGTATGTTTGTGTATCAAAATGATTAATAGAATAAGGGTTGTTAACACATTCATCTTAGAATTTCAGTTTTGTGTGTATGTATGCGTGTGTGGATGTGTGTGTGTATAGTGAGAACTTTTAAGATCTACTCTCTTAGCAACTTTCAAATATGCAATAGAGTATTGTTAACTATATACACATGGTATACATTTGCAGAACTTATTCAGTTTATAACTGGAAGTGTGTTCCCTTTGACTACCTATTTTCCCCATTTCTTCCCTACCCCATCCAAACCTGCCCCTAGCAACCATCAATCTACTTTCTGTTTCTAAGGATTCATTTTTTCTTAGATTCCACAAAAAAGTGAGATCATAAAGTATTTGTCTCACAAGTCATGCAGACTTGTAAAGTTCTTCATACAACCTTTTGTTATCTTAGAGAGCAGTAGGATAAGGGGAGAAATTAGAAGTTTGCAATTACGCAAAGGGACTGAGGGAAACTCTAATTGACAAAATTGACTATGGTAGAATTTATTAAAATATTTTCCTTTTAATCCAAATTTAATCCAGAAGGTAGTAGATGTTGAGGCTGTGACTAAGACCAAGATATAAAGAAGCCACAATATTACAGTGCTCTTTCTTTCTATAAAAAAGCATTAATGGTATAATTAAGGGAAGAGGTTAATACACAACCATTTTGATAAGTTTGCTATAAAAAGGAATTGAGAAATGGGCAGATGATTAAAATTAAATGTGCGTTGTACAGCAGCTTTTCGAGAGGTAGTTGTTTGTTTTTAAGAAAAGCCTAGCCACCAGAGTGTTTTGTTGTTGTTGTTGTTGTTGTTGTTGTTGTTGTTGTTATTTAGCAACTCCAATACAAGCAAGGGAATGATTTCCAAGTGACAGAATCCAAACCCAACTTCTGGTCCTGATGGTTATGGGATGTGGGCCAACAAAGAGCCACTCCTAAAGAGGACTCAGATAACAACAAAAAGAAAGAGAATGTTTCAAACACTAAATGACCATGAATGGGGCTCACCGGATCCAGAGAGAGACAGGAAAAGGATGGTCAAAAGTGGAGGGGTTGGGCAGAGAATTGCATCAGATTCTGTCATGCAGAACAATAAGTTGAGAGAATACTGGAGATAGTCTACAAGCCTGGCTCTTCTGGTGCTGTGTTAAGACACTGTCCCCCTAAACACTTTGCTCGGTGGTATGACAGCATCTAGAATATAGCAGCTTCCATTAAGGAAGGGGAAGAGCTGACATTTATTGAACACCTCTGTACTCCGGGTCATGTTCTAGGTTTGTCATATATATCTCTGATTCTGACTACTTTATAAAAGTGAGATTATCTCCAATTTATCAAATGAGACAACTGAAACTTAGACATTTAAAATAACATCTCTTGATGCACACAACCAATAAATAGAAGAGCCAATATTCAATTCCAACTCCAATACCAAAGTCCATTTTTTTCCTTTAACACACATTAGGTTCTTTGTTCCTCTGACGTCACATAACCTCCATTAACAATGTCTTTGTTACATGCAAATTGTTGCAAATTTATGAAGGAAAAAATTATTAAAATACATTTCTTGCTTTGATACAGTATTTACCACTGTTATATAAATAGAAAGCAGCCTGTTTCTTTTTGATGAACGAGCAACTAAATAACATAAAAGAATGTTGTTAATTTATTTAAACATTGTAGATTAGAAGATCCTTATGGAGATCAAAATCCATTTTAAGGAACATGGTGCAATGAGAATTTTTACAATCACTAGAATATATTATCATACCCTAAAACTATATCTGTGATATAATTGATTCTTAAATATTATTTATTGAGTTAATGAACTAATAAATAAACAAGCTTGGGTCCATCCCTACTTAATGGCTTTTAGATCTTGGACAAATTAAATTTTAGGCTCTCTGAACCTTTTACTTTAATTTGTAAAATAAGGCTATAAATAGCCTACCTATAGTTCAAGTGCATTCTAAAAGCCAGATGAAGAAGAGAAGGATAGAAACTAGCATTTAGTAAATTGATATTATAGACTCTTTGATAGGCATTTTCCTCTATATTGTGTAATTGAAGTATGAAAGAGTGTTTCAAAGTTTTTTAAGCAATCATTTATTAAATAATTTGTACATGAGTTTTTATTATTTATTGCCTAAATGACATGAGAGGTACTCTTGGAATTTGACATATTTAAGATGAGTAAGAAAAAATATCATAAAAAAAAGAAAACTTTGGAACATATTACATCAAGAAGTGGAATAGAAGTCCATATTACTGTATTTAAAAAGGGAAATTATTACTGATGGAATCATAAAATGGCTGCCATGAGGGGCTGATTCTAGTGAGTTTTTATGGTTAATAAGTGAGAGCCCTGCCTTCTCACAGCTATTCAAGCAATAGAATCCTAAATTGAATAACCAAAGGTCTGAATCAGTGTGACACTACTACAGAGAATACAGGTAATTGTTTCCAAGGTTGTACAGAAAGTCAAAGATAATTTTTTTTTAAATGCAGTTTAGCCCTTTTCAGCTACAATCTAATTTTATACTTCAATATACAATTACCAAGTTTATGTTCTCCTGGGAGGTTTTGGGTTATTTCTATCCTGCATTCCTATTTCTATCATTCAGTTCTGCTAGAATTCTATAACCAATGCACAAAAGTAGGACAAACTATGCAGAAAATGAATAGTTTTTGTTCCAATGAATGTATCACCTAAAGGTACAAATAATATGGAGAAAGAAAAATGCAATAGTTATGTAGTATCAGATAGTATAAATATAATTATTTTTAAGCTGGGCACTTGGAACTTAATTTTTCAGAAAAAAAATTAAATGGTTAGAAAATGCTAACTTGAGACTTGTTGTATCTTTATAGTGTACTCACATGTTTAGGGCAAATCCTCTGACATCTAGAAAGATGACTGTAGCAGTAGAGAATCAGTATTCTTTTTCTCTCTCCCCTTTTCTAAACTCTGCAACATTCAGTCTGGCTCTTGTTCTTATCACTTCCAGCTACTGATATTAATTGACAGACCAAGAGTATTTAAAGTCTGTGCCCTCTCATGGTTATGCACTTGTTGATAAAAGACTCGATATTAAGAAACTTCTAGCTTCAGTGGATAAGTACCAGTGAGAATGATGATAATCTTCAATATTTACATCATCCTTTATACTTTCAAGATTTTCTTACCTCCAATTTTTAAATTTATTTTTTATTATAGTGACATTGGTTAATGAAATCCAGTAAGTTTCAAGTGTAGAATTCAACAGTAAGTCATATATATTTTGCATTGTATGTTCACCGCCATAGTTAAAATTCTTTCTGTCATTATTTATTTGACTCTAACCCCATCTCCCTTCCTCCTTCCCCTCACCCTCTGGTAACCACTAGTCTACTGTCCATGTCCATGTTTTTTGTCATGTTTGTTTGTTGCTTTTAGGTTTCTATCTCACTTTTAAGTGATATCATTTGGTTTCCAACTTTTTTTGTCTGACTTATTTCACTTAATTCCATTTTTTAAATGTGAGAATTACAAGAATATTATAAGTTAAAAAGGTATATTACATGTCATGCCCCAAAAGATATTGAGATTGACCTCTAGTTACTGAACTGAGTTGCAAACTTAACTCTAGAAGCCCTCACCAATCTGCTCTTGCCTTCCAAACCACACCAACCTACTGTTACTATGCGTAAAGCTCATTTTGATAGTCACCTGCTCAGAATCCATCCTACACAACTATTATCTTTTATATGGCCTTCTAATATAGTTATTTATTTTATGTAGTTGAAATTTTATAGTATATATCTATTGCATTTAATTTTTTATTTAATATACAGTTTGCACATTCCATGGTTTATGTAGTATTCATAGCTATCTTTTTAATGTCTCCATAATATTGAAGCTAGCATATTTTATTGTATATTTCTCTATTTTTGAATATTATGGCTACTTCTATTTATTACAGCCTTTTTTTTCATTTTCAATCACTTTGGTAAAGAGTTTCATAAATAGTACTCTTTTCATTTTCATTATTTTCTTTAGATAGATATCTAGAAGATGGATTTTAATAACTTAAAAGAGCATATTTAATTTTATAACTTTTCTATTTATTGCCAAATATCTTTATTTACAAGAGTACTGAACCAATTTTTATCATAAACAACAATCTATAAAAATGGCAAAAGTATTGTTTATATGTGTGTCTTTCTTCTATAACCCAATAGGCAAAAATAAAAATACAATTAATCAAAGGTTTATCTAAAATCAACTATTAGCCAAGTATTTTATTAGACTCTGAAAACGCAACAATGAAGAAGAAAGGCACACAGCCTACTCTCAAGAAGTCCTGAATAATTTAGCCACAGATGATTCCAGTGACTCAGGAGGCAAAAATTATGTGCAACCAGAACACATATGTGTTTAGTAAACAACTTATTTTAATAAGATATGAGTAGTGATATATCTTCCAGCTTTGTGTGATTCCATCTTGACTATGTCATTCTTTCTCAGTTGTCAGCACTCTCATAAATAGGCCTTAATCATCTGTCTATGCTCCACATCAACCTCCCCATCCTGAAAAAAAAATGCACATCAGTTCTTCTTTATATGTTTCCCAAATGAAACCATTAATTTGGAGCCCAGGCAATATTTCTTTTTAAATTTTCAGGTAAGAGCTATTATAACTCTTTTATATTTCTTTCTTAGCATCTAAAAAAATGTGTATCTATGAGAAAAAACTACTAGAGCAGAATCAGAAACCTATCTGCCACTAAGTATGTACTTGTGGCAAGATGTCTACTAATTTTGTGTCTCATGGATAAAGTAGATAAAAATACTTTCACTGTCTATTCCATGACTATCCTCGTTTGGCCAATTCCTATCACAAGCTAACTCTCTTCTGGAAGCAGGTCCATCTTCTCAGATTTGTTTAATACCCCATCTTAATACAGTCTTAATTCTAATTACAGAGTCCCAGTCAAGATCCATCTCAGCTGGCACCAACTCTAAAAAGTCTATCTTCTATAATTCCAGCCAGTCTTGATTTTTTTCTCCTCCATCACACCCCAGCTTTTGATAATGTTAAGGTCAGCATTTCATTGTGGACTACTTTAAACCATTTCTAAATTGTTTAGTAATTGTTTATACCTTATCTCTCTCACACTTTTCTACTAACTCAACCCCAAAGATGTAATCAGAAAATAAAATTTTGTTTAATCCTGCAGGACCTGCCACAGCACTAGAAACAGTAGGTACTCAAACAACATTTGTTTAAAAGTGATTGAAAGCAACCAAAGGAATCAAAATTTAAACAAACTCGGTGCTGGAAAAGAAGGAACTGCAGAAAAGGAAGACTAAAATTCTGCCTACAATCTCCCAGCTTGGCATTTTGAGATTCTCAAGCTGTGTGTACATGTGGGAAGCATAGAAAATCAAGCAAAAAGCACTGCAGGGAGAACGAAGAACCATGCAGCGATTTGGGCAGGGCTACAGAGACAGGGGCTGGAGTTCTGGGCCAGCCAACATGAAGAGCAATCCCATAGGGCTGTAGATTAAAACATCCCCAAAGGACAATGAAATAGAATTAAGGGCTATGCCTTAGAAGGAAAGACAGACAAGAGAAAAAAACAGCCATGACATATTCTGAAACTCAGCTTTGACTGGATTAGGTGATCTTGCACTAGAAGTAAACCACTGCAAAAGACAGTGAAAAAAAAATTATAACACCTCTTGAAAAGGTTACCATTATCCATAGCCATTACCAATGACTTTTTAATATTCAATCATCAATATTTAAATTAAATCATTAATATTTAATCATTGACAATTAAATTACCTTAAATTAAACTTTAAATCAAATAATTAAAGTATATTTAGATAACGATAAAATATACTATTTAAATTAGACCATTTGATGAGTTTTTATAATTGCATTTTTTCGCATAAACATCATGAAAATTGTGAAATAGAACATTTATATTTCTCCATAAAGCTTCTTTCTGATTCTTTGCAGAAAAATTCCACCCACCCCCACTTCTAGGCAACCATTGAAATACTTTCTGCTACTACAGATTAGTTTGACCTGTTCTATAGTTTCCTATATAGAGAATAATATGGTATGTACTGTTTTCTGTCCTATGTTATTGTGTTCCTTTTTATTGCTGAGTAGTATCCATTATCTCAAAAGTTGTTTTTCCATTTGGCTGTTGTTGCACATTTTGGTTATCTTCAGTTTGGAGATAAGTAAAGCTGCTGTGAACATTATTTATATACAAGTCTTTCTGTGGATATATATTTTTTCTTATTTCTCTTGGTAAATTTACCTGGGAGTGGAATTGTTGTCACCTGGTAATGATATGTTTAACTACATCAGAAAGTAGTAAAATGTTCTCCAGAATAGTTTGTACTATCAATAGCAAAAGATAATATATCCAGCTTCTCCACATTCTTGCCAAAACTTGGTATTTCAATCTTTTTTGAATTTTGTTTCTGTCATTCTAGTGAGTGTACTGGTAATTATTGTGGTCTTACTTTGCATTTCACTAATAACTAAAGATATCGAGCATTTTGTAATGAACTTATTGGCCATTCATAAAGTTTTTTTTCTAAAGAGCTTCCTTTCCTATTTTCATTGGAATTATTGGGCTCCTTATTACCAAGTTATGAGAATTCCTTATCAGATATAAACATTGGAAATGTTTTGTCCCATCTGTTGATTTTTTTTTAATTTTCTTGATGTTGTCTTTCAAAAAGCAATTTATAATTTTAATAAAGCTTAACTTATCAGCATTTTGGGGGTTAGTAGTTATTGTTTCCAAGAAATCTTTGCTTGTAATATAGTTACAAATTTATTCCTATATTTTCTTCAAAAAGTTCTATATTTTAGCTTTAGTTATGGTTTATAATCCATTTCAACTTAATTTTGTGCATGATGTGTGCTAACAAGTGAGATTCTTTTTATGAGATTTATTTGTCCCTTTACCTCTGTTGAAGACTAATTTCCCAATTATTTACCTTAGTTTCTATGTTGAAAAGCAATTCACTACATATGTGTGTTGATTTCTAGACTTACTATTCTGTTCCACTGATCCATATACCTATCCCTATGCCAATATACATTTTTTGATCAATTGATAGTCTAATTTTAGGTTGTGAAAATAGATAGTGTATGTCCTTCAATCTCATTTCTTTTCATTTTTTTTTCTCAAAATTGTTTGGGCTATTCTAGATCTTTTACATTTCCACATAAATTTTAGAATTGACATATAAATTCTTATTTTGAAGAAACTTTTTAAAATTATTATTGAGATTGTGCAGAACTAAAGTAGAATTTGAGAACAAATATCTTAATAATACTGAATCTTACAATCTATGGTCATGATGTACTCTTTACTTATTTAAGGTTTTTAATTTTTTTCAGAATTTTAAAATTTATTTTCATAAAAAGTTCTTAAACATATTCTTAATATATCCCTAGATATTTCATGTATTATACATAGAAATGTTTTATATTTTAATTTCCAATTTTTCATTGTTAATATACAAATATATGATTTATTTTTTATTATTGTTCTTGTGTCCTGGGATTTTAAAAATTCATGTATTAGTCTCATATATTTCATAAAATTTTATATATACACAATCATGGCATCCTGTCATTAGTAAATTGTGTCTTCTATTTATTTTGAATTGATTAGTGTAGCTCAAGTTTCATCAGCTTTGTTGAACTTCCTTTAAGCTTTGCTCTTAGCACTTTCTGCATTCATTAACACTGGATTTAATTTTCTCTTAATGAGAGAATGTAGATTATTGATTTTTAGATCTTTTGTTTTCTGGTATAAGAATTTAAACTAAGTACCACTTTAAATGCATGCTGCAAATTTTATATTATTATTTTTTATTCAGTTTAAAATATTTTTTAGTTTTTCTTAAATTTTTTTTGATCTATAGATTATTTAAGGAGGATTAGTTTATTTTCAAATGTGGGTAGATTCTCCATATTTTTGTTACTATTTTTAGTGTTATTTCATCGTGGTTAGATAACATAATCAGAATGAATTCAATGTGAGGTATTTTTTTAAAATTTCTTGTGCATTGAATGGCTATTTAGCTCCTGTTTGGTACAGTAATCCATAGATAGTCAAAGTGGTTGATAGTGTTTTATCAAGGCTAATACACTCTTTTTAATTTTCTATTTGTTCTAACCATTACTGAAAGAGGATTGCTGAAATTTCCAACTATAATTGTAAATTTTCTATTTTTTTTCATTTCCACAATTTTTCATGTAAGTAGAAGCTCTTTAATAGTGCATACACATATAATACTAATAGATTGCTTTAATTAATTTACTTGTAATACTTACGATATGACCTTTTTTTTCATGGTAACATTCTTTCTTCTGAAGTTCACTATTTTTTAAATTAATATACAACTTTCTGTTCTCTTATAACTTATGTTTGCATAATATTACTCTTCATTATTTTACATTTAACTTATCTGAGTCTGTATATATAAAATGTTCTTGTAGACAATAGTGTTGGACCTTGAAAATTTTATCTAGTTGAAAATTCTCTATACTTTAATCAGTTGGAAATTCTCTATGCTTCAATTAGATTTAGAACATACATGTTTAATATATTTATCAACACAATCAGTTTTCAATAAGCTTTATTGCTATTGGATTTTTATTTGTTTTATTGATTCTTTCTGTCACTTTCATTTTTCCTCTGCCTTTGTTGGGTTAATTAAGTATTTTTAGTACTGTTTTTTTTTTTTACTTCAGAATTATTTCCTTTTTTAAAAAGGTTGTTCTAGGGTTTACAATATGCATAATTTAATCATCACTTTCTACCTGTAAATAATATTATACCACTTCTTGGCAAACATAAGAAATTTATAAGATTATACTTTCATTTCCTTTTACCTCTCCTTTGTAATATTTTTATTACACAATATGCTTCTGCAAATGTTATTAATGCCATACCACTTTTGTTTTTATTTTTAATTAAAAATTAATAACCTTATAAGGAAACATAATAAAAGATAAATATATTCACACATATACTTAAAGAACAGTTTGCAATATGGATAGTTTTGTTTATAGCACTTTAAAGATATTCCACTTTCTTCTAACTTGAATTATTTCTAAAAATAAATCATCAATAATTATTATTACTTTGTAATTGTTCTTGTAATATCAGTTTTTCTTTTTTTCTGCTTTTATAATTTTTAATTTATCATTTATTTTTAGTAATTTTATTTCAGTATGGTCTGTTGATATTTATTCCTGTTTATATGCTTTGGGTTCATTGAGCTTCTTGGTTTATAAATTTATAGTTTTAATCCCACCCAGGTTATTTTTACATTACAGGACTTATTAATTGAACTAAATTAAAATGAAAGCTTCTGTTCATCACAAGATACCATTAATAAGTAATATATGGGACACTAAAAGAGAGAACTTATTTCCAATGTGTTTATTCAACTAATATTTATATTCAAAAGTATATAAAATTCTCAAATCAACAATAAAAAGACAGATAAACTAATTTTTTAAATAGGCAAAGGATTTGAATAGGTACTTCACTGAAGAGAATATAGGTTTATTCAATAAGTATAAGAAAGTATCCTCACCATTATTCATTGAGAAAATGCAAATTAAAAATACTGTGTGATACTACTACACACACCCATTGGAATCTTTTTATGGATAAATAAAATATGACAATCTGATTCAACATGATATTATTCAACAAACAAAATGAAGAATATACTGCTATGTACAGCAATCTGGATAACTTTCACAAGCATAATGTTGAGTAAAAGAAGCCAAACAAACAAGAGTGTAAATAATTCCATATATAAAATTAAAAAACAGTCAAATAAATTCACAATAGTAAGTCAATTAGTGATGATATATGGGGAAGGGAATATTGTTTCATACTGGAATGAGGATGACTTCTGAGGCTCTAGATGTTTATTATGTAAATGTATACATATGCAAAATTTAACAGAGCTATAATAAATAGTTCCACCTTAACCGCAATTTTGCTTTCTGTGGTTTCAGTTACTCATGGTCAGCTACAGTCCAACAATATTAAATGATAACTCCAGAAATAACTCTCAAGCACCATTTAAATTTTCTGAAACTAGTATTGATATATTAAGTGCTTACTATATGTCAGACACCATGATAAACATTTTCAATGCATTTCCCCAACTTATAGATATTGGTACAATTATTAGTGCCATTTTATACATGAGGAAACTAAAATCATAGACAAACTGAGTAACTTGAGCAAAACTATGCATCAATATGTGGCAGAACTGGGTGCTTAGTGTAGTACTTATCGAGTGTATTAAAACATTCAACCAATAATTGCTGAAAAAAATGAAAAAGTTTTCTAACTCCGGTGAGCTCATTGTATATTAGTATAACATATGTTAGCATATTGATCTTAATAACTGTTTTGATTTCCCTATTGGTTGACTCATTCATTCAGCAACTATTTATTAAGCATCTGCCTTGTACCAAAGGAGGGAATGTGATAGCAAACAACAGAGATAAAATTCTTTCTTTTATGAAGCTAACAATTCTAGGAAAGAGACAAAAAAAAAAGTAAGTAAGGAGGGAAAAAAAGAAAAGAAAGAAAGAAGAAAAAAGAGAAGAGAGGAGAGGAGAGGAGAGAAGAGAAGAGAAGAGAAGAGAAGAGAAGAGAAGAGAAGAGAAGAGAAGAGAAGAGAAGAGAAGAGAAGAGAAGAGAAGAGAAAAGAGAAGAGAAGGAAAAACATGGAGGGAGAGAGGGAGGAAGGAAGAGAGGGAGGAAAGGATGAAGAAAAAAATTTAGAGAGTGATAGATGCTATTAATAGGGTAAAAGAATAGTGATCATAGAGCTATTTTAATTAGGAGAGGGGGGCCTAAAAAAAACTTCTCCAAAGAGGTGACCTAAAAGATAAGATAGCCAGTCCCATCATAGACCTGGAAGAAGTGTGTCGCATGAAGAGGCTGCAGCAAGTGCTCAGGATCCTAGACACACCGAATGAGTTTGAAAAACTCTGAGAAGGTCAGTAGGTCTAATGCATAGTGAGCTAAGGTGCCCTTTAATATCCACACTTTTTTAATGTTTATTTTGAATTGCATGTAGAATATTGTCTGTGCTGATCCTGACTTGAAAGTCATGTCTCTAGTATTACTGGCAATACTTGGACTCTGGAGTATTATGAGCAATTTAGTTCTGGACCTAAATGCACATACTTTGCTGAGTGAAGTAAAAACCTTGAAATTTTCTAGATACTTCAATGCAAAGAGTTAGGTTAGTGAGCATTTATGAGTATGTCTTTTGGGATATAACTCCCCCTAAGCAGTTTATAAAAGTGATACCTTTAACTACACACTACACCTGAAACTGATTTTCAAACTTCAGTGTAGTGCTTGGTAGCTTGTTAATATAACAAATTCTGGTTCAGCAGGTGTGAGTGGGGCCTGAGACTCTGCATTTTTGACACACTTGCAGATGATGCTTCTGTGGTTATTGAACCATATTTTGAGTAGTAGATCTTAGAAGATTTCTAATAAATAAAAATATCTCTTTCTCTTCCAGAGATATTTAAGTGCTCAATTTTTAGTGCTCATTAGAATAGCAGGCTGGGCAGTGGCACAGATGGTCTGCTATTTAATCTGGCTCTGGTTGTGATAGTTAAATAACATATGTGAAAACACTCTACACATAATAAGTGCACAATTAATGTTATTTTTATCTAGTGGAAACTTAACTGTCTCAAATAAAACTGAATTACTGATGATAGAACTATTAAAATCATGTCATAGTAAAATACATTCCGAAACACAATGGACTTCTCCAGAGTGTGGATCAGTTAACATATGGTGCACTTTCTTTGTGTTCATCATTATATTAAACACTGAGATAACAGAAATAATTCTGAAGAGCATTCTCTGCCCTCAAGGATCTCCAGTACAGTTGAAAGAGTAAAAATAATAATAATTAAAGAGAGACTATAATTAGCTGCTAATTTGGATGATAGCACATTAATTACTATAGAGGATCAGAGGAAAGTGAGATCAATGAGGTCTAATGTTGAATTCCTGTTCTACATCCCACTTTAAGCAGTTCTGACAAGGGCAAGGAGACCAAGCTAGGCCACCAGCCGCTTTGATTTACTCTGTCTCCAGGCCAACTCACAGAGTACAAGCCCCACAAGCTTCCATCTTTTCTCAGTGTATTATTTCCTGCTTGTAGTAATATCTGGGGAACAAATGAGGCAATGTAGATATGCAACTACATGATTTATTGACCATATAGACCTGTCAAAGGGAATGAAGTTCTCCAGATGTTCTTAAATACACGTTTGGAGATATTGGAGATCTACATACTTTTTTTTTCCTTTTAGGACCTGTTGTTCTTTTGTTCCCTTCCTGCATCCATCCAGGTTACTGTGCAAGACTGATCTTGATCTTGGGGCACTTTTAGTGCTTTACAATCCAGCTCTTCTTTTCTAAAACAAAACAAAACAAAAACATAAACAAAAACAATGTTTGACAACTGAGTGTACCTTGTTCTGTATCTCTACAGTCCTCTTTTGATGATAATGCAAATACCAATTAATTTATTTCTAAATATGAACAAATGGTAATGCTGTCAAATTATACAAAAAGAAAAGTGTGATATTTATTTTTTATCTATTAGTTGCTTTAAACTGGCCTTTCTAATGTTCTTTTGTTTTTATAATAATGTTGTGTGTATGTGTGTGCACATATGAATGCACATACATTTTTTCCCTTAAATTTTTAGAAGTGGTTCTACCTATATCTATAATACTATTTGAACTTAGAATTATGGAAAATAAGATGCTACAAGTACCTACAAAATTGTTAGACTGAATATAGTCACATATTTTATCAATAGTGTTGCTGCTCATTATTTTACTTTTCAACACCTGGCATAGTCAAAAAAGACTTCATGAAAGATGGACCTATAAAAAATAGAAGGGAGGTGTGACAAGATTTCGGGTAAGTGGAACAGCAGGAGTACTCAGGTAGAAAAAGACATCTAATTAAAGCAGATAGTACATATTGAGATGAAATAAAAAATAGTTTTAATTAAATGAAGTCATGTAAGAGAAGATTTTAATTGCTGGCAATAATTTGGACGAGTTGGGAAAAATATCTGAATATTTAATTTGAGGGACAGTTATAACATAAATATTTATGGAAAATGAAACATAAATTTATGAAAACAAATTTATTGAGATAAGTTACATATAACATAACTTGGACCCAGAATAAGTTTAAAATTAGATAAGGGAACAATAAAGAAGAAGAAAGTATATTACTGTATATCCTATTTCATATAGCTAGTATGCAATGTTTCTGAATGGCGGAGAGATGCTACTTGAGATATCTAACAATTTTGTAGCTACTTTTAGTATCTTATTTTCCATAATTCTAAGTAGAATAAGTTAAATTTATGAGTTTCTCAAGTTTTCAACAGAAAACCTATCAGTATGTGCATGTCTTTGGGACTGCAATGTCACCTCAGTTCTAAAGAATCCAAGAAAAATCTATAGTTTGGGATAACTGGAGAGCCAGATTCTTCAAAACATTAGATGCAGAACTTGACCTTAACAAATTCTTAGCACCCTTTGACTGCATGTTAAAATCCCATTGCTAGAAGATCCTCTGTAAAACTTTTGATTTTTTTGTTCACTATGATAAATGTAAGACATTAGTTTTTTAACTAGTCTTAGACATGTGTTTGCAATTTACCATTACCTGACCAAAGTAAATGGTGAATCTAAACTCTTGACACTCCCTACCTTAAACTACTTGTAATTCACTACATACTTTTCTAAACTCTTTCTCCTCCATATGTTCTATCTTGCTCACATATTTGCCTGGAATTTTCTTGCCCATTGACTTTATTTATATCTCTAGCTCTTATTGAACAATTTAACTTTTCTAATATAAAATATACTTATTTTTAATCTCTATTCTTTACTTCTCTAACTCCTATTATTCAATCAATCTTTTAAGATTCCTCTTAGCCCTGACACCCTCTGACTTTTCTCGCTGCATTCCAGACTGCAATTAGATGCTTCTCTCTGACATCTTTGCTTGCATGGATGCAACAATGTATTGCAATTACCTCTTTGTGAGTCTTCTTAATTGCGAATTCTTTAGGGGAAAAGGTTATTTGTATTCCTAGTATAAAATAGAGTACCTAGAAAATAGTCCTCAATAAAGAATTGCTGATTGAATGACTGGATGTTTGTATCTATTGCTCTTACTAAAATTGTTACTCTTGTAAATATGAATAGCAGTCCTATCAAGCCTCTTGAGTCAAAATCAGGAACTCCAATCTCATAGTGAATTTTTTTTAGTTCTAATCACACCTTGATATACAAATGGTAACGTTGTAGCAGATGCTCCATCTTTAGGGATTTTGGAAACAACTATGTAGGATAGAGTGATCAATGCATGAATTTTTTCCCAGAAAAACTTTCCAAGAACATGTGAATAAATGTCCATCTCCAATAACAATTTTAGAAAAACTAGCAACTCTAGATAGATACATAAAATAGCAACATACATTTCTGAAGACATCAGAGAGACAGTACAGTGCAGCGGTTAAGATTTAGACTTTCTTAGATATAAACTGTCTTGATTAGAATTTTCATGCTGACAATCACTATTTAAATATAACAAACAAGTAACTTGCTTTTTCTATGTCTTTGTTTTCTCCTCTCTAAAATAAAAGTGACAATAATACCGAACTCTTGGAATTGTTGTGATTCAATATGTCAGTAACTATTTGAAGCATTTAAAATATCATCGGACCAAGAATAATATTCAGTAAATATTTCTGGAGAAGTAGCAGTGGTGGCAGCAGTATTACTATTTTTCACTTGGAAACGTATGTTGAAAACCTAGCAACTTGGCAAAAGCAGAGTATGCTTGGGAATCCAGGGTCAAAAGGAATAGAGATAAATTGACTGACATTCAATTATCTTAAGATCTTTAAGATTATATTTTGATGAATTACTGATGCTGTTATTGATTATCCTGTTATAGATTAGGATAAAACCAGAAAGAAGCAAGCATTTTCCCCAAAAGGTGCATATTCCTAATATATTCAAAGGCTACGAAATACAGCAAAAATATATAAATACATTTTATGTATATAAATACAAATAAAATAAATATATAAATATTGGTTGCTGGCAAGGATGCAGGGTAACAGAAATACAGTCTTAAATGTTATGAGTCATTTTCAAAGTTTGAAGCCAGAAGAACACCAATATCATCAATCAATAAACTTTCATAGTAAACAAAATCTTGTAATAAATAGTAAATGAAATATTTAAAATTATTATGAAATAGGACAACAGTAGAAGTAAACAACCAAATTTCTTCAGGACTTGCCTTTCTGGCCTTTCTCCACTTCACAAAAAGGCTGTTACTCCACCTGGTCTTGATGTGCTGAAAACTGCTTATAATTAGTCAAGCATTTTGCCCCATATGCCAGGTTCATGTTCCTCTTCTGACTACACAAAGCATGCACAGTCTAGGGCCACACTGATTTTGCTGAATTCTTCTACCGAATGTTGACCTCCCTGATGTCAAAAACCTTGTCTTATTTGCTTTGAATCCTCAAATGTTATAAATAAAATAAACTGTGTACATGCACTTATAGTTTTCCCACTTAGGGCTACATGTCACACTACTTTTTATACATTTTAATTAATTTAGTTTAGTTGTGTGGTACTATTGTCAAGTATTTATTGAAAATCTATATTAGTCTTTGTGCTATAAATAATGGTCTCATTTCTTGAGACATTTAAATTATTAAGAAGACATAACATATGCAGAAAAATGATTGTGGGTGTTCATATAAAAGTTCTAACTATATGATGGTAATTTGGTAAGTCAGTGATTCATCTAATTAAAATTTTAAAAATACTATTTGACAGGCATTGTGTGATCTTAGAATAAAAAATGTCAAGTAGGATTCCTGTCTTCATAGACCTATGTCCTAGTGAGGGGGCAAAATGATAAAATATGAAATTTCCATAAAACATGAAAAGTACCACAGTAGGGTAAAGACAGTGTTCTAAGAGGACACATAGAAGGCACAATTAACCAAACCTATAGGTCCAAAGGAAGATCCTGTTTTTAGTTAGATTGAGATTTGCTGCATACAACAGAGACCTAAAGCAATAGTGATATAAACAAGATATAAATATATTTCTCTCGTGTAAACATCCAAAGATAGACAGTTACTCAGCAATGCTCCATAAATCCATGAAAAGTCAGGCTCTCTTATCTTGCTACTATACTATTCTTAGTGTCCTATATCTCCAAGGCGAAAAATGGCTACTCAGGTTACAGCAAACATATGCACATTACGGCCTGTGAGAAGGGTGAAGGCAATACAGAGCGCTTTTTAGAAGTTATAAACACTTCCCGTTACATACCACTGGGGAGTAACTAGACCCCACATAGTTCCAAAGGAGGCTTACAAGTACCAGTTCAATTTTGATCAGTTAAAATTAGGTTTCCTATCACAAGGTACAGTCAAGATAAATGTGATTTGAATGATATCTAAAATATATTTGGAGAGCAAAGAAATATAAAATAACTCAATATATAATCTGCAAGGAAACATTATCCTTTTTAACTTAAATTTTTTAATATTAAAATTCAACTATAAGAAAACAAACAACCCAATGTGAAAGTGGGTAAAAGATTAAACAGAGATCTTAACAAAGAAGACATAAATATAGCAAGTAAGCCTATTAATATATGTTCAACATTATTTGTCATTAGGTAAATGTAAATTAAAACAATGAGATATTACTACAAAGCTATTAAAATGGCCAAAATCAAAAATATGGCAATATTAATGCTGGCAAGGATGCAGAGCAACATAAATTCTTATTTATTCCTGGTAGGAATGCAATGTTGTACAGCCACTTTGGAAGACAATTTGGCAATAAAGTATTTAGGAAGTCAGGACATCCCAAAATGATACACAGAATGTAACAGTGAAACTGTATTGCAAGTGCATGAAAACAAGCTCACTGAAGGAGATAAGGTAAATGGTGCTGATTTAAGTAACTTGGGAAATGAGAGGAGTCTCTAAGACTAAAGCCAAAAGGAACTGTACATAAGCTAAACATTACTCTTACTGATAATATTTCTCAACAGGATAATAGTTCTGAAACTATAATACACATATACTAGAATTAAACCATTTAGCAAATAATGACAGTTGATGCAAACCAGCATCCTCACTGTTAAAATGGGAGGTTACAGATAAGCAAGGTAAGAAGGCTAAAACAAATGCATGTGGCAGTGACTTAAGATTGGAAACTTTAGTATGCATTCATGTTTAGCTTATATGATTACATACAGAATTATTTACAGATATATGTATATGCACACATACATATATTTCCTTGCCCTTTCAGCTGAAAGTGCCTATAATTAATGACATCCCAGTGTCAATAAGAATAGACGGCACTCAATTCTTGGTGTCTAATACTATTCTCCATAAAATGAAATTAGGGCTCTCTGATAAATGGCTGATTCTAGAGCTGGGGCAAGAAATAAACAAGATGAACCTAAGGCAGCTCTAGTGACCAAAAGTAAGAAAGTGCGAAAAACAGCAAAAAAAAACAACAAAAAACCCTAGGACTTTAGAATTTATTTAATAACATATAAATATAGTTTATTTAATTGTGACAAATGTGTCACATTTTCAAGATAATAATAAGTGAAATTGATTGTGATGTATACAAGAACTGTGCTATCATTATAATTTTTATGTAAATTTTAAATGATTTTATAGTTAAGTTTATCTTTTAAAAAGATAAGTAACAGTCTTAAATAAACTAGTACTTAAAAATTATTTATATATTTACACCACTAAAAGTGAAATAATTTTGAGTTTTCTGTAGTCCATGACTCCTATTAAAAATTTGAAAATGTTCATGATGGTTTTATAAGTATTTATTGGTTTATTAAAATCTATTTAAAAAACTATTACATTAATAAATATAGTTAACAATGACAGCAGTGATACAACCTCGATGAAAATTTGAGAAATTTGGCTGAATTACCCAAAGATTTAGAATAAGCATTAGGAATGGATATGTGTGACGTTTACCACATGCTATGTAATGTTTTCTATTACCACTGGTCAAAATGTGAGTGCTCATGTAACCATAATGTGATATTTTATTACAGTCTATAATGAAAACATATTTTTTTATAATTGAACTTTTTTTATATGTGAGAATCTCATACAGCAGAGGAACTGAATATTTCAAGAATATAATGAAAGTTCAGTATAAAATTTTTCAAAGGACCACACATTTGAAACATTAAAAGGGAAGCATGCTAACTGGGGGAATGAATTGCCAACTGATTTTCTCTCTTGCTGAAGATACAGAAAGCTAAGAAAATCCAGCTATACTCTTGCCAAAGAATCTCATATGTTATAGAAAAGAATCTCTACAGGATTCTATTTCAGTGAAAGAGGTCAAAATACCCTTTTTGTATAAAAGTGCATGTATATATGCAATATAAGAAGGCAAGTGTTAAAACGAAAGCATAAACTCGGAACATTTTCATCTCAGGATATTTTTCTATGTTAGGCCCTAAAAGTAAAACGCTCCTACATGAAAATGTAAAATCAAGACTTTAGTATATCTGCTGTAACAAGACTTATATCTGTTATTAATTGTATGTCAGACAAATACACAAAATTTCATACAAATCTGAATACAAGACCATTATAAATATTAGTATTACTATGGAATAACTTACCTTTCTTACTGTGGATATTGATTTAAAGAGTCAAAATCCTTCAACGTAATCTACATAAATAATTTGTTTTAATTGAGATTGGATTCAATTAAGACGTGACTTATTGGTGATGATGGAAAAGGCACAGATACACAGGAATCACCTATGCAGAGATATTAAGTGAAAACTTAGGATTGGATGTCATTTACAAAGGAGGAGACTATAGCTAAAAGAAAGCTAAGTACAGATCCTTAAGAAAATCCATCTTCAAATGGCAGGAGAAAAAAAAAAAACTAGAAATGTAGAAAGAACAATAACTTTGAGAATAGAAAGAAGAGTCAAAATTTAAAGCTCAGTTCCACCATTCCCTGTATATGAACATTCACCTTTTGACTCTATTTGGTCATCTTTAAGCAAGAAAAATTAATTCTTATCCACCAGCTCAAACTGTATGTAAAATGCTTAGCTTAGTTCATTGTTGAAAGTGAACATTCAATAAGTATTAGTTTTCTTCCTTGTGAACACTTATTTTCTTTAAAAGGAAAGTGAATCATGGAAACCAATGCAAAAATCCAGAAAAAAAAAAAGACATCAAATAATAGTAGAATTCCGGAAACACCAGAAAGGCATTGTATTTTCATGGTGCATTTTATGCAGGATCAACTTTAGTCAATTTTGACTATATCCCATTTTTTCAGGGCTAACTCTGACCTAACTGAGTCATTTTAATGAAGAGGGTATGGTTTTAAACAGGGAGAGCATATTATACCTTAAATTAAGAAATTTCTTAAAATAGTATCTTTGTTGCCAATTAGGTCTAGAAATTCTGTTGGTTTCACTTGAAAATATTTATCTAAAATTAAAACCAAGTCAACAAAATTTAGAAAATCCAAATATATTAAAAGAATCAAACTAATGGAACTGGAAAAGAAGTTAAGTAACACAATATGTCTGTGTAAAGGATGTAAAAATTCAACTGCTTTTGGATTTGTTAAATGTGTGTTTTCCTTTTAAAACACTTTTGAGAATAAGCAAAACCCAAAAGGTGTTTTACTAAACACTTTCCCATTCATGTAGAGAAGTCCCAGAGGAAATTTAATCTTTATGTTTCTGATACTTTCACACTTGACATCAAAGAATTGTTTTATAAGAGTTATTTGATATATTAAGAGGCTTTTTGAGCTTTCTTCCAAGGTTTTCAAATTGTTTTTCTTGGAAAAAAATGTAGTTGCACTTAACCAAGGAGAATCTAATTCATACACCACTGAGTTCAAATTTAGTTCAAAATTCTAATGCCAAATTATTCAAACAAAAGCCTTTCCAGTTAAAAAATAATAACAATTTCTCCATTTTAACATTTCAGCTAAACACCCTAATTATAGCACATTCAAGTAAAGTTGACATTATTACTGCACTAATTTCACATATATCATTACAGAAAGAGGTGACTCCTTATGTAATGGAAATAAGAAAATTGCACGTTCTGATATATTGCTCTTATAAAGTGAAGATGTGAGACTGACTTCACATGATTTAGCACAGAGTTCAAAGGGTGAATAAAAGAGAATGGGAACTCTCTATATAAAGTCCTATCTGATTAAATACCTGAAAGTTGCTAAAGTTCTCTCTGCCAGGAGCAAAGAGATTTAATCTTCATTTCTAAAAATTATTATGCTTTGGATTTTTTAAATCTTTAACCAAGGAATATCCAGACACCATCACCTGCCATCTAGCCTAGAAATAACCTGCTGGTTGGTCTCTCTACCATTTTTATTATCTCTGTTTAGTCCATTTTTTATAAATCAATGAGCTCTCTTATGCCCACTCCCAAATCTTCAATCCACTCTTTATAGAGCAACCAGCATTATTTCCTTAAAAATTAAAATCATACTTCTGATCCACTCGAAGACAATTAGTGAATGCCACAGACTGAATTTTGTGCCCTGCCCTGACCAAATTCATGTGTTGAAGACTGATGCCCAATATGATGGTACCTGAAGGTAGGGCTTTGGGAAAATGATTAGGTTGTAGAGGTGGAATTCTCCTGAATACGAAGAGTGCCCTTATAAAAGAGACCCTAGAGAGTTCCCTCATCTCTTTCTTTATGTGAGGACCATGAGAAGATAGTTGTTAATGAACCTAGAAGTGAGTCCTCACCAGACACCAGATCTGCAAGTATGTTGATTTTGGACTTCCCAGGCTCCAGAGCAGTGAAAAATAAATTTATGTTGTTATAAGACATTCAGTCTGTTATAGAAGCATAAATAGATGAGGACAGTGATTATCTATTTTCCAAGAAACACAAAACAAACACTGAATTCCTTAATGTGGCCTACCCTTCTGTTACAAATCTTGGGCCTTACTGACCTTCTTTGGAATGACTCATGAGGAGAGTTACTTTTAGAATTAGTGCTTTTGTACATGCTTTCCCTCTGTCTGAACTGTGCTCACCCACTCTTTTGGCTCAGTCAACCTCTACTCATTATTTGAGTTTTCTTCATAGTGATGTCTTCTCTCACCGTCATGCATTCTGTTTTACATTCATTGAGCATCTTTTCATAATACTTTAAAAGAATGGAAATTAAATTAGGAACTTTAAAATTTTTTCAGTATTGAAAAACAGCTCCTGACCTCCATTTTGATTTATTTCAGAAAACAGTCTAATAATATCTAGATAACCCAAAGTCATTTTTCCACCTCTTTAAATAAATCCCCAGGCCTATTAGCCCTCATTCTTTCCTGTGCCTATCATATAACTCCCAGTTGGTTTATCTCACATTCAGGTGTAGATGGTAAAGGATATCTGCTTTACCTTTTTGGTGAAGTGGTTTATTTTCTTGGCTTTTTTTTTTTTTTGAACAACAGCTAGTCCCTTCATATCTACCACAGTTCCTTATGTTCATGCAAACTATTCTGAACTCCATTTTGGTCTCTAGGCCTAATCATCTGGGGAAATCTATCGGCTTCCTGTTAAGATCCTTTTCTCAATAATACAGAAAATTGTAAATAGTGCCAGTGTTATTACTGTATATATCTGTGTTTGTGTGTATGTGTGTAGGAAGGTCTGAACATACCTGTCTAATAACACCATCTGGCTGTTTTTACTCTATCATATTGCCACTGAATGGAAGTAACTTTTCTTTGAAGATTACATTATTCTTGGCACAATCTGTGACTAGAGATTGGTGACAATCTACAATACCTGCTGGAATGTAGGTTTATTTGGATTTAGTATTTTCAAAGGTAGACGTGGTTTTAGTTACTTCCATTTGGCCATTCCTACCAAAATAACCCATATTTCATGTATCAGGGAACAAATAGGAGAATTTTTAAAGTTTTTGAATATGACTATTTCAATTATACATTCTGGAACTGGAGAAATAACCACAGAGTATATCAGAAGAGTCATTAGACCCACTTTGAGTTGCACCTGAGCCTAAATTCCGATGATCACTTGACTTCCACAAGTCACTACTATGACTGGCATAATACAATGATTTCTAGTAATTACTGAAAAGCTGAATTGTTTTTTCTTCACTCTAGTAGGTAACCATAGATCCCTTTTGGAAGGCTAAGAGTAAGATAAACAGTAAAAAAATGTTGGCCATATAGTGAGGCCCTTTCCTAATGGGACCCGACCTCCCCTTCATTCAAGAAACTTTGAGTGTGAACTGGCTCAAACAATTATTAGAACTAATAAGTGAATTTGTCGAGGTTGAAAAGTATAAGGATGGTGTACAAAAATCAATTGCATTAAAATATTTTAGCAATAAAATATTTAAAATTATTCTCATTTTCTTAAAATTTGTCATACTAATTTTCAAGGTTTTGTTGATATAAATTGGCAACAACATGAAATTCTTTTGGTGCATATAATACTTCTTACTTTCTTTTATCTCACTCTCTGGGTGTTGCTGGACTTTAGCCTACTTACAGGTCTACAAGCAAGGAGAAAAAAATAAAAGTTAAGTACTAGGAGAATCTCTAGTACCTTGTGAGACGACTACCATAATAGAGGATATTATAAGTTTAGGCAGAGATTAATTAATTTGTTGATAAATTGATCAATTTGTGTAGAATATAGCTACCTGTAGGAATAGACTTTAAGTTTGATTTTGAGAAAGTTTAGCCTTGTGACTATAGGGGAAAAATAAATATTTCTTTTAGGGCAATCACAGATGCTTTCAGGTCTCTTATGGGGATCTTGAGCTGGGAACTAAAAGCACTGAGCTCATTATTTTCTCCTAAGTTTTCAGCACACTTAGAATCAACAATTACCTTGTCATACTCCTTATTTTTACACATACACAAATATTTTATAACAGCAAACACCTGGTCAACTGAAAACATTTTTTAATAGGCATTTGCTTACAGTGTCCAAAAATATTAATTTTCATAACTACATTGTTACTGAATGCCATAGGCTGGTAGTGTCACCTTTATCTATTTATAGTCATGAATATCTAAGTTTAATTTGATCAGAGAATCAATTACAAATAATCTAGAAACAAATCATTGAACTCATGCTTAAGATTTTGTCCCTAAGGAATCACTCTTGTTAACAAATTCTGTATTAGTCAAAGTACAATTAGAGAAGCAAACATTACAATTCTACCCTATGCAACCATGAAAGCATGTTAAACAATTTCTCTTTTTTTTTTTGTCTTCAAACATAAGTATACAAGGGAGATAATCAAGAAGGGAAGATGAATGTAAAATGAAAGAGAACAAAGACAAGCTGGAACTCATATTAGTTTTTTACTGCTGCTTAGAAATCTACCCAAAATTTCATGGCTTAAAACTAAATGGATAACTATGTGCTGCCTCACAGAATTTCTGTGGGTTAGAAATTCAGGGGTAGCCTCACTGAATTATTCCTGTGAGGTCAGATGTGAACTGGGGCTTCTGTAATGTGAAGGTGTGATTGGGGCTGTAGCATTCACTTCCAAGATGGCTCACAAGTATGGCTCAGTTGCTTGTAAGCTGTCGGAAAAAGAACTTATTTCCTCACCACATGGTTCTCTTTATAGGGTTACTTGAGTGTCCTTATATATCAGCTGGCTTGCCCAAGAATGAGTGATCCAAGAGAGAATGAGGAGAAAGTCAAAATGTCTTATATGATTTAGTCTGAAGCCATGTACTGTCTCTTCTTCCATATTCTATTTGTTAGAAGCAAGAATAGAAGACCTGCCTACACTGAAGGCAAGTGGATTTAGGTTCTTAATTCTGAAGAGAAGAATGTAAAAGAATTTGTGGAAATATTTTAAATTATAACATGAACTTATCAGCTATTTCACTCTTAAGTATTTACTCAAAAAAAGGGAGCATATATTCACAAAAAGATATGTATAAGAATGATCACAACAGTTTTATTAAAAAACAGTAAAAAGCTGGAGGAGTTAGCACATTCATTAACAGAAGACTGGATAAATACACTGGCATATTCCACAAAGTAATACTAATCAGCAATAAAAAGAAACTATTGATTATGTAAATATGTAAGACTGTTTAAAACATTATGTTAAGTAAAATAAACATTAGACATTTGATTTCCTATGTATGAATCCATATGTATAAAATTCTGTAACAGACTCAACTGTACCACAGAAACAAAATCAAAATTATGGTTGATTTCGAGGATTGGAACATGAGGACATACTGTGAAATGGCAGGAGGAAATTTTCTGTGGTCATTATGATGATCTATGATTTGATAGGGGTATGTATGCTTGTGTCTACATTTATCTAAGCTCATAGAAAAATATGCTTAATATTTGTTTATTCACTGTATATAAGTTGTACCTAAAATGTAAATAAATATTAAACTCTTGATAATGACATGCATTCTTATATGTTTAGATGTGAAATATTCTGCTGTCTATAACTTACCTTAATAGACATAAAAATAACATGGATTAATGGATGCAGAGAGCTATAAGTTGAATATATATGTGGTAAAGCAAACATAACAAAATATTAATAGTAGAATCTAGGCAGCGCTTAAATGAGTTTTCATTGTCTAACTGCTTTATCTTTTCAATATGTTTAAAGTGTTTATAATAAAATGTTGGAGGCATGTGTTTGAATGGTTTGGCTTGACCTCCTGTGATTCTTCCATCACTGTGAAAAGAACAAGTCCTGGTTTGCCTGCTGGGCTAAAGAAGATGAGGGTTGTATGGAGCAGACATGACCTTCAGATGTGACCTTAGAAGCCTGCACTTAGAAGCCAAGCTAGCAAAACCTAGGCTAGATCAGCCAAACTTCAACAGCACTGCAGATGGAAGATTGAAAATAAGTGACTGTTGTTTTAAGTCTCAAATTTTAGGATAGTTCTTACATAACATTGTTGTGGCAACAACTGACCAAATTGCTGAGGTAACTATTTTCCCACATTATCACTCTGTTGAGAAGTACTTACATAAAAAGTGTGTCATTATGTGTTGGGGAGAGGAAATTAGCAGTCACGAAACCATGCCTTATAGGGCCTTAACCAGTGGGGACATATAACAAGTACATGGGTAAATGAATAGCAGGTATGAAGCTAACTATATGGACACACATATTCCTAGGTGACAGAATGGTTAAGGCACTTGCTTTAATCTAAAAGATAGTGAGCATGTGATCAGATTTAATAGAATTTAAAAGCAGTTTGTGGATGGTTAAAGTAAGAGTGAATGGATGGCCTCTCAATGTGCCTTCATTATGATTTTGTAATTCTGTGTCTACATTGTTGCTCAACCCAGAGATAGACTGCATAAGGGAGGGCAATATTAAATTAGATTCAACTACAGAAACTGAAATGGCTAAGATGAGTCTAAATTGGAGGAAATCTTTGAGAAGGTTTAAAGAAAAGAAAAAAAAAACCTTTTGATTTGATTCATGTTAGCAACTTATCTGGTGGGCTTTTCAAATTAATTTTGAACAAGTTTTCTATCATTTTATGTGCTGCTTTCTCTTTCTATGTCTGTTCTTTCTTCTTCTAAGATAGAACTCAATAAGCTGAAAAGTTGCAAAGCATATTTCTTTCTCAATGTCCATTGAAACCAACTCTCATTTGAAAGCTTTTAAAGAGTCTGTGGGAAGTCATGACCCCAGCCTACAGGCATCACCTCCAAGATACATTCATCCAAATGGGCTCAAGCTGGACAGCTGGGAGTCCAACAGCCTCTTTCTCCTCAAAGGCAATCATTCACCACCACCTGCAGGTTCTCAACCAGCTAATTGAAAATAAATAGGAGCATTTTTACTGTTATGATGAAAGATGACCTTTGCACCTCAGCTCTTTTGTCAGTTAGAACAAATTGTTTTTTAAATTTTGTCCATGTTTTATGATTCACATCTCCAACTATGAATTCAACTGAGGACCTCCTGAGAAGAGTAGGTTATTTAGTTTATCAATCCTCTTACCAGAGAAGGAATTAAACCATAAACCACAAGACCTAGCCAAGGCTGGATCCTAGGAAAAATTATGATCTTAAATTTTAGTGCCCTTCTCTCTGACATTTTGGTTCCTGC
Organism: Macroglossus sobrinus; assembly: GCA_004027375.1. Classification (NCBI taxonomy): domain Eukaryota; kingdom Metazoa; phylum Chordata; class Mammalia; order Chiroptera; family Pteropodidae; genus Macroglossus; species Macroglossus sobrinus. The sequence goes on from PVKZ01000213.1 coordinate 942,635, forward strand.
TGTTCTTACCCTCTCACTCCATCACTCCTGGTGACCTTGTACAGCTCTGTGACCTCATATAGGCCCCTTTTGGCCAGGTGTCAGGCAAGCTCCTTCATTTCTGTGAGTCTTTCCAGGTCAGTGCATCCACAAGGACTCCCTTTCCTACTTAATCTTGCACTACACATTTTATTTTTTTTAATCCACTGTTATGTGTAACTTATAAATTAAAATATATGTATTTATTTTATCTCTAAATAAATGCATGTGTGTGATGTAGAGGAAAGAATAGCTTGGAAATGAGAATTGGGTTTAAATCTGGGTTTTAACAGTCAGTAGCTGTGTGATTTTTAACAAATGGTACTTTTGAAACATGTCTAAAAAGAAAATATCTACTTTGTAAGCTTATTGTGAATATTAAAAGTGATATTATATAATGTGCCCAATAAAAATATAGTACTTATATACCTCAGTAGCCATATATTATTAAAACTCAAATATGAACTGTAGTCTATCTGATAATTAAAATCTAAATAAGGTCAGATTCCAGGTGCTTTGGGAGTAAATCTCTTTAAGTTTTCCATGAATTCCCAACAGGTTTATACACTCTAGATCACCTGATCTTTTCTGAGTACTCTTTCTACTATGACAATTCATTTCATAACTTGTGCATCATAGAAAATCTTTTTTTTCATTTACATGCCATCCACATATGTGTAAAACTTGCAAAAAAAAAAAAAGAGACTGTAGAGCAGATTTGAATAGTGAGACAGTGAGTTTTTTTAATTGCATGTAATTGTCCCAGAGATGCAGACAATTTCAATTAAAATTTAGAGTAAAATCTTCAAGCCAAACACTGTGATGCTATGCTGCCTTGGTGTTCTCTTCATTCACATTCAAATTTATTCACTAATACTTGTTTCAGGGTCTCAGCTTCTAATCCAAACTTCTACTCAGGTATTTTTAAAATAATTATGGTTTCTTCCAAAAAAAAAAAAGAAAGAAAAATGCTTAGGAAAAGTTAACTTTATGAAAATTCTGTTATGTCACAAATTTTTAAAAATTTAATCACTTTAAAAAGTTTCCTTTTTAAAAAAAAAAATTACTCTACCCACCCACACTAGCACTAGCACAGTGTCCTGCACACAGTAAACACTCAAATTTTAAATATGAGCAGTAGAACACTAAACTATTTGGTGGGAAGTAGCTTTCACAAACCTTTCAAATTAGACTGTGTAAGTGATGACTGCTTCCAGCCATAGGCCTACCAGCCAACCTTTTCTCCTTAAGGAAGACACACCTATGGGCTTTCTCTTCTCACTGTCCAAGCCTTCATCTTAATATTTGTTTTTCTTGTTTAATATTTTTTGAATGGTCAGCCATCATGACCCGTTTTTTGTCCCCCAACTTGAGATGTATGAAAGCTTTGGTCTCTCTGGGAGTGGTTTGAAATGTGCACGCGTGCACGCGCGCACGTGCGCACACACACACACTTTTATGTTATATAATATGCTATTATATTATGTTACATTATATTATATAGATGCATATAAAAGGGGTATTCTGCATCTGAATTCTGGCTCAACTTTCTCAAGGCACCAGAATAAGGGTCCTAATAGAGTCCTCCATAGTGTAGTGGTTTACACGTCTGCCTTACATGCAGAAGGTCTTGGGTTCCCACCCCAGGTGGAGCCACAAGACCATATCCAGGGTGTGCCAAGTCCCGGGTACACACTGCAGGCATGTGGGAGGAGAAACCTGGCCTTCAGAGATCCAGTTCTTAAGGGGAAATGGCAACATCCATAGGTCAGGGGTGAGGTGGGATGGGGTGAGATGCGGTAAAAGGAAGAGTTCTAATAAATTCAGTTAGCAAGGAAATAATTCTAAATTAAGCAGCACAATGCTTAAAATGCCACTTTCAGATAACAAATAACAGAAGGAAAACACAGTACTCTGCAATACTGAAAATAGTTCAATAAGGAATGCCTTATTAGTATTTTATCAACATTTAGATTACGATTTTAAAAAACGGTCATCTTTAAACACATTTGTAGATCTTTTCAATGTTACAGGTCATTACTAATACATGCATCTAAGTTTGCTCACAAGTATTTATTCAAGTTCTAATTAAATTGTTAGTGAAATAAATAATAGAAAACCCTTCTCAGCTCTGTTGATTTTATAAAGAGTAAATTAAAACTCCACTATTATTTTTGCCTTAAGCTTATAAAGGTCATGACAAACTGACTATCATAAAATAGAATTTAATGAAAGATAATAATATAAAATATTTGAACAAATCACATTTTAGGTCTACAACAGAATAGATTGATGAAGTTAAATTTATAAATTAAAATTCATTTTTACCTAAAAATGTATGTATTATCCAGCATAACTGGAAAAATGGTCATAAACCAACAGAATTATTCCCTTCCATCACATGTTTATTGTTTTTTCCATCATTAACTGTCTTTTACCAAAATATGAATTATGCATAAATCCTACACTGACTAGTTTTTAAATGAAGTTAATCTGACTGAATTTTTCTATTGCCCATGCAATTTTTTTTATCAGTGGAACCAAAATTGGAAAGAAAACATTATTAAAATGAATATTGGGTTATCTTTTCTCTCTACATACAGAGTCTTCACTTAAGTTCTTTACTCAAAAATTAGGAGGATAATTTATCCTGAGAAACATTATAACATAGTTCCTCTGAAAGTCTGATGTATTTTTCAGAGCTTTTAATGTATTTAAGAAATCTCTCTATTTTTTAAAATTCAATTTACTCTGACACTTTTTAGAAATATTTATCTTCTGTTATATAATCTACATGTTATGTTACTGTTATGTAATCCAATAAGTTAAAGCAATTATTTGATGTATTCCAAAAACAGTTCATTGGTTTTGACTGACAAGTAATGTCAAGGTTGAGAGTCATGTCACTGAGACAAAGGAAAGAATTCTAGCTAGACAACAACTATATAAGTCATCCTATATAAATACCTTCTCTCTTCATATAATAAAAAAATAGTAAATAAAATAATAAAATAAGCCTCATTTCTTGGACATTTCAGGAGCATTAGATACTAATGAATTTTTCAGCTATTTGAGCTTAATTTGAGGTCAAATAAATCAAGTATCTATTTTTGGCAAAACACACACATACCAAAAAAAAGATAAGTAAGGTATAGATCCTGCCCTTAGTATTCAGAAATATATAAACAAAAGTAGAAAGCAGATGAAATTTGTCCCTGAGAGTCCACTGAAAAATAGGAGATAGAGAAGCTGCATAGTAAATTGCAACATTGGGGAACAGAAAAGATGACTGTTTAAAGGGTTTATGATTTTTGTTTTTGTTTTGGTGGTAGTGTTTTTATTTTAATAGGGATCTTTGAAAATGTATTATACAGTATTTTGGAAAAAATTACTTGGTGGAATTACTATGGATGTCAATGACTATAATATGCATTTAAAAAATGATACACATATACAATGGAATATTACTCAACCATAAGAGATGAAATACTGCCATTGGCAACAACATGGATGGACCTTGAGATAATCATACTAAGTAAAATAAGCCAGACAGAAAAAGTTGGAAATCACATTATATCACTTATATGTGGGATATAAACCTAAAAGCAATAAATGAACAGGACAAACAAACACAGACTCTTGGAAATGGACAATAGATGAGTGGGGGGAGGGGGGAGATAGACTGGGTAAAGGGGTCAAATATGTGATGACAGAAAGAAATCTAAGTGTGAGAGTTGAACACATAATGTAAATATATATATATATATATGCTTTACTGTTAAAGCATATATATATATATGCTTTACTATTAAAATGTATAGCTGAAACTTATCAGAGTTTGTTAATCAATGTCACCATAAAATAAATGAATAACTTAATTTTAAAAATAATAATCTTAAGAACTGCATAGTTATAAGAATGGTTGCGCATGCACTAAATGGTGCCCCAATTGTACCACTTCTGAATTACTGTATTTGTTTTGTCTCTTTTTGTTGTTGTTGCTCATCCTATTGGATGTGTCTTTTGCTATTAAATGATTCTCCCACCTCCTTCTAACATACTGCTCGTAATAAGCAGAAATTTAATAAATTTAATACTATAGTCTACCAGTTTAGAATCTCAGTTCTAGCTGAGAAAGAGAATTAAGGTGATTTGGGGTTTTATTGTTTGTGTTGAATATGAGTCCCTCTACCTACCCCAAATTCTTTAGATTCAGAAGGGCCATGGTGAGGCAAAAGGATCTGTTTGTTTGTTTAACTACTTAGGTAACTCAGATCTGATTCACATTTGAGAGTTACTTCTCTAATATTTTTTAAGGCATTTACTTTAAAACAATTATACAATATATAACCAAAAAAAGGAAGGCATTTTTTTGAGAACATATTAATTTTGTTTTCTACCTATCCCTAAAATATTTCACCCTAACCTGAAATACAGCATATGTATTTTCTTTTTAGAAATACTTGTTTATAGAATAGCAACCCCATCATGTGGTATTTTGCTGAAATTGCTCCTAGAGGCATATTAGGTTTGAGTGTATTTTCATATCCAAAAGCAAATTTGAAAAATTCGCTAATTTACTTACTCATTCAACATTTATTGAACAGATATATAATAGGTCTATGTAGATGACCAAGGAAGAAAAAATGTAAAATCAATACTCCAATCTAACCATACTTATTTTGAAATCTATACATCAAAAATAAAACTGATCGACCCCAAGATATAGATTAGTACATTTCTATTCAATTACCAATCAAATTTCTTTTAATTAAAATCTATAATTTGTGACAGTTTGAACTCTCTACAAAATTTGTTTAATCAGAAACAGGACAAAGCTAGTTGATTGCTGTAACAGGATGACATGTCACCCTAACATTGGAGACCTCTTCCACCACTCTCTCATAATATATTTGGTCATTACCCTAGAAAATCCCAGAGAACCCAACAGAGCAACAGGCTTCAAAATTGAATTAACCCAAACTAAAACCCAAATCGACACTGGGTATGATTTCTTTTTGAATGTTTTTTTTTTCTCCAGTGCCTCCAAACATTTAAAAATAATATTTATTACATAAATGACTTTGCTATTACTAAAAGCCAGAATATGCACTGGATTTGATTCTGATGTATATAGATGATAAGAGCAAAATAATTACTCTTCAAAGTTAGGCATTTGTGCTCTTTAATAATGCAATGTTTCCATGGTCTTCCAGGCACGATGAATATTGAGCACATGCTGAATATTGAGCACAAGCAGAGATCATAGAAAAGACCATTGTTGTAAGAAAGAATTTTTGCATATTTTTGTTAAGTGCACTCCTTGGTTTTCTTGCTAAAACAAGAGCATTTCATAAAACATACATTTGTTTTAAGAATTTTAAAGAAATTTAAAATGTTAAAAACTAATATGTCAATTTTAAATTTTTCTCTTGTTGGGAACCACAACTACAAATCCCAATAACACCATTGAATTTGTAGTGATATTAATTATCCTTAATAGCCATTTATTTTCATTGTGTAAAGCAAGCATTTCTGGTTTTTTTAAAGTGTTCAAAATTGCATTTACAATAGTTTTGTAACAACTCAAAATTTAAACAAACATCAAGTCGTTCTTATTTCAAATATTTACAAGAGTAGAATTTGCAAATTTAACAGATACAGAAAAAAAATGTTTAAGAGCTAGAGATTTTAGCTGCAATAGTATGTTACTAAAGTGTTTACTAAGTAGCTGGCATTGAAGCCCAAGAATTCTCCCAAAAGAGTTACACACTCCAAGAGTGAAGGTACAAAGTATATAAAAAGTTCTGCTCTGTCTGAAATAGCAACCACTAGCCACAAATAGATATTGAGTACTTGAAATATGGCTATTGTACTTGAGAAATTCAATTTTTAACTTTTGATTTTAATTAATATCAGTTTAAATAGCATGTGACCAGTTGCTGCCACATTGTATGGTGCAGGTCTAAAGTCACAAACTGCATTTAGTTGCCATTTTATCTTTCATATTCTTTAATCCCAAGTTTCAGAGCCTTCTCTTTATGATATTCACATTTTAAGAGAAATATTTTTGGTGGGCGGTTTTTATAGTTTCTTCTCCTCACCTAGAAATTCTTTTCTGGAACTTACCTTTGTATCAAGTTTGTAAGATGTATTACATCTGTGACTCTTGATACTTTTAATTCTAGTCAGGTGGGGAACCAGTTCAATAAAGGATGTTACAAGGATATATAAAGAGATTTTTCTGAATATGGAGAACTTTTGAAGCCAAGGAAGAACTGATAGGAGGAGTGTGGACTTGAAGATTGTGCCCCAAGATCATGAGACACCATGGAGTAGCTGTTGATGTGGAGGACTGGCAAAGAGAGGAGCTGGAAGCTGGTTAACATAGAGAGAAAAGATACACAAAAGCCATCAGTAAAAAGAACATCATTAATCATTTTTAATAATATAGAAAGGCCAAGAGGACTTTCTATAAAAAGTTAGAAAGTAGAACAAATCAGGATATTTTTTATAGAGTAACAAAGGTCTTAATTTGAAACACAAAATATATATATTGCTATATATGTTTCTAACTGCTATTTCAAGAGATTAGATTTTGCTAAAAAGAATTGACATTTGTGCAATTCTGTGAATATACTAAAAACCACTGGATTGTATATTTTCAAAGAGTGAATTTTGTGGCATATATTTAATAAATTGTAACAAAATGATTTACACAAAAAAATCTGCAGAGGCAAAGACTTTCTCAATGGAGGGTGGTTTTAGAAGTGCAAGTCAAGTAGAAATTTGGGAGAGCTGAATTTCTCTGTTCAATCAGTGAAAAAGAAATAGACATGTTAGTTGGGGGAGCCATCAAGAAGATGACTTTGGAAGAAGAGGTGAAAAGGATGGATGAGATGAAGCTCTGTGTACTTGCAAGAATGGTTTTTGATGGATCTCAGCACCACAGTATTCTTCAAAAAACTTTGCAACATAAGAAATACTAATTAATTCTATGGCCATACCACTCTGAACAAGCCTGATCCCATCTGATCTCAGAAGCTAAGCAGTACTTGGATGGGAGAGCACCTAGAAAGACCAGATGCTGTAGGCATAAAAAAAATAAAATAAAGGGATTGTAAGCTGACAAGGTCCTTGCAATCTGTGAGATCGACCAAGAGTTGCATCATCTTAAAAAAAAAAAGAAAGAAAGAAAAAGAAAAAAGAAAAAAGAAATACTAATTAGTAGTATTTTTAAGTAGTTTACCATGATATTTTCTATGCACTTGTCTTTTTTTTTTTTTTTCAGTCTCACAGTGCTTCAGTAAATGTTACACTTCTTACCAATTCTTTTCCATCAATAAGGATTGTTTTGGGGTTGGGAGAAATTCAAAGGGAGCCTTGTCTGGATTGATTTAAGACAAAATCATGTTAGTGGGGAAGCTGAAGTTGAAGACAAGGGAGAAGCTGAAGAGTAAATATCTGGGAATTAACAAAAATTCTAGGGAGAATTAAGACTTTTAAAAACTGTGGAGTTGGTGAAGTTCAAGCTGAGATCTCCAAGTGGTAACCTCCAAGGTAATATCTGGGATACAGGTAGAATAAGTACAAAATTGTACTAAGGTAAACATATGATACAATGAAAGGATAAAATTGGAAGATAGAAGAGCCCAGAAATGACTGGGAAAATCTAAAAGGCCAATAAGAGTAGTTTTTTGGCTGGATGGCAGGAGGAAAAACTATCGACTCTCCTCCCTCTTTTGTTTTCTTCCCCACCTTTTAGAACTTTGTGAGGATTCCATAGCTCAGCGGTAAAGGTCTAGAACTCTTAAGGCAGAAAGTGCTTCAATGTTTTTTCAGATATTGAAGGACTAGCTTTTTTTTTTTTCATTATCATAATATATATATATATATATATATATATATATATATATATATATATATAACACAAAATTTACCATTTTAACTATTTTTAAGTGTATAGTTCAGTGGCATTAACTATATTCAGATTGTTATGCACCTATTACCGCTATCCATTTCCAGAACTTTTTGTCATAGCATACTGAAACTCTGTACCCATAAAACAATAACTCTCCATTCCCCCCTCCCTTCAACCCCTGGTAACATCTATCCTACTTTTTTGTCTCTATGAACTTGCCTATTCTAGTTACCACATATAAGTGGAATCATACAATATTTTCTATTTTGTGTCTAGTTCATTTCACTGAGCATAATGTTTGCAAGATTCACCCATGTTGTAGCATAAATCAGAATTTCATTCCTTTTTAAGGCTGAATAATATTCGGGCTATTATTTTTAATATAAATCTTCCATGGCTGAGCTCAAACTCTATTGCTTGGGACATTGATCCATTTCCTACTTTTGTGTGTGTGTGTGTGTGTGTGTGTGTGTGTGTGTGTGTGTGTGTGTGAGTGGGGCTCCTCCTTTTGTCTACAGGGGAATCAATATTATTTTAGAAAAATTTAGTTATAAAGCAAATAAGACAATCTAGACACACAGCCATCAGAGACTATTTTTTATCTCTCTTCCTTTATTTCTCAATCAATAACTTTGGCACAGAGAGACATGTGATATGTGAACTCTCAGAAAAGAATCGAAGGTCAGACTTCTAGGGGAATAGGTTAGCAGGACAGAGATTTGAGTGGGGATCAGAATTCCTATTGAAAACTGACAGATCATGTACCTCAATGTTGTTAAAGCTCCAGGGATTACATCCCAAACATGATGCTTTAAAGGCCATGGATCAGATTATTAGCAGAGTCCAGGATATCTGTGAAAGAGAACAGAGTCTCTCTACACTTACTCATCTGTCCCTTTCACAACCAGGTGTCATAGGCCAAGTCTTCCTGCTGTGTTATGGCTGATTGCTAGAGCAGTGCTGAACCAGTGAAAGCCACTGCTAAGATGCTAGATTGCTGTATATGCATTGTTCATAGATTGCTGCCATGTGTACGTTGTCCCCTTCTGAGAAATCCAATACCCACTTGGAAATTAAAGTTTTAACACTTTTGGAGGGATAAACATATTTTCTGAATATCTCTCCAACACTTCCTTTCCTTGATCCAGTTACTTGACAAGTACTGGAAGTCCATATTGTAAGGTCAAGTGAGTAAAAGATAGGTTCTGTCTCACAAGATTCTATGACCTCTTTGTATCTTGAATTTGAGAAAGGCCCATCTGGGGTTCTTCCCAGTCACACCAGAAGGGACAGCAACAGGGACAGACATCTCCAGAAAATTGTAAGACTCAAGGATCGGCAAATACATCCAAGCTATCTTTTCTTCATGCCTTGTGTCTCTGCCAGCATAGGGTAGGCACACCAAGTGCCTTCAGCCTGCTTCAGCCTTGCTCAAGAAACACCTTCAGCGAGGTGTTTCTTCTGTTCATTCAGAAAATATTTCTCAAGCTCTTACAAGAAGCCACATTTACTCTAAGAAAAAATGGAGTCCATGTTATTTTTCATGTAATTTATACACTGCTCTATTTCAGTATTTTATCATTTTAATAATTAAGATTTAAGCATTATAATTATTATATGGCTAACAAGAATATTACATACATTGTATATATAAATCAATATGTAAATATAATTATATATGTAGAGAGTTATATAAAAATATTTCTGATATAACATGTGTACGTAGTTAACAAAAGTAACTTTATTAATTATTTTTTTAAATATAGAGAAACTAATAGAAATTTTAATAAAATGTTACAAGATGGATAAAAAAATCAAGAATCTTTAAACATTGATATGGTTCAAAACAATCAAAAGTTACTTTTATACATAATTTTCAATGCTTTTGTTAGAGAATGAATTATATTAGACAAAGACTCTCCACAGTCCGTAATTCAGGATGATTTGGGAGTGCAGAGTGGGCTAAAGACTCTGGAGAGTAGAATTGTTCTATATACTAAAGACGATAAAAGGTTATCTCTTTCTGAGGGATCTTAGTGCTTTTTGGCTGAACTCGAGCTCAACTTCCCATGGCAATGATTCCATTTCCAACTTCTTGAGTAGGCAGTCTCATCACCTATTATTGTACTGCTGACAGTGGAATCTGTTCTTAACTTATTTGCAAAAGTAGAGGCATGATCAAGTAAGGAAATCTTAGGCTCACATCAAATAGAAACTGACTCTCTTTTCAATATTGTTGTCTCAGAAGTACACCACAGATAGAAACTCTCAGAAAAGAATAGATAGATCACCCTCAAAGGCTGCCCTGTCCAATAGGTTGTTCTCTAGCCAAGTGTCATTATTGAGCACTTCTAATGTGACCATTTCTAATTGAGAAGTGTTGTGTTAAACACCAGATTTCAAAGACTTCACATAATATTTTTTATTAATAAGTTTATATTAATTATATGTTGGAATAGTAATTGTGCTAAATAAACTAAATTACTAAAATTAATTTCCCAAATTTTTATGCTGTTTTTAATGGGACTGCTAGAACATATAACATTAAATATGTGGCTTTTTTAATTTTTATAATACAGCAATGAAACAGATAATTTTTAAAGTAAGACCTACAAATGGCAAAACATAAAAAAACAATTATCTTTACAGTTAATTGAACTAATAGAACCTACATATCAATTAGGTTTTAAATGAGCAAGATATGAAAAAATGTTAGTGCATATTATTAGCAAGAACCTGGTAAGATATGCATGCTTATACATTACTGACAAGTTTATAAATTGTTAAAAACCTTTGTGGAAAAAATTGGAAATGAATTTAAAAGCCTTTAAAATAATGGTTCTCTTTTACCAAATATCCTTTCCTTTAAAAGATGCTTATAAGAAAATGATCAGATTCACACACAGGTTTTATATAAGATGTTGGTTACAGTATTATTTAATTTAGATATATCACAGTAATTTGTATAGTAAATGTAAAAAAATATTTTTTTAAAAAAACAATGTTTATTCACATGATAAGACTGTTAAAAACAAACAAATAAAAAACACAGGCCCAAATGGTATAACTTGTGCTAAAACCTGCGATATTAAATCTAGATTTACTACCTGACCTAATGGCAGTTTCCACCTTCACTAGAAATATAATCTTAATCAACAAGTCTGGAATTTTCTGATTAAGCACCAATAAGGTCATCAGTCACATGGACCTTCTCCAGCCCCTCAGGAATAATAGAAAATCTACATAATAAAACCTTTGCCTTTCCTTCCCCTCCTCCCCCAACAAAAAAAAAAAAGATATCATGGCTTAAAAATAATCTTTTCTTTTGCTAATTGCTCCGTTGCTCCAACCTTCTTCTCATAAGAACATTCTATTCTGTACAACCCCTCAGAGTGACCTTCTAGTTTCTAGATAAATTGTTGCCCAAATCCATAATCACTTACTAAAGCCAATTAAATCTTCAAATTTATTCTGTCAAATTTTTAACAGAATATTGTCCATATTCTGGTCATAGCATATTTGTAATACTATTTAATAATAGATGTTCATGCACTGAAATACAAAAATGTCATCATGCCGTGTTAGTGTAGTTAACATTTTTTTCATTAATATAATTTTTGCTGTTACAGATTTTCTAAAAATTATCATGGATTACAGGAAGTTAAGAAAAAGAGAACAAGTTAAGTGTGGTATCTGCTAGTTGCATTCATCACATCCTTCATATTTTTTTTAAATCTCCTAAACTTAGAAATGTCTTCAGTAGGTACATATATGATTTATATCATTTTCTTTAGATTCATTTCCTTTTTTCTCTCCAACATCTTTTTCTACTAAAACAATTTATTACTGAAGAACATTTTAGTCTCATATAAGTGTTTGAAAATGTGTTAATTTTAAAATAAATGTTTTTCAACTCTTTTATCTGGGTGTTAGCATTTTCTTTTTTTTTCTAACCCTTATAAAAAGAAACAGCTCACTAAATTTGCATATTTATCTTCAACTCTCACTTTAACCCATATTCATTTTATTTGTCACTGTGTATATGATAAAATTTAATTAACATATTTAGAAATTTCTCACTGCAAAACTAAACATGGCTTTAAATATAAAAACAGTAATTTAATTGATTAAATATGAAAACAGGTCAATCAAATTGGCATTGAAAACACGTCTCTCTGACTAGTCTCTGATGTTAACCATAAGTAAATTTACATGTCTAGTTTTCGTAAATCATTGTTTAAGAGTGGGGAAAAAATGTTTATAGTCATCTGGGTAATCCCTCACATTTTGCCAATATTGTTTCTAGCAGAGTTGATCATTATAGTCATCTCATAAAAACCCAGACTTAGAATCAACTTACTGGGGAATAAGACCTGTAAGCTCAAAGTTCTTTCTTTGAAAACAAAGATCATTTCAAAATCATTAAGATCTAAATTTTCAATATGGATAACCAAACAAAGTGTATGTGTTTATTGTCAGAATCCCCAAAGGAACTTAGAATGAATAAAAATTGGAAAAAAGCACAGGTGAATATGCACTTGTGGACTTTTTTGATTGTTGTGATAAAGGGTGCTTGCTAACCACTTATGCACGATTTTGTTTATAAATGACATTGCTCTCAAGCAGTACACAGTTTGGGTTTTGGTTCCATCTGGCATTGAATAGACAAGCACAGCTCCAGGCCTGCAAGGTGGCATGTCAGACAGAAAGACAACAGACACTGATCTTAATAATATTGGCATCCTTGACAATTGGCACAGTATTTATAAGACAGTAGGCACTCAGCAAATGCTGTTATCATTCCTGCATGCATAATGAACAATCCTATATGTAGTCAGCAAAACTGTGAGATTCGTGAAAATATTCTTGGGCCCTCAAGTTGGTGGAATGAGCATTTTCTCCAATAATTTAATAGCTTTCTTTCCTAATTAACTGGGATGTTTTACGAAAAATAAAACCCACTTAATTTTAAGCATATAGTTCAATGTGAGTTGATCATGTATATACCCAAGTTATAAATTTCCTTCAAAGTACTGATTGAACTTCACTTGACCCTAATTATTTTGTCATGCTGGGATTTAATTCTATTCAATTCAAAATATTTTCTATTTTTTTCTTGTTTTCTTCCACCCATGGGTTATATAGAAGAATGTTTTTAAATTTCCAAATATTTTGTGGCTTTCTAGAGAGCTTTCTGTTTTTCATTTCTAATTTAATTTTCTTGTGGTTGGAGTATATACTCTGCATAATTTAAATCCTTGTACTTTTATTGATTGTTTTTATTGCCCTGAAAGGAGGCTAGTTTTCTTAATGTTCTGCGTCACTTGAAAAGAATGTGTTTTCTGCTCTTGTATTGTTCTATAAATATCAGTTAGGTCATATCGATAATGTTGTGTAAGTTTCCTATACCCTTACTGATTTTCTGTCAATTCAGAAACTAAATTATTGAGGAGGGTTGGTTAAATCTTCGTATACAATTATAGTTCCATCTATTTTTCTTTTTGGTGCTTCCAGTATTTGTTTCATACTTTAGAAGCTGTGTTATGGTTGCTTACTTATTTAGGACTATGGTGTTTCTTTAATAAATTGGTTTTTGTAATCATTTTTATGCTTTAGTCTTTATACTTGATAATATTTTTGTCCTTGGGTATAATTTGTTTCCCAGTCACACTTAATTATGAATAGTATTTGGAAATTATATAACTTTCTATCATCTTGCTTTCAACCTATTTGTGTTCTTATGTTTAAAGTATTTTTTTTTTGTAGACAGCATATAGTTGTTCTCTTATTTTCATTTATTCTGCCTTTTTACTGGAGGATTTAGTTTATTTACATTCAATATAGTTATTGATGTAGTTGTACATAGGTATAGCATACTATAATTTCAAAATTTGTCCCACCTGTTCTTTGTTTCTTTCCCCCACTCCCACCTTCTTCTCCTGCTAGATAGATAGGACTTTGTTTATTTATTTATTTTTATTTATTTATTTTTTGCCAGTTACTCTAGAGTTTACAATAGCATCCATAAGTTATCACAATATATCTTTAAGTATTATGCCACTTCATGTATAATGTAAAATTAATACACTTTAATTTACCTTCTTCCAGATTTTCTACTCTTATTAAAATATGTTTTACCTCCACATACATTACAAACTCCAGTATATTATTATCTTTATTTTATTCAATATATTTTTCTTTTAGTTTTTAAATTATCATGTAGTAGAATTGACTTTATTTTAATTTTTGTGTATAGTTCTTTAGCTTTTAACACATGTATGTATTTTGTAAACCACCTCCATAATCAGAACACATTAAAATTCTAAAATCCCCTCAAATCTCCATACTGTCAATTTATAGATACATCAGGTTAATCTTATATGTAAACTTGACTGGATGATAAGATGCCAGATGTTTAGTCAAAATTTTTCTAGGTGTTTCTGTGAAGGTGTTTTTGGAGAGAAGATTAACATTTAAATTAATAGACTGAGTAAAGCAGATTTCTCTCCCTAATGTGGGTGGGCCATAATTTATCAGTTAAAACCTGAATAAGGCAATAAGTTTGCCCTTTCTTTTAGTGAGAGAAAACTTTGTCCTGCCTAATGGCCTTTGAACTGGGACATTAGCTTCTTCCCGATGTTGCACTCAAACTGAAACACCAGCTCTGCTGGGGTCTCAAATCTGCTTCAGTCTTCAAGTTGGAGCTATACCATAGACTTTCCTGAGTCTCCAGCTTGCCAACTCACTCTGCAGATCCTGGGACTTGACATTCTCCATAGTCATAAGTTAATTCCTTTAATATATCTATTTTCTTTTGGTTCTATTTCTCTAGAGAACCTTAACTAACACACACACACACACACACATACACACACACTCACACACAAATCTCTAATTACTAGAAACCCCTTATCTATTCTCCATCACAATAGTTTCATTGTTTTGAGAACAGTTTTAAGCCATTATTTAAAAAAAAATTTAGAGCTTCTTCTCCTGTAATTACAATTATATGTATTTGAGCTTCTTTCATATTTCCCTATACATCATTGAGCTTCATTTTTTACTCTTTTTTCTCCTTGTGCTTCATTTTGCATATTCTGGTTAATGTCTTCAAACTGACTAATTTTTTCCTTAATCTTCCTCTTATCTTCTTTTAAGACCATCCAGTGAATTATTTATTTTAAATATTGCATTTTTTATGTCTATAAATTTCAATTGGGTGTTTTTCGTATTTTTAATTTCTCACCTCATTATGTTTAAGTTTAGTTTTATGTATTTATATCTAATTATAATAGCTTTTTTCATGCTAATTCCATTTTCTATGTAATTTTCAGATCTCTTTTTATTGGCTTGTTTTCCTCTTGGTTAATGGACACTGTTTCCTGCTTCTTTGCATGTCTATGAATTTTCCTTGAATACTAAAAATTGTGAATATTATGTTATTAAGTGTTTGGAATTTGATTTTTTCAAAGAGTGTTATATTTGGTTTTGGTAGTTAGCTTTTAATATTCACTGGAATAAGGTAAGAGTAACCTTTATTCTAGAGGTAGTTCGGCCCTCTGACCAAGGTGTGACCTGTTGTCTACTGAATGTCCCAAATATTCAGTGAGCAATCTCTACTCTGGCTAGTTGGAACTTAAGTACTTTCAACCTTATGTAAGTCCTAGGAACGTTTCAACTTATACCTTTCTAATAGTTGCTTTTGTATGGCTTTGTGAGGTTTTGGTCTACAGATGTGCAGTTTGGTAATCTGAAATGTTTTCTCTTTACAGTTCCTTTCTTTTCAATATTCTGTCTTATCTCAACCTTCTCAAATGGAACTGCCTGGTGTCTAGTACCTAACAATAGGTAGTTTATATATTTTGCTCAGCTTTCTAGTTGTTTATGGCAGGAAGACAAATGTGGGTGATACCAGTTACTCCAACCTGGCTGAAAGTGGCTGCCACAGTGAGCTATTGTTTTGTTCAAGAAAAATATAAGGGTTTGAGAAATTCAAGAAAGCATGATATATCTTTTTAAAAGGAAGATGATTAATAACTTTGTAACCACGGCAAGTCATTCAGTCTCCTAAAAAATTAAAACTGGAAAAATCTAGTTAATATATCTGTCTATTCAAATTAAAGAAAATAGTATAGCAATTTTGAAGTTTTTTGAAGAGTTTACCCTAGAAATATGGTCTCCATCTGGTATCATATAAAACAGGGATTTCATTAATCAGTATCAAATTCCAGTATCAATATTCATTTTACTCTGAAGGCACATAATTTAGAATTTCTCTTGCAAAATAATTATTGGGTTTATGTGGTAACTGTCTAAAAACATTTACACAGTTGAGGTTTGCAAAAAAGCTTGGTAATTCCCCCATCACTACCCCTGGCAAGAACAGGAATTTGAATGTTCATAGACAAATGGCATGGATGCATTTTACATAACAAAGTGGACACCATATTTATTTGTTTATGAAGTACTTGAGTGTCCTTGCTGTACCACATGTTCTGTCTAGGAAAATAGACACATCAGTGATCACATTTCATTCTCATTGGGATTGAAGACTGGAGAAGAGAAATAAGGAATGTGCAGACCCTTAGGCTTTTAAAATGAATGTCACATTGCCAAAAATATAGAGTTAGTTACTTTTACCAAATTTTTTTATCTTTTAAAAATATTCTGTAGACACTAACAGCCTTTAAAATTAGATCATATTTTCAAATCAAATTACAAGACCTATGCAACAACCTACTTACAAATCACTGACTTACTTTTTAAATATTTGCTTCAAAGTATTTGCAATGGTTTTTTATTTCACCTTTTTTAATGGTAAATTATTAATATTCTTATAAAATGGTTAATACTTTCTGGGCTCATAATATAGCTTTTTGTATGATTATCCTTTCCTCATATTTCAAAAATACATTAAAATTTAATTTTACATTTGCCATGTCATTGTTCAAACTGACAAGCCATTAAGCATAGTTTTTATTTATTTCTATTATAGAATTTAATCTGGCTTTCCATTGTGAGTATGAACAACAACAAAAAAATAAGATGATTTTCTTATTTCCCTTAAGAAAATAAAATTTCATATGGAATTGTATTTAAGAAAAATTAGCATTGTACTTCCTCAAACAAACCAATTGAATAAGAGTAAATATTTTTGCCCCAATATAATCTGCAATAACCTAAAGACAATTTTCCATTGTCTAAATACTAAAAATGAATTAGTCATACCTTGGAACTTGTCTAAGTACAGCCCAGTTAATTGTCACAGCATGAGGCAGTATGAGAGAAGCCAGCACCTGGACTGGCCCAGCCTACAGGAGAAGGGCTGATTTTAAGGAAATACTCTAACTACAGAAGTTGAGAGGAAGCCCACTCTGGCAGGAAGAAATATGTTCACCACAGACTATGAAGCGCAGTGAGCATCAGGAAATCTCACATAAAGTCAGGTAGTTAACAATGCAGTAGTAGGCATGTGCATGTAGAAGCATCAAAGCTAAAGAATGCAAAAAGAGATCAAGCAAATGCCAGGACACATGCCATTAGCACTGACTTCCTTTTGGAAATTGGATTTACTCACATTTCCAAGAGAAGCACAGAGGCAGAGTTTGAAAGATAAAAGTTCAGTCATTTATGTGACCCAGGACACAGAGCAAGGCTAGAACCCAAGTTGGAACTACGGCAGCTGTAAAAGGTGCCTTTATGATACATCCAACAGTGGAGGTTAATAGAGTTGTTAAAGTTGTTGCCATATGATTGGAATTAACCCTATAGACTGGAACAATTCAAAGATGAGTGGCCCTGCTATTGTGAGAGATGAGTGTGTCAGAATAAATGGAGGCAGCATACTATATTACTTATTAATATGTGTAACCTAGACCTGGAATATATAATAACTTTCACTAGATTCATATAGTAAACTGCAAAAATAGCTTACTATAAAATATTAGGGCTCATCATGTTTTACGATGTTCCTTCATGGGTTACGTTTGCATGCTATAGAGACTTTACTGCTAACTTGAGTTAGTTGCTGTCAGTAAACAGTGCCATCTAGCTCTGTTTTAATATACAAAAATAACAGTAACTTTCATAAATGGAGCATACAATGCGGCTATTGTGAGCCACATACAATGTCATAGAATTTATATTTCAGTATCATTTTAATCCTCATAGCTACTTTTGAAATATGTAGTACACTTAATTTAGAGCTAGCTAATTTGACCTAAGAAAGTTTTTTTTAAAACCTGTTAATGGTCACAAAGCCATCAAAATTAGATCCAGGATTTGAATCTAATCTTATGTTTAAAAAATTAATACTCAAATTTTATGTTCTTCAATCCTTCAAAATAAATGGATGCAATAATAAATGGGTAATAGCTACCATATATTAATGTCTATTAAATGTCTTATACCTTACATGATCTAAATGAATTTTAGCTTAGAAACAGAACAAATAAATTGTGCCTTGAATGTAACTATTAAATTGATAATGATTGCCTGGTCAATAATTTAAAATATTTAAAATATTATGAGCCTTGAATGGTTCAACCCAGAAATAGCAGCTCTATTGTTGTTCTCATGTTGTGAGATAGAACTGAAAATCAATTATCTAAAAATTTTGTATTTATTGCCACTAAATTCAAAGTTCATAAAACTATATTGAGAGGTCAATGAATACAGTATCTATACTGTGTCACCTGTGCATCTGAAAATATGTTAGAAAAAGCTCTTCATCACATTCTTAGAGAGGTATCACCAAAACATTAAACATTACTTTTCATGGCAGCCAGAGTAGAGTTCTTCCATCATCAATCCCTTTCTTTATTGATTTGGAAACATCAGCACTCACAAAAACAATTAGGGAAGAAATTTGGGAGGTCAACAGTGGTGTATTTCAATCTGAAAAGTGTCATCTCCCAAGATAAAGTGTTCTCATGGGAACAGAACAGGAAGAGTTGTAGTAGCATAGCTTGCTAAGAATTATAGTATTACAAGTTTCTTGTTGCATCAACGTCAGAAGTCCCAACAATGGAATAAAATAATCCAACTTAAAATTTAGAGAATTTTACTTGATGGAAGCCTTCTGGAAACTAAAGATAGATGAAACTATACAACATAATCTATTGTACAGATTTGACCAACACAAAGTGGAACAAAAGATATCTACATACTCTGTTTATCGGCATACACTAACTCTCAAAAGCTATTTTCTCACGAATGTTTAAATGGATTAAAAAGAGAAAGAACAACATGTGGTCGACAAAAATAGTGAAGAACAGAAACAAATGGAATTGTGAAAAAATAAGAGAAAGTATAACATAGCAAGTTATTTCATTTTAAAAACCTTATTTTTTATTCTCAGGAAAATGCAAAAAATAAAAGTAGGTGATGATTAAGATAGACATACAGCATTATTTTGATTTTAATAAGAAATATGTATTAGTCTTCATTCCCATTTCTGGCACAGAGGCCCTAAAACTTTTGGAATTTCCTATAAGACGGAAGTAATATTATGTTAAGAAAGTAACAGGGAAAACACCAAGGAATGGGGGCTTGTTGCCAGAGAGCCAACTACTTGAATAGAGAGTTGAAATTTTCAGTTCCCCAACCCCTAATCTCCTAAAAAAGAAGAGGGACCAATTATTTAGTCAATCATGCATTGTAATAAACCTCCATAAAGATCCAAAGGATGAGATTATCTGAACTTCCAGACTGATAAACACAAGAAGATTTAGGGATAATGGAAGCTCCATGGCTCCATCCCCTTTCCCCATACCTTGCCCTATGTATCTGTTTCTGAGTTACATTCTTTTATAAAAAACCAGTAACCTAGTGAATAAAATATTTCTGAGTTCTGTGAGTCACTCTAGCAAATTAATTAAAGTCAAGGAGTGGGTCATTGGAACCTTCAAGCTTACAGCCTTTGATTAGAAGCAAAAGGTGACAAGTAGAACTTAACATTGGCATCTGAAATGGGCAGAGTGTCTTGTGGGACTAAGCCCTTACCCTATGGGATCTGACACTGTCTTTGGATAAAAATAGTGTCATTATTGAGTTAAATTATAGGACTGTCAGCTGGTATGGTGAGCATTGCTTATTAGCACGGAACCCCCTCTCTTCTATATACACACACACATTATAAATTTTAAAAAACATATAAATGATAGAAACCTACACATGAGGAAAAGAAGAAAGAAGGAGAGAGAATGAGACAGAGAAAAAACAGTAAAAATTAATGAATCTGAGTGAGTACATGATGTTCATGAGTTCCTTGTATTATATATGTGCAAATTTTCGTAAAGTGTAAAATTAATTGTGCAAATTTTCTTAAAGTGTAAAATTAATTCCAATTAGAATTTTATTTTTAATTATAAATAAAATTATGGAAACATATTTCACAAACTTTAAAACATTTATAGAAATAAGATAATAAAAATACCTCCTCAAAATGAATGAATTTTTTAAATGTCTAAAATTAAAACAAGAAAAAGAACAAAAAAAGTTAAATTGTCAGATGTTGCTACAGTAAAAACAATCCAGATTCAGTATAAGAAAATACTTTAAAAGATATAGACTAGCCTTACAAGCGCATATTCAAGATGTTTATCCTATCAAAAACAAATTTTTAAATAATAAATTTAATTACTTCCAAGAGAAAAGAGATTCCTATAAAACAAAGGAATTATGAAGAAAGATTTGGATCAATCTCATAAGGCTGAAAAAAAGAGACCCTAAAATTTAATTGTATGACAAGAACTTTAAATGGATAGATAGTGTCATCCTGGGTCAGACTGAAGATCTGCAGAGTATATACAAGACTTTAGAACAAACAGAAACATATTGAAAACAGATGTCAAAGCACAGTGTTTTCAGTGAAAGAATAGCCATTATTTGGATTAAGTGGATAGTAAAAAAAAAAAAAAAAAAAACTTTATGCGCTGGGTCACCAGAAAGCCAAAACTGACGTTACAGTGGAATTTTCTTCATAAGCTTTCTGCATCCATTCGGACATTAAATTAACTTCTAGTATTTCCTAAAATGATCAAGGGTTGATTTAGCCA
This sequence comes from Macroglossus sobrinus, assembly GCA_004027375.1. Taxonomy (NCBI): domain Eukaryota; kingdom Metazoa; phylum Chordata; class Mammalia; order Chiroptera; family Pteropodidae; genus Macroglossus; species Macroglossus sobrinus. The sequence continues at coordinate 963,632 of PVKZ01000213.1, forward strand.
ATATTTTTTTTTTGTGATGAAACTTTATTTTATTATTTTATTTTTTTTATAAAATTTACTAGGGTGACATTGGTTAATGAAATTATATAGGTTTCAAGTGTACAATTTCATAATACATCATCTGTATATTGCATTGTGTGTTCATGACCCAAAGTCAAATCTCTTTTTGTTATCATATATTTGACCCCCTTTATCCTTACTCACTTTCTATTTGATAACCACAAAACTTTTGTCTGTGTCTATGAATTTCTGTTTGTTTGCCTGTTTCGTTTATTGCTTTCAGTTTCATATCCCACATATGCGTGAAAACATAGCTCTCAATAGTCAATACTTTATCTCAAGCAAAATATTTTATCTCAAGATCCTATTACTACCAAAAATACTTATCACACATATGGTACAGTGTAGAATAACAGAATATTATGTGTTTACTAAGAACCTTAATTTTAAATAACCATTTTGTATTGGCTTCTTAATCCTGTAACACTGATAGCACCTCTCACTTTTAAAGAAGAGAATAAAAATAAATGGAGCTAAGAATGGATATTAAGTATTCTATTTTCTGAAGAGGGTTATCTTCCATTTAAAGTTTCTTTTTAATTCCTCTTAAAGAGAACAAATCCTCTATAAAAATTTAAAGAAAAAGTCTAAGTATCAAATTCTGAGAATCAAAGCATCTAAACTTTTACACAGATCTAGTCAAAGGCTCTCTATGGAGATTGCTTTTGTCCTTTTAAGGATCAGGCTTTCAAGCAACATTTGGGGTAGGAAATGTGGTGACTTATATCTTGAATTTGTAATGCATCAATTTCTCCTTTTAGAAATTCTGAATAGTAAGTCCTAATTGAAAGAATGAAACAAAATTGGAAACATCCTCGAAGTCAGCACAGGGAATGAAAAAGTGAGTAGACATTAGAATCAGACACATATGGGCTTTAAAATCTCAGCTGCAGTGTTACCAGCAGGAACCTTCACACAGGCTATCTGAACCTCAGTTTTCTTCTATGTAAAGAAGTGATATAGAAACTTCTATTTTCCAGAGGACTAACATTAGATTGAAAATAGATAAAATTTTAAAGTGTGGCACAGTGCTTTACTAAGGTTGATGAATAAGCAATGAATAGTTTTTATTGTTTGTCCCCCACAATATTTGTTTGTCTGAAGTTCAAATTTAACTAGATTTCCTGTGTTTTCATTTGCCAATCTAGTGTAAGTAGATGCCTAAGAAATATTGTTCTTTCCATTTCCTTTAACAGGCCTATGAATTTTTCTTATAAGAACCCATTCAAGACAAAGAGAATCATTGACCTATATACCTGGAAATGGCATATAATAACAAGAGTCAATCAAATTGGCAAACAGAAATTACAGGGATCTAAAGTTCAGATGAAAGCATAGCACCATCTTAAAGGCCCAACTTCCCCAAAGTAAAATATATAAGCAAATGCTCTTATAGAATGAAATAATAAAAAAGTAAAAAAAAAATAGAAAATACTTCAATTTTAATTCATTACACTGACATTGTAGAATACAAATACTTATTTGCCCCAAAACATCCTCAAGATTTAAAATTGCTAAAATGTTAAATGAGCTCGATATGACAACTTCACCCATTTGCACATGAAATTTAAATGGTTTTCAATCCTAAAGTGGATATTCAATTTGGAGAAGCAATTAATGTTTCCCTGTTTTCTTTACTAAGATAATCGATATAATTGGAAAGTCAGGTTTCCTATTCTTTCTTTCAGCCTAGAAAATTCTTCCAAATCCCAAGAAAGAAATGCCTCCAAGATATAAAAAATGCTTACTGACTTATCTCAGACAATTAAACAAAAATTTCAGATCATGAAACAAAGATTTGTTGCTTACATGTCACATGCTAGATTCTGTTCTCCACTTTAAACTGTTGAGAGCACCTTCTTAACAAGGGTAATTATCAGTATTAAATAAGATAACTGTATATAAGGCACATGACGTAGAGTTGGCACCCAATAAATACTGTTTTTTTTTTCATTTGCTCTACCTTAAGCTCAACACAGATGCTGAGCATAAACTGATAAATAATAAGACATAGCCCTTTCTCTACATATTTATATAATGCTATGTTATTTGCAATAAATTTTTGGCTGACAAGCCATGAAAAAAGCATTATTGGACTTATCTTGTGAAAGAGCAAATTTTTCAACCATGAAAGAAGTTTGGGTATGATTTCCTTGAGAATTGTGTAGGAGTAAAATAATTCCCAGTTATCATACTAAAAATGGAAAAGAAAAATATTCTTTAGACTTGGAAAATAATGCATCAAAAGAGAATGTAATCCTATGGGAGGATAAGCTTGCAAGAATAATAAAACAGCCATTGAATCCAGCCTGTCAGCCCCTCCTCTTCTGTCCTAGCCTGAAATCCTAACTCACTCTCATGAATTCTCCCAGAGGCCACACCACTTCTGCCAAAACAAACAAACAAACAAAACCTCCAAAAACCCTTCATCTACAGATTCAGGCAGATGAAAAAAAATTATTTTGTGGGTTTTTGTGTGTGTGTGTGTTTGTGTGTGTGTGTGATAATTAACCATGCTTTGAATGAATTTTTCCTCAGACCAATTGTAGTAAAAAGCACCATGAAGATATAACTAAAGTTTATGGCTTGTTAAGATCCCCAGACATTAGTTAATATGATTGAGAACGGTTCTTCCCTGGAAAAAGAACCAAGAAGCAGAATAGGGCCAACATAAGAAGAAAAGAAAGAGCACATAAGAACCAAATTTCCATCCTAGTTTATGCAAGAAGGTTTCTGATAGAAATAGACTGTTAAAGTAACAAATTGTTTCACCTGGAATCACTGTCTGTATATTTTCTTTGACTAATCTGTTTTAATGAAATTCTTATTCACACAGTAATAGCAAGACATAACAAATTCTTGGAAATTCTCCATCTATTGTCTCGAGTAAAATTCCAGAAAAGCTGAAGAAAAAAATCCATAGATGTAAGCAGAAAAAAGCCTTGTCCTGATGTGCCCTGGGTTATCAGTCTGTTTCTCATAAACTAGCTCCTAAATTATATGCCACGTTGTTTGAAAAAAATAATCTACACAGGCTATGTCTGTAAGCTAAACGGATGAGCCCATTATGAGGCCAAGTTCAGTAAAAATAAGTCAAGCCAAAAGAGAAAACTTAACTATTATAAAGATTGAACCAGATGTGTATACAGATGCAGTCCAATCATGCAGCCTAAGTTGGAAATAAGTTATATGAAACAGGTGGTCAAAGTTCTGTCCTTGTGTGCTCTGGGTTTTCTGCTTTTATTTCTGGATCTGACTAAGCTTTATAGAGATAGATAGATAGATAGATAGATAGATAGATAGATAGATAGATAGATAGATAGATAGATAGATAGAGATAGATAGAGAGAGATATAGACATACAGAGACAGAGAAAGAGATAGAGATAGTTGCTAGATTTGGTAAAAAAATAGACATGATTTGAATTTCTTTCTGGTCTTAGTTTCAGGAAACTAAAGCTTCTAAGTGGCCATAGAGAAAATAAATTTTTTTGGAAACACCTCCTCAGGCAGATGAGGGGAGCTTATGGGAGAAAGAAGGGAGAAAGAAAGACCTAGAAATCAGCCTAGATTTTTGTGTATTTTTCCTCTGCCTGAAATGTCCTACTCTCATTTCCTTCCTGAACCCCAGGAAATGTCCTACTCACTCTAAATCTCAACTACATATTTACTTTCTGGTTGACTTATAAAGCACTCTTTCCAATATCTTCTGTTTATCCTATACTGTCTAACAAGAGAATATCTTTTATTTTTTTTTAATTTTCAACTCAAGAACTTTTAGTCTGCAAAGAACTTTCTGAAATATGGCACAAACTTAATTATTACTTATTTGTGTCACTGCTGTTCCTAATATTTACCTCTATTATAATAGTAATCACAGATAGTGTAAGAATTAGTTCATGTGATTTTCTATATGTCTGTCTCTACTAGAATACTGAAAGTGGCTTGAGGACAGGAATTTTTTCTTGTTAAATTGTGCCTGCAAACCCTTATATAGAGTCTGCATTAAAAAAAAAAAAAGGCACTCAAGGAGTTACACCTCTGGCAAAGGTAGGCTAATTTACATTAGACCAAATGTCCCTTAGAGAACAATTATAAAAAGTATATCAAAAAATTTTTTTTCATATTAGAAGGCATTGGAGTACTAAAACAATGAGAATTTTGAGGGTCTAGGACAGAAAAGAGTAAGAAGTCCAAAGAGGGGGACCCAGCAGAGAATCTATCAAAATTGTCACCATTTATGGAGACATTTTAATTTATGGCCTCCCAAAGACAAGAGGCCAGGTAAACCTCCCTAATTTTGGGTTGGGAAATATCAGGGCTATATCCTCAGAGTAAAAGTGAACTGAAAATAAATAGCTCTCATGAGATCTGAAGCCTGGTTACAAATCAGTAATATATCACCAGCAAAGCTGCTTGTCTGAAGCAAAAATTACTCATTTCTGGAGAAAGATAGCTTCAAATTATTATTATGCATTTCTATGTGTAATGCTTAGCTCTCAATCAAAAATAACCAGGTATATGAGATTATAAGAATTTATAGAAAAGTAAAGACAACAGACTGTACATTTAGACTCTTGAAGGTAAATAGGGACTTTAAAATAACTGAATACTATGTTTAAAAAATTATGAGAAAGAGCAATATGGTAGACAACTAGAAACTATTAAAAAGGGTTTTAGCAAATGGAAAGATCATGATTTAATTTTCTGGGAGTGAACTTGATCTTGATGGTAATTACATAAGTGTAGGCACAGATAAAAATTCAGTGGGCTATTTTCTTAAGATATGTCTAATTTACAATACCTTTTGTAAGTATAAACTCAAGAGAATTACATACACATGTTTGTGCACCAAACACATATATAGAAGAATATTCAAAGTAGCATTACTCTTAGTATCCTCAAAATGGAACTATCCACTGTGGAATAATTAATACATTGTGTTATATTCAGACAATGAAACAATACAGCTGTGTAAACCCATGATATACTGTTTTATGCAACTTGTATAAATTGCCAAGATAATACTGAGTGATAAATCACACACAGAAAAACACACCCAGAATAATTCCATGTAAAGTCTAAAACAGGCTAAAAGTCAGAATTGAACACATTTAGGGAGGAGATAGTGACTAGAAGTATGCAGAAAGGGGATTTTTGGGGATGCTAAAAATTTTTCGTTTCCTGAACTGGATCAGTATTGCCCATGAGTACATTTATTTTATGATGATTCACTGAGCCATATTTTCTCATTTGCATACATTTATCTATGTAAGTTTTACTGCATTAAAAACATATAAAATTATAAATAAAGATAAGCATTTGATATGTTGTTGAATGAATTAATGTATGAATGAATAGATCGATGAATCTTGTTTGAAGGATTTACAGCCACTAGAGAGAAAAGGTAACAGGAGCAGGTACTAAGAAATGAATAATCTAACAACTTCCTTCACCTGGATTTATTGGGATTTATGTCACTGTTAATAGCAGGTGGACTATTGGGCACTTGAGATAAATGTCTTTCAGGATATTACCCATTATTTGACTTAGCAATAAATTCTTTCTGTTATTCTGACCTAAATTACTCTTGCAGTTAACATTTTATTTGTCTTTGGTCATATTTTACTTCTCTATTTCTAAAAACCATTCTCAAGAGAGGCCACACTGAATAAATAGATCGTTGACTAGGAAGAGCAGTAGGCAGGCTGATTGTTAAAAATAACAAAACACCAATCTGCTTTGTAGTGTACATATACTTTCTAAATGATTCCTAAGACTAACACACACAGATATTCAATTAACTCTTTTAGCTAACTCTGATACTGATTACTTCATGAAAGTGGCAATTTACCAAGTGCGTTTATGAAATCTCTGGAAAGCCTAAGGTGTTACCCCCCAAAGTTAAATTATTATTTGCTTATAAACAATGCAGTAAGAGCATCTGATTCCACATTCTTTGGTGGAATTTGCTTTGATTTTTTATCATCTTATTGCACATAATGCTCTAGCATTCTCATTCAGCTGTTTCATTAGCCACATCTATTATTTGACATCTCATGAAAATACATAATATAGACTTCCAGGTTGTCTTAGAGAGTGCACAGTAGAGCTCTGTGTTCTACAGGCTGAAAAAAAAATACTGCTAGGTGCAATTCCCACAGGATCTCAGTAATACCTCAAATATATATCAAAAGTGTGATCGATAAATAAATACTTATTTATATATATCTAAATATATATAATATCAAAATATAGAGAGATATTTGATATATGTATTTTGTGTATGTGCATGAGCAGACACGGATGGAGGGGCAGGGGCAGCGAGAGGATGGGCTATGATATGCTGAGCATTAAGGGCAGCCCAGTGAATGGTGGAATCAATTGTCAGGCCAAAGGCACTGCTTCCATGACCACTCCTCCCAGAGGAAGCACAACCCTGGGCGGGGAGGGGTGGGGGTGGCAGGTCATGGTAAATCAACCACCTAGAGGGGAGTCCTAGGATAAGAAACACCTGGTGCCTTGGGGGCCAGGGCTGTCTCAGACTGCCTATTAAACAAACCAAAGCCCTCTTCTCTATCAATCACTGTGTGGTGGCACCTCATCCAGCAACCCAGCCAAGTGCTATGGAGCCAGGTCCAGCTCAAAGGCTTTGCAAAGTGGTTCCTTCCAAGACCAAAATGGGGAGTGAACAGTGCATTTGCAGACAGCATATCTATAGCCTTCCTGGGGGCCAAGGCACTGAGGCAGTGGCTCAAGATCAGAGGCCTCAATTTGTCCTCTGCCAAAGTCTACAGCAGCAGCAGTGCAAATGGGCTGCTCATTTCACATCCTGGGGGCCAGTTGTTTCTCTTGGCAGCTGTGAAGTGTCCAGAATTCATCCCCAGAGAACACCACAGCCTTTACCTTGAAGAACAGCCTCAGATAATTTGCTATATTATTCTGTTTTAAGAAAAAAAAAATCAGTTCAAAATTCCAGTTTACACATCTGTCAGTGCCTGTCATGTTCTCCAAACCCACAATGAAAGTGAATTTTCTTGATCACTTAAGGCCCAAAGGTCTGGCAAAAGCCAGGGGGCCAAGGATGCAGCCAAGATTGTGTTTGGCTTAGGGCAGCCTTGGTGTCTTCCTCAAGTGTCTTTAGCGACAAAGACTGATCTAGTCAAAGAAAGCATGTTTCTTCTTGTTCCAAGGTGCACCTTTTGAGTTCAGTGACTAAGGACAGTTCCTGGTCAAAAGCAAGGGAAACTACAAAATCACTGAAGAGTTCGTAGCATCAGTGGAGACTTAGGTAGAGACCAAAGGTGAATCTACAGTGTGGCTTGCTAGTTCTGCCTCGAAAAGAAAAAAGAAATTTTTTCCCCTTCCTCAAGGGCCATATTTTGGGAAAAAAAAATGTAATAATTTCTTCACAATATTTTGGAAATGAACTCTAACTAAAGCATATTTTGGTGGATTAATTCTAATGAGTGCAGTCCTTTGTATAACCTACCACCTCAGTTTTGTCCTCTCAACATAACACTGTTATAATTGCTGACTAAATATTTTTTCTTTTAATTGACTCAACTTGTTTACCTTAAATGCATTTTTAACAATAACATTTGCAGAATTATGAGCTTGATACACTAGCAATGTTTTTAAAATAGATTTAAAACAAATACAAAATTTTAAAATTTTAAAAACATTTATCAATCCTTCTACCATTGAAAATTTGCTTATTTAGCACTGGTATGATGTGTACCTCTTTAAGAGAATTTGAGAAGAGAAGGTATAGGGCAAAGAATTAATATTCAATATCAGATGTGGATTTTAATCCCAGTTTAGCTACTAAGTAGCTATAACTTAGATTATTGATTTTTCTTATTTGTTTTATCATCTGATAATGTGAGTAAAAAGATTTTCTTTTCAGGAATATGAAACTTAATTGGGATTTATTTGAGAACACTGAATACAGTGACTGTCACATAATAGGAGCTCTATAAATGCATTTTTTGTTCCTCTTTTTCTTATTTAACAGAGACCAAACCCTAATTTGCCTGCTGTTTGTAAGTCACTTTAAGTTTTCTTCAGTTCATAGCCAAAAGGCAATATGCAAATCAACAACACACACATTTATCATGTTATTGCTCTAACTTATAAAGACCCATACTAGTTTTAAATTAATTGTTCATATATCTCCCTGTCCCATTAGGCTATAAATGACCTAAGGGAAAATTCCAGGGCTTCAATTCTGCAATCTAAATATCTCCAAAAATTGTCAGTCCTTTCAGTTCACGCTGTCACTACCTAGTGCAAAAAAAACACATCATTTCTAACCTAGACCATTAAAATACCCTCCTCCTACCCTCTTGCTATATATCCCTGTTCTGCTCAGCCCATTCTTTTAAAATTCAAGCAAGAGAGCTTCTTTTGAAGGCATAAATCACATTTCTTTCATTTGAAACTCTTCAATTACTTAACATTACTCTTGGAATAACATATCAAAACCTTAAATTCAACCTCAAAGTCTTGTATAATCTGGCCTCTACCTGTACACAGGGCCTCAAACAGAAGAACTCTCTTTTCCATTCAGCATTTAAAATATAAGGGTCTTTTTCTCCATTTTCAAATTACTAAGTTGTGAGTCACTTTGAGACCTCTGAACTTGCAGTATTTTTCTGTCTGGAATGCTTTCCCCAGCACAACTAAATGTCGTAGGGTACCAAAGTAAAATTGAATTCCCTAGGAACTCTTGACATCTCAGGCTTCCCTGTGGTCAGTTCTAAAGTGTCTTGTGCTTGCACGTTCCTGACCATGAGGACTAGAATCGCTTCTCTATTTTTATCATGTGTCTTCAGCAGCTAAAGCAGTCCTGGTATATGCATGTACATTAATGAACACATCTGAATGAAGCAATATATGGTACAAAGGTGCCATAGTGATCTTTATTTTTTTACAGAAAACTTACTAACCTAAAAGTACACATATATTTAATGACTTAATTCTACTCTAGATAGACTATAATCCTGCATACCCTTTACAGTCCCTAAATAACATACTCCAATTTGTCATGGTCCCCCACCCTGCCCCCAGAATAAATCTATTACTACACTTCTTTCATGGTGATTTATAAGTACAGATACTCTTCAGATGATGTATTATGCAGAGAAAAATCTTACTGCAGCAAATGTTCACAAAGGAGGCAGAGGACCCTCAGTGAACAGAGAGTCCCCCACCCCTATCCGTACAAACTTGCTGATCTCCCTGCCTTGGTCCTAATTGGAGCACTTCTTTTTAATGTGAGAAGCTAGTGAGACTTGAAATGGATAAATCTGCTTGTCCACTACTCAGAGGGGGCTGAGGTGTCAGTTCCAAATCCACTGATAAGGAAATTCTCTGATGGTAACAGCAGGTTTGACATTGATGAAGCCTCCCCATCTGGTGTGTTTAGAAAAGCAATAACGAATAAGGGTGGCAAAATGTGTTTTCCTGGCTCCTGGCCATCACCATATTGTGTTAAGGTTTCTTTCTTCCTCTGCTCTGCCACCCCCATTTCAGTGTGACTTGAAAGAACTATTCCAGAATGTTTGGCTGCTTCCAAAAGCTTTCTTTTCCTCTTTTTGTCTAAATCAGGCTATTTCATTTGATGGAGGAGAAAAATGCCTTTCTTTTGGTTGAACTCAGGAAGTTCTTTTACAGAGAAGAAAGTTTCATACACAGTTTGTGTCACATTAACATTTCCTTAGAGGCCAATGTGGTGTCTAATGGAGTTGCTAGCTAGATACATTTTAAGTCAGCAACATTCTTAAATTACTGTTGCTGCTCTGTTCAGCAATCATTAGATGCTGTCCTTTTTCCATTTCGATACACTGAATGAAGGTGGCACACTTAGGCACTCAACTTGATACACTGAATGGGGGTGGCACACTTAGGCACTCAACTTGATCTAACATATTTGATATATTTCCAGGTGTCTTGTTTCTCCATTAAAATGATTTGCAGATTCCATGTTTTATCACTGCGAGTAAAAGCATATATCCATTGTGTCACACATATAATTACTTATGGATAGCTGTACCATGGTCATAGACCAATAGACTACTCCAGCTACCTAGCCACAACTAGTATGCACTGATAATAAGTATGCAAGATTTTGTCTGATATTAACACCTAAGTAGACATTTACCTCTAAATGTGACTAGAATGTACAGAGCACCTTGCATAGAGTAGGCACAAAAATATAATTACTAAATTTTGATTAAAGAGCTTTAACTGAGAGCTGAGAAATAAATATCCTTGCCAAGGGCATAAACTAGTTAGTGAGAGAATCTAGAATAGAAGCCAATTGTCCTAAATACTAATTATTTCTTTGTCCAACACAATAGCCTGCATCATTTGTCTATTAAATGAATTAGTGAATTAACTATTTTTTTTTTTTAGTTTCATCTGTAGCACTGGAAATAAAAAAAGTCAAACAAAGATCTCTAAAAAATGTTTAGACTTCTCTATAATGGTAGTACTTTTGAATATAATGATCTAAATCTGTAAATGATATTTTTAGTTTCACTATTATCACAGCTTATTTTTATTATTTTTACAGATAAACAGATATAGTATAAATTAAATAGTATAAATTTTTGCTGTACTACATGGCGATTATCTGAGAATTACTCACCCACAGCTAATTTTTAGTTCCAGATTGATAACCACCTGTCACCACACACTCCTCAGCTGCTACTCTTTAGATGTTATATGGGTACAGATAAAAGTCTTTTTAACATAGTTGTAAGCAAAATATATTTGTGCCTTACATGTGGTACATCTTTATTAATATTGCAATTCTTCTTGTAAAAGAGATAAGATATATTAGAAAAGCGTGCTATCATTAAGTTAAATTTTCCCCAGCCTTTGGACTACCTCTCCCATTACTTCTTTCCAACAAGAACAACAAAACCTGTTACTAGTCCCATTGGAATATGATACCACTTACAGAAATTTATAAGAGCATCTGTTATTGACAACACAGATGTGACAGTGTTCTTCATTCTGTATATATATTCAAAAACTGATATTGTGTTTCAATTACTCATGATAAATCAAGCTATAGTGTATCTCCCCAAAAAGATATGCTATTTATAATGAAATCAGAGGATCTCAGGTTTGACAAGAAATGGCACAATGCTCAAAGTGCATCACTGTTGTGTCAATACCTGGATTATAGTCTCAGCTCTTCAACCTAACAAGTCTGTGACATTAAACAATGTCATTAAGCAATACTAAGAAACTGCCTAACTTTAAGCAATTCTAAAATGTAGGCAATAATATTTCCTAAGCCAAAATATTTTTGATTAAATGATGTTAATGTACGTAGACTGCATGGTATTCAAGAAGTTTCAGCCATTATTTTTAGAATGAAGTTCATAAATCAGTCAACTGTATTTTCTCTCAGTGAAAGCATTCCATCTGAAATCTTCCCAGTAAATAGTAATCCAGATTCTGGTAAAATATTTTCAACATTAGCGGACTTGCTAAATTTTCTCTTCTTTTACTTGACAACATGAAATGTAGAAAGTCCATCATTGTATTGAGCTAAATCTGCTTCCTCATAACTACCTTGACTTTAACTTAGTTGTCAATTGTGGAAATATCTGATAAATTGGATGGCAGCCCATTAAATAATATGAGTGTTTATTTTTACCCTATATAAAATTATCCTTTATGTTACACTTACCTTCTTACTAGTATATATAATTAATTAAATTGTTAGTGAGGTAAATCACAACCTACTTTTCAGGTTAAGCTAAAACTCTTTTGGGAAAATTTTCTGTTTAGCCATAAACTTAATTTTCATTGAGTGGATGGTATTGGGAAAGTGGCTTACCAATAATACCATTGTGGACACAATAAGTATTTTTTTCACCTTTTGTTCCCAATATTATTGCTTTTTTCAAACAAAAAAAAAATAAATTGTTAATATTTCACTTACATTAACCTATTATTTCCTCAAACTACTATTGTATGTGCTTGTTGGCAGTCATAAATCATAAAGATGTATTGCCTGGATATTTAGCTTCTCTAAATTTTATAGCAATTATAAGTATGTTTTCTATTTTGTTTGTTCTTCAGAATTTTGATTAAAACTCTTTTTAAGGCTTTTTTTTAATCTGGCAGTATATTGATGGAAATTAAATCCACTTTTGAAGGTATAGGAAAATACTTTCTGAAGTATATACTAAAAAAATTTATATAAACATTTTATCTTTATCATTATATTATTCTAACTTTCTCTTACTTTTTTATTTGCAGCTTTTACCAATGTCAAGTGATGTACATATCAAATAGTTAATTTTACATTTCTCCTACTATTTTCACTTTAAATTTTTCTTATGCCATAAATCTTTTAATATTCTTATGGAAAATCTTATTATATACTTTTCTTTATGACCTGTCTTCTTAAAGACAGTCAACCATCTAAGCTTTTATCCTTAAAGACAATCTTTTAGATCTGCAGAGTTTAACACATTTTTCTCCAACACACCATAATCTCTAGTTTTCTTTGTTCATACAGATTTGAAATCTACAGTCTTTGTGATGCAGCGAATCATAGGTTCATTTTTTATTGTGCTGATTTAAGTAGCTCCTTGTTACCAATGCCAACTTTGATTTTTCTTTTCTTGAAAAAATAATAACTACCTTTTATAAAAGTACCAGGGCTATTTCTATTATGTGAAAGTTCTTTTTATTTCATTTACTTATAATGTATTGCTGCATTTTTCCCCTAATATATTGTTGTAACTTGCAATTTACACTAGTTGTAAATTGCATTGTTGCAATTTTGTAAGGAACTTTAATAATATGTAAAATATTGAGCTTTCATTTTTAAGTGGTATATAATAATTTCTAATTATTTGCACTAATGAAAAGGAACAAAGCTGAAGATAATGTTAAATACTAGATAAATCTCAATACCTAAATGATGCTTAAGAGTAACTGAAATTCTGAAAAATGCATAATTAGAAATAATGAAGTCATGCATTAATAATATATTACTGGGATCAGAATTTGAAACTGTACACTTTCTTTATATTGCTCTCCTAAATTTCTCTATCTTTCAGTGCGGGAAATAGATCATCCATCTCTCAGACTGATAAAAAAAAAATCACCTAAAAAGAGAAAACTTTGTTCAAAATTTTCTGCAGAACAAGATATAGGTAATCTGGGAGTGAAGGAGATAAATAGTTCAGCAAATAAACTGTAATCTTAATTGTCAGATATTAAGCATCCATTGTGTGTTAGACATCTTGCTTCTGTCGTATCACTTAATTTAATACCCATGATAACTTGCTAAGTATATTATAATACTAAGTTTACCCTGAGTAAGGGTAAATAATTTGTCCAAGTACCCATAGATAGTACTGATACTATCTACGTAAGTTGCAGAATAAAGGATTTAACCTAAATTGAATTTAGACAAAACTCATGGATTACTGCTTTGAATTTCCACAGCAAGCTCTCTTACCCCTCCACTACTGGAAACTTAGTCATCTCTTTTCTCTGCTGGGGCTTTCTTTTTTCTTTCTCTGATACTAGTAAGACAAAGACAAAACCATGTCTACTGCTCCATGCCATTCTCTAAAATCACCTCTGAGAGATCCTCAGGGTTTTCACTTGCAAGCTAATGATGTTTAAAGATTTATTCTTTTTAGTCTAAAAATAAGAGCAGGCATTTTATGCTCTCTGAAGAAGTCAGATTTATCACATATGCTGCTGTCCTGGGACTTGCTGTCTTGGCTATCAGGAGGGGCACCGACTGGCTGCTGTAATCAGTCATGCATTGTGTATGCTCAGCACCCTTCTTACTGTTAGATCTGGCCATATTTCCCACAGTCTGAAATTTATTCACATCAGCCTGTACTCTAGCAGCAGATAGTTTGTCTCTTTGATATGTTATTGGCTTCTAGAAGCCTGACAGTTTTCCCTGTGCCATTTTAATACATACTGATGAGTTCCCTGAATTATTATGTACTCTCAAAAATCCTTACAGTACCCTAAAGGCATTTCACCTTATTCACTAGTTCCCACTATGGGGTCTCTGCACTACCAGAGATTCCTCAAGGTACCAAAAGGATTTTGTGGGGGAAGGGTTATTTAAAATTCAAAAAACTTAGGGAAATGGTACTTTTAGAAGAGATGAAGCTGTAGAGGCTCCACATAGCACTGACTTTCTTTGATTGTATTTAGATTATGTTAATTCACTCTGATAACCTGATTGATTAATGCTTATTGGAATTACTGGTTAATGGTTGTGAATAGCATTGACTTTAAAGTATTAAAAACTAGTCAATCATTACTCTATAAAAGTAGTTTTTATTGACAACATCCTAAGTCTTCTAGTACAGTAGGACAAAGTAATCCGGTGGCTCCTTGGAGATGACAAGGTTGAGAACTATTATTTTAATAGTAATTATAACTATTATTACCAGCATATTATACTAAGGTAATCAGTTACTACTGAGTGCCAGTTATTAATCATGTAATGTTGAAGAGGATACTTTTTCCTAAGTAGAAACATGGAAACATAGCGACAGTGCAAATGGTTTAGGAAGGTACCTAAGTCTAAAGAAGATCGCTATTATATTGATGAATCTTGAAAGATGAACATAATCATACAATTCGCAAAAAACAGAGTATATAATCCAACACTCCAATCTTTATGCGTTTGCCTGTTAGTGTGGTACTCACAAAACAAAGAAAATTGTTTCTAATTTTTCTTCATATGTGTATATATATATATATATATATATATATATATATATATTACTCACTGAACACATTATGATCTATTAAATAATTTCTTGTGACCATATTATTTCCCTACTAACATGTTAAAATTTCAGATAATCTCTTTTTGTTTCTAATTATTCTTCTATCAGTTTAGTATTAAAATTTCCTGTTTTCCCCAAGTTTGCAATCATTTCCCAAATAACCAAATAATCAGCCCCGTCAAATAATTTATAACCTGTAAATAAGTGCATAAAAGCTAATATCTATATAAAAGAACTCCTCTGCCAGAGATGGACTTCACATTGAGAGGCTAAGAATAAGCTTGTCATACAAATAATTACTCCCTAATTTATGTGCTTCATAATTAGATTTGTTTTTCCATATTGTATTTTGTGAAATCAGGATCCGGTTTAAAGAAAATAGTCAAAAACAATCACCAAAGACACAGAACAATATTTTACAAACTTCACACTGAAATAAATATAGGAGCTTACATAACCCTGCTGACTTTCAAAGTTCTCTCCTGAGCCAAAAATATTTTACTAAAACTCTGAAACCAAACAATAGGTTTGTATTGGCTCTGCCTCAACATTCTGCATCCAAATTTTCAGCAATTATGTCAGCATAATTTAAAATCATATAGCATAAGAGATGAGACAGGATATCTGAAAATGTAGTAATGAAAACCAATTATTCCATAACCCAAAATAATGCTTTTGAATAAAAAAACAGTTCATCAAAACAGAACAAGTATAGGGAATAAATATGAGCATTATACTTAAGTAATGTTTTTTCTAAGAAAAGGCTGATATGAAAGGGCATCAAGAGGATGGTTGAGTCACTCCTCTGCGGGTCTTAGAGACAATCTTCAAGCAATATGGCCACATTTCGAAGCTTTGTTACAACCAATGCACCAATTCAGTGTTTAGCTGGCAGAAAAAAAGGTTTTTCCACTTGAGGGAATGATACTGACAGCCTGTAAGACAATAAATAGCACACTCAGAAGTCAAGCAGACAACATCTACAGCAATGACAATTGTTAGATGTCTAGTCTAACTTATAATACAGAAAGATTTATCACACATTAGCAAAATTAGCCATATCTTTGCAATTGAATAAGAATATCAACACTATGTACAATCAGAATTCTTAATCTTTTAGGTTATTAAAAATATATATCATGGCAGCAGAGTGTATCAGAAGTAACTAGAAGTCCGTTGAATTGAAAGTAAGCATGGTCCTGCCCCACACTAGTCATGCAGCTATCACCAATGGATCTCGGCTTTCTTATTTTTTTATTTTTAATCTGTTAAATTAAGGAATGAGATTTAAGTAGATGATCTCTATAGTCTTTACTCTCTAATTTTATTACCTCTCTAACAATTATGTATATATAAATATAAAGAAACAAAACTAAGCCATAGGTATTAGAGGGGTAATCCTCAAAGCATAATTTCTAAATTAGAGATACTGTATCAGCTAATTAACAAAGTTATGTGTGAATTCTAATAGTGACCATCTACATCTACAGAATAAACAAAAAATTTATCTAATAATCTTAATTTAATCATTAGTGGTTATGCAAACAAACATTCAAGAAAGATTTTTCTCCTAATAGAGAAGAAGCAGATTTATTTAGAGGTTTGGAGAGTTTGTGGTATAGCTGTTCTAGACCACAAATGAAATAAATTTGAGAGATCTCTCTATTCACGCACAAGATATCACATCACATTTCTCCTAGTTAATAATAAAATAATTAATGATCCTTAACCATGCCACCCAATACTTCAAGGTCTTTCTAGCCTATCAGTAGAGATAGAGAAACACTAAGTATTATTCCACATTTCTTTGTTCTTTGCTTGTTCATGTATAAACCAGTTGGATTTACAAATCTTCACTCAAAACGTTTGTTTCTCCTTCAGTCCCTGGAATTTTCTATCCAAATTTATACTTTCTTAGTTTCAACCTGGTATTTCTTGCTTTACTCCTTTTCACAGTTCTAGATAACTCCTTAAGTTGCTAGATTTTTACACGTTTTAGAGTGCTCCACTTTATCTCCTGCTCCTAATCTCTATCAGTTTAAGAATGGCACTGTGGCTTCCGCCTTGATGATTAAGAGTCAGTTTCTTAATCATTCCCCATGCTCATGCCAGGCTGCTTCCATTTATCAGCTTTCTAAGTCTAAATGCCAAACCTCAAATACAGCTGCAAAAGTTGAGCTATACTCTCATGAGATTAAATAGAGAAAAAATTGAAAACTTCAGGAAATGAAACTTGGAACATACTATCATTGGTTGAAACTAAGTCTCTAGAATAGAGCTGGAACAATAATTTAGCTTTATCTTTTGAACATAAAACTAAAAAGAAAATCAACTTAAAAAATTTAGATCCATGATGGATCTTTGAACTGACACTTTAGCTCTTCAACAAATGTTGTAAAACAGGTGATTATGAAGGTCTCTCATCTCTTCCTTGCAGTGTAAACAAACATGCAACAAGTCAGCCCTAAAAAAGAGCAGGCACAGAGTTGGTCATATTTGTGGCTGCCAATCATTTTATATTAGTTTTTATATACTGCTAAAATCTCACATTTTAAGTTCTGCCTCCTAAAATTGAAGTTCAACTATGGGAGGTGAACACATAATGTTAATATATATATATATATATATATATATATATATATATATATATATATATATATATATGACTTATTGATAAAAGGTACAGCTGAAACTTACCGAAGTTCATTAACCAAAGTCACCATTAAAAAATAAATAAATAAGTAAATAAATAAATTTGAAAAAATAAAGTGATTATTGACAAGTAAAAAATTAAATTAAATTAAATTAAAGTTTGAAATTCAAATAATCTACCTTTTTTTTTTAATTTGAGGGGTGCTCTACCAATCAAAATTTTTTACTAGATACTTTGATTTGGAAGTGAATAGTATGTGGAATAGGCTTGATGTAGACATTTGTTTTTGCTTGCATAGATGGCAAAATCTGTCTACCTTTTGAGAACAACTATAGTTACAAGGTTGAATCTTGGCAGAAGCAGTTGCAATAAAAGAATTCCTGCCATTTGTTTTTACTGGTGGCAGCAGTGATGGTGGCTGTTTTTCCTCATATTTGAGACATTTTTCAAGACCCTTAATCATAAATCAGTCCCCTTCCCATCACCAAAGATTTTGGGAACAATTTAGTATACTTCAATAAGAAATGACTCTGCTTATATGAGCCTGAGAAGTTCCTGCTGTTTGCAACTAAGAACACTGATCTAAAAACAATCCAAAATCACTTGTACCAGCAAAGAATAATGTAAAAATGTTTGAGTAAGAAATAAAGATAAAATGTTCGAATCATTAAGAGCATAAGTTCATAAAACTATCAGAAAAGGAAATTATAAAACCTCTTGGGACAGCAGTCTTACACTATTTACTACCACAAATTCACAAATATTTAAGATGAATTTTAAGTACAAAAATAAGCAAAAAAAAAAAAAAGAAGCATGTTATTGAGGATTAAAAACACCGATCCTTTAATACAGAGTGAAAGCTTGGTCATGTTGCTAAACTTCAGTGTAGGTAAACTGAATAATGTACAAATCCATGGCTTTAACAACACATTCTTGCATTAAAACAATAGTCATAATTTCTTTTTTTATATAATGTTTCATTTACTTACATTAATTCTTGCTTTCAAATAAAGTAATCTTCTTTTTAGTATTTTTTACATTTACTATTTCATAGACAGCTTCAACTGACTGATAATGTGGCCATTCTATTTTGGTATATCGCTTGATTAATATCTTTCTCAAATATAGTTAACAGAAAGGAAAATACACATCATAAAAGATATGAACCTTGATGAGTACAAAGGCGCAATTCACTGTTTTACATTTAATAATGTGGCCTAAGATTATTTTTGGTCTTAAGCAGTAAGACAATAAGAATAAATTGTGGTTAGTTTATGGTCAATTAAAGCTTTTAATTCTAAGTATTAAAATCTGATCCATAAGCAGAAAACATATAAGTCAATAGAAGCAGAAGCAGAAAATGACAGAGATGATAGAACTAGCAGAAAAAGACTTTGGAAAAGCTATTATAAATGTGCTTCTGAATTTAAAAGAAAACATTATCTTGAAAAGAAGAGAAATGAAAACCAGAACTAACAAAGAAACTACAATTTAAAAATAAATACATTAAATGACAAATTCACTGGATGAGATTAATAGCAGACTAAACATTACAAAATATCGAAATCTATAAAGACATAGCAATAGAAACCATCTAAAATAAATCATAGAAAATTATAGTGACCTATGGGAAAAAAACAAGTGGTCTAATATACGTATAATTGGAATCCCAGGAGGAAAAAAGAAAGGTAGAAAGAAAACAGTATTTGAAGAATTAAGAACTAAAATTTTTGGAAATATGATAAAAACTATAAATCAACAAAGCCAAAGTTTGATAAATCATAATAAAATCATGCTGAAATATATCATGACAAATGTCCTGAAAACCAGTGATAAAGAGAAAAGTTTGAAAGAATCTAGGATGGATAGTGGTAAAGGGGTAGTGGGAGAAGAATGGACATTTATACAGAGGATCAAAAACAAGAGTAACTAGAGACTTCACATCTGGAAATATGCAAATCAGAAGGCAGTAGAATGGTATGTTTAAAGTGCTAAAAGAAGAGGTGAAAACCCCTATCAACACAGAATTTGATGTTCAGCAAAAACATCTTTCAAAAGTGAAAGAAAAATAATTTTTTTTACAAAAGTGGAAGTTTAAAAGCTGAGAGAATTATGAGAAAACATTTTAAATTATAAAGCCAGGAATAGATAAAAAGTAAAATTAGGAGAAAAATGCAAATACTAATCATAATAATGCTGAAGTAACAATATTAATATCAAAGAATACTTCAGTACTATACTTTTACCAGAATAGAGACCTTTTCTAATGAATTCTTTAAGAAGTCGTAATTTTTACAGGGTATTTAACAAAAGAGTTTCAAATTAATGAAACAAAAACTGATAGGATTGACTGATGAATTGACAAATCCACAGTATTAATTGGAAATTTCGACACTACTTTCTGAGTAATTGATAGAAAAAGTAACCAGAAAATAAGTAAGAAAATAGAGGCCTGAGTAATACTTTCAACAAAATTTGCCTTACAGACATTTATAAAACAATATCCACAATAGCAATTATATATTTTTAAATGTATATTGAATATTTATTAAATTTTTTAAATTAAAATAAAATTAGAAAAAGAGCAATAACATGAAAAGGTAGAGTATAAAAATACTTTTTATCAAGTAGTATTTAGAAAATAATTGGTTTGATAAACTAAAAAACAAGTCTAAAATAGTCTCAATTCAAAGAGATTAACAAAATTAAGGTAAAGAATAAAGTCAATAACAAAAACAATTTAAAAATTTAAAATAAGTTAATAACCTAAACAAATAATATGAAAATATTTGCCTCAATTATACATACGTCTGGAAAATCTGGATAAATTGGATATGTCTACGAAAGTTATAAAGTATCAATTTACTTTAAAACAAACACACACAAAAAAACAAATATTCTAAGGAGATTAGTCCAAGGATAGCACTGGGCCTAGATGAGTTCAAAGCTGATAATTTTCAATTTTCAAATATCATGTAATCTAGTGTTATTTAAAATAGTCAATATTAGAGGGGGAGAAGAATATTTTTATGAAAAACAGAAGTATTGACAGAGAAATTCTGAAAATGAAGAATAACGAGGAAGGACAAGCCTTGAAAAAAAACACTTTTGCAAAATTACATTATAAAACAGTCTAATTCAAACAGTGTAATACAGGCAGGAAATAGGGGAATCAATAAAACAAAAGAAAGAATCCAAACTCAAAGATATAAGGAATCCAGTATATAAAAAAGATGGAATTTCAACTTGGTGAGAAAAATATATTCATTCTTTAGGAACAACCATCTTAGTTTAAAAGAAAAATTAAACCGAACTTTCATGTTTATGTTTTATACAAAAATCAGTTCAAAATACATCAAACTCTACCTGTTAAAATAGAAATCATTAAAATTCTAAAAGAAATTTTGGGAGATATTTAAAACTAAAAATTTTGAATACAAATAATAAAAATGGTGTTTTAAAATTTATGGCAAAAAATATTTTTAACAAAGTTAAAAAATAAATGACTTTCTTGGGAAAGGGTTCATAATTTTCTCAACTTTCAATGCTTTGAACATGGAGGAAGAGTAAACTGATTGTCATAGAATATGCATAAAAAATGATATTAGTATGTAATTTTATGAAATTCCGTGGCAATCCACACAATTAAAAATAATGACCAATTCTGATATTTATCTTCAGAGATAATCTTAAAAGTGGTAGAAATATTTACTGATAGTACTTTAATAAGAAAGACTAAAAATAATAAAATTCCATAAATAAGGATGAAATAAAGTATGTTATATCTATACACCAGAATAAATTTTCCTGTAGAAAGTACACACTCACACACATACATGTATACATGTACACCATATATAACACACAAAAAACACAAACATACATACTATATCTTACCTTAATTTCTATAACTTTTATAGCACAAGCAAGTATAAAGTTAAATAAGTCAAATTATTATTCTGGAATACAGATTACAAGAAAAATTGGTGGGAAACTCCTACAAATTCTGTTTATTTACTGCACAGAAATTCAAAATGTAAATTTAATATTTTTATAGACATGGGTCTCACTGTCTTGAAGTATAGATTTGTTTAAAGGTTAAATTCCTTCTGCTTTTGTAAGCACATACAATATATTCTGTAACTGTATACTTTTATTTCATAACTATCTTATCTGTTTAAAATTATCATACATAAAATTAAATTCCATCAATTTGTCTTTAAAAAATTAAGTATGCAGAAAGGCATACTTATATTTCATAAGTGATTTCATTCTATCAGGTAACATTTCCTGTTTCAGGAAAATTAGAGCACATAGTGAGCCCATTGCTGTATTTAAAAATCCAGAGATGTTTATCATGTTTCTGGCAAGCCACAAAATGGAATCCTTCAAGGTCTTCTCAACAGTGAAAGTTAGGAGGATTAAAAAAAAAAGACTGACCACAGATGTCTATGCCAATCTCACACCCAGGATTACATCAAGTTCTATTTTCAAAAAAAAAAAAAAAAAAAACATCTTTACTATAGTTGGGCTATATATATTAAATTGAAATAAAATTGTCCCACTGGAACCTGAATTTTGACTACTCTCTCCTTTGAAATGTCTAAGATAAATTGTACACATTTATGTCAGTGATAGAAAGTTTAAGAAATTTTCCACCTCTGATATGATATCACTACAAAGATGAAATTTTAAGAATCTAATCTTCAAACTGTGGCCAAACGATTATAAGTGAAACAAGATTTCTTTTATAAGACATGTGACTATTTAAAATCCACCGACTAAACTATTTTTTCTTTTAAACTTAATAGTACACGATGACAATTGATAGAAGAAAATGGAAGCAAATATCATTCTATCATGTCCCCTTCACAGTTACATTTGCCTGCATTTTGTTTTCATATTATCAAAAGCATACTTAATAAATCTTATTTTTTATGTGTAAATACTAAATATTTTTGAGGTTTTTGAAAACCTGTGATTGCTTTCAAAAGCACATAAAACAAGAAGAAAACATTAATGATTTTAACCACAAAGGCACCTTTCTCTCTACTATAATAGCTATTTGGGCCAAAAGAAAACCACAGAAATAAGTATTACTTTCAGTAGAAGTGGTTTCAGGAACTTATTATAGCTCTCTGTCATCTACTATAATCAGGGAAAGGGCATTTGGTTAATCAAATTTATTTTAGTGTTGAGAAATTATCTAACTACATAAGACATGGCACATGAGGTCTGATTTTTACAATAGGAGACAATGACATGATTAAATAAGATGCCTCTCTGGGGAAAGTGATTGGAGAACACATGATTACTGGCTTTGGAGCAATTTGCATACAAAATTTAAGAGACTAGAAGAGGTGGTTGCTTGATAGAGTCTTAGAAAACTGTCTTTTTATGTTAAGGGATTAAGTATCCAGAAGAGCAAGGATGGAGGGTCTTAACGGTAATAGAAACTAATGAAATTATTTTAACAAAGAGAATTTAATATTAGCAATTCTCAATTAGGTATCAGAGAACAGAAAATGTACTACTACTATTGATAATAATAGTAATTAAAGATGCTAAGAAATCACAAAAATAGTTACTATATGATGACACTATGATCTCTAGGGCTGAAAGAAAGAATGGAGGGGTGCTGAGGAACAGAGGACTGTACCCTTGAGGCAGAGATGCTGTCTGATAATTAACTAGCATCTCAAGAGATGGAACCCATGGACCTGGAACACAAATCTCTAAGAAAGGAGCTTCAGCAAACTTGTCCTACATCTCATACTGGTTCTGGCAGATGAAAAAAGGCAACTTAAAATCAACCACTACCATTTGACTGAACAACCACTGTCAAGGTAAGCACCATTAATGGCATGACGCTGACAGGAATAGGAAGTAAAAGTCTCTTCCCTTCTCCAATCATGTGGTTTCATCTTAGTGGTCCCTATTACCAGAGCCTAAGAGGAAATCAAATGGCAAAGGAGAATTGTGGTTTGGTGAGTACCAGTCCCAGAATAAAAAAAAATAAAAATACAGGAATGGATTTTGAACTGAGTTATCAAAGCTCAATAACCAGTACAGCTCACCTATTTGACTACTTGAGACTAATACTTGCCTTTCCACAAATTGTTGAATTTCTTTAAACAATAACAAAAACTTTATTCTATGCTTGAACATTTTTATCTTCTCCCTAAAACAAAAATGCAAAATCTCAGTAGTTCTTGGGCATGGAATTACTTCTCAAATTTAATCACAATCCTATTCTTGTAAAAAATAATAAGGGGAGAAAAAAAAGAAATTAAATCAGTTCCCAGTGGTTTATGGTTTCCAGTTTCCATATTTATTTTCAATTTTTTTAATAGTAAAATAATGGAATCTATTTTTCTATTTTTTAGTTTTTAGTTTTTATTTATTTTATTTTTTTAGTTTGAGGTGAACACAGTGTAAATATATGCTGAAACTTATTGGATTTCATTAACCAGTGTCACTAAAAATAATCAATTAATTAATTTTAAAAAATGTTTCTTGGGTGCTTGAACAAAGGTATATTCTCTATAAGGTTTAGTATTGTTTGAGTATGTATACATGTTGACACACGTGTACATACACACAAACAAATATATATGTACATATACATTATACATGTGAGTGTATATCTATGTGTTGGATATGTACATACATGTTAATATCTGTTTATGGCTAAATTTATAAAAATATAAATATATAATCAAGTAGATTTAATTTAAATGTACCTATTCGTACTGTTTAGGTCCTTTATATATTTATTTGTTTCTTGCCTGAACTGGGAGATATTAGTTAAAATATCCTAATACAATTTGTCTATTTCTGCTGCGATCATCCTGTAGAAACTGAACGGACACCCGCTTCGCGTACACAAACCCAAACTTGTGCTCAGAGGTTGAAATAGGGATACCATACACATGAACCAAGCGTGTATAAAAACATCTGTTTCCCACATAATGAGGTTTTCTTGGGAGAGTATGACAGGATCCCAAGCAGGTCCAAAATGTCTTGACAGAAAGCCAGGAGAGGAGACTGGCTTGGTTTTTAATTTGTTTAGGGGATGGTTCTGGGGTGTGAGATCTGACAGGCATGAGCTGGGGCTTGAATAATACGAGTTTTTCATCAACGCCAAAGGAGGAGGCACCAGGCTTTCCTATCAGCTTGTCCAGATATTGGACAGAAGTAGAAAGAGGAATGAGGATCAAATATAAAAAATGGAGTCAGACATATTAGTACAATTTTTTATTGAATGTGCTGGGGTTTTTTTTGGCAATATATATTTTGATGCTGTGTTATTTGGTGTACAAAGTTTCAGGACAATTAGATTTTCAGTTTAGGTTGTAGCCTTTGTCATTTAAAAGTGCCTCTCCTTTTTATGATTAATGTTTTTGTCCCCTATTTTAACCTTCTCTTACGTTAATAATCTAATTTCTGCTTTTTTTGTTTGTTTCTCTGATTTGCTTTGTTTTCCCCACATTTTTATTTTGCTATTTCTGAAGCTCATTGATTTAGAGTTTAAAGTTTTTTTAATAGAATGCGAAATTTGATTTTATTGTTTGATCCAATCTAATTCTTTCTAGTTAAATTTATGTATATATTATCAAAGTATTTTTTATTTTATATTTTATTTTCTGTTATAAATATATCCAATAAAGATTTCCGTACAGTTGTGGTTTGTGTTCTTTTGCCCGCCTTTGTGACTTTTTTATTCTTGTTCTAATAGTTATTTGGAAGTGTATAAACAGCATTATTTTTCTAGTTTACCTTTAGAAATCATGAAACTACAAGTTCATTAGCTTTTAATTTTTTTTACTTAGAAACTTTAGGTGGAATTTACTGAATTTTCTACTTACTAATAAATTTAGTATTTTTAAAACTTTGGCACTTATCTTTCCTCATATCCCTCTGATTTTCTTACAGTTCTATTTTAATAAGAAAGTAATTGTATACAAACAAATCTTCTGATCATAATTTCAACAGTTGTTTGGCATTTGCACCTTAAAAATAGATGATAAGTTCACAGCAAGTCCTTTCAAGCCACATCTTTCTACTTTTGTTTGAATCACATGTTGATTAGCTGCATGCATCCATGGAGCATATTAATTTTATTGCCTTAAAACTTTAATATTAAATATGGATTTTAGATTTTCATGTTATCTTTTTCCTCAGATCATTGTAACATTTTTTTAGTAATATACTGGGATTTAATAAAAACTGCATAAATTATGAAGCTATTCTGAGTTTTTACACTTTTTGGTGACTTACATTTGCCTAGATTCTTGTAGGATTCTTCATCTTTAAAGTTCAATAACTTCATTGCTATGTTCTATTATTTATCAATTTATGTCAGTTTCAAAAAAATTCAGATGCTCCTAGACTAAGCACAATATAATATTGTTAGACACTTTCACATTATTTCTATATAACGTGTTTTTTAAAATTACACATTTAACACTTCCAACTTATACATCATGATTTCTAGTTTATAAATTCTATTTGAAACTCAAATTATTATTCTTCTATAAAATTAATTTACCTAAATACCTTATTATTGTTTCATTCCAATTAGATTGATATAAATATTTACCCTTTTTGTCCTCTTGATTAAATTCAAAATTATTATGATTATTCACTATATTATTGTTTTATACATTGATTTACCTAAAAAACTTTGTTTTATATAGTTTAAATTTATCTAAACAAATATTCACTTCTGTTCATTGTTCTTTATTATTTCCTACATATCAGTTTTGGCAGTTCCTCAAAAATTTAATATAGAGTTTTATTATTCTGTAATTTCTCTCTTCAACATATATAAAAGAGAATTCAAAAGA
Organism: Macroglossus sobrinus; assembly: GCA_004027375.1. Classification (NCBI taxonomy): domain Eukaryota; kingdom Metazoa; phylum Chordata; class Mammalia; order Chiroptera; family Pteropodidae; genus Macroglossus; species Macroglossus sobrinus. The sequence continues at coordinate 989,997 of PVKZ01000213.1, forward strand.
TATGTTTATACAAAATATTGTACACAGATGCTCATAGCATCATAATTTATAATAGTCAAGAGGGTAACAACCCAAATGTCCATCAACTAAAGATAGTTAAATAAAATAGAATATATGTCATAAAAAGGAATGAGATACTCATAGATGCTATAACATGAAATCTTGAACCTTGAAAACATATGCTAAGTGAAGAAGCTAGACACAAGGGCCATAATTTGTATTATTTCACTTACATAAAATGTTAGAACCAGCAAATTCATAGAGACAGAAAGTAGATTAGTGATTACCAGAACTATGGAGACGGGAGAATAAGAAGTGAGTACTAACAGGTACGAGTTTTCTTTAGGAGGTAATGAAATATTGCTACAATACATAGTGGTGATCATTGTACCTTCTATGAATATACTAAACTCCATTGAATTGTATATTTTAGTTGGGGTAATTTTTAAGATATGTGAATCATAACTCAATAGAGCTGTTATAAAAATAAATATGAAACAGATATTTTCAAATAAACACAAGTCAAAGCATTAATTATAGTTAATAAAGGTAATCAGATAAAAGTAATATGATCCTAATAGAAAAACTGCCAAAATGTTTTTCAAAATGATTACATTGCTTTACAATCTCATGACCAATATATGAGAGTTCAATTTCTTTACATTTTTACCAACACTTGCTATTGTCTTTTTTCATTTTAGCTATCTAAGTGAATGTGAAAAGGTATTTCATTGTAGTTTAAATTTATACTCCCTTAGTGACTAATGATGTTGATTGTCTTTTCATGAGCTCATTAGCCATTTTAATATAATCTAGGAGAAATATCTACTCATAACTTTTGTTCATTTTTTAATTAGATCCATTTGTCTTTTTGTTTATATATCTTAAATACATTCCTTTATTACATATATGATTTGCAGATACCTTTTCCATTCCATAAGTTTTTTTTTCACTTTCTTGATAGTTTCTTTTTAAGCACAAAAGTTTTTCATTTTGATCAAATCCAGTTTACCTATGTTTGTTGCTTGTGTTTTGGTATATAGCAAAGAAACTCTTGTCAAGTTGAAAGTCATAAAATGAATTTACTCCTATGATGTTTTTCCTAACAGATTCATAATTTAGCTTTTTAATTTAGGTTTAGAATCCATTTTCAGTCAATGTCTATATATGGTATGAAGAATGTTTCCAACATCATTCTTTTGTGTGTATCTATCTAGTTAGTCCAGCAAGGTTTATTCAAAGATTATTTTTCTCTATTGAATTGTCTTAAAACTCTTGTCAAAAATCAATTGACTATAACTTTAGGCATATATTTCCATATTCTCAATTCTATTTTATTGATCTATATGTTTAACCTTATTCCAGTAACACACTGTCTTGATTACTGTAGTTTTGTAGTAAGTTTTAAAATGAGCAAGTGTGAATACTCCAATTTGTTCATTTTCTTTAAGATTGTTTTGGCTACTCTAGGTTCTTTGTATTTTTAAATTATTTTTAATATAAATTTATTATAAAACAACACCTACACAGATATATTATAGAAAACTAGAAAACTACCTTTTTCTCACTATGGCATCATTTTGATAAATAAATCTTTCCTTATTCCTAAATAAATAAATAAATCACCTGGAACTCTGATAGAGATTCATTAAATCTGTAGATTGGGTTCGGAAGCATGGCCATCTTAATACTGTGAACCTTCCCAATCCATGAGCATGTTATTTAGTTCTTTAATTTCTTTTAAATATGTTTGGTACTTTTAAACATCAATGTATCTCACATATATATACAATAAAAATATATATATGATCTATAATTTCTATCATCTATCTCTACCTACTTATCGATGTATAAGTAGACATAGTTATAGAGATAGATAATAGAGATTATGATAGATGATAGACAAGATAGACATATATGCTATATATAATAAATAGATAGATTGATAGATAATAGATAGATAATAGATGATAGATAGCTGGATAGATGATAGGTAGGTAGATAGATAGATAGATAGATAGATAGATAGATAGATAGATAGATAATAGATAGATGATAGACAGGTAGATGTAAATATCACTTAGCCATAAGGAAGAAAAAATCTTGACTTGACATTTACAACAACGGATGGGCTTTGAGGATATTATACTAAATGAAATAATTCTACAGAGAAAGACAAATACCATATGATTTCACTTGGTAACAAAACAAATGACAACCAAACAAAACAAAACTTATAGATACAGAAAACAGACTGAGGATTATGAGAGGTAAAGGTGATTGGGGAGTGGATGAAATAATTGAAGATCAGTTTTATGGTAATGAAAGGCTACTAGACTTACTGTGGTGATAACTTTGTAGTGTATACAAAGATTGGATTCCTATGTTTTATATCTGAAACTAATATAATGTTATATACCAATTTTACCTAAATTATCATCATTATCATCATTATCTAGTATGGATTAATACTAACCTAATTTCATACTATACAAAAGCTTTGCACCAATATAGCTCAATTCCTTTCTCCGTCTTAGTATTGTTTTCATACAAATTACATCTGTATGCATTATAAGCACATCAACATTAATTTTTAATTATTCTCTATGAAGTTGTTTTTAAACTTAAAAAATTACAAATAAAAATACTTTTTAATGTCTATATACGTATGTGATTACCTTTACCAGTATTCCTTCTTTCTTCATGTAGATTTAAGTTAGTGTCTAGAATCCTTTCATTTTAGCCTGAAGGATTATTTCTAGTATTTCTTGTAGGGTAGGTTGTTAACAACATACTCTTTCTCTATATATTTTTAATATTGTTGTACTTTTAAACTCTAGAATTTCTATTTTTTTAATTTTTATATTTTTATTAATATTTTATAGTTAATGAAATTTTATTCTCATACTTTCCTTTAATCCTTTAGATGTGGTTTTATTTATTTAGTTCTCTAAACTTATTTATAATAACTGATTTAAAGTCTTTGACTATTAAGTCCAATGGCTAGGCTTCTTCAGGAGTTATATTTTTTTATATCTCTGAGTACAACTACAAAGATGAACTCATGATGAATATTTAAGCTCTTGGAAAAGTTGTAAGCACCTCACCATTTGGGTCATGACAACTGGACAGCCTGTACAGTATCCTAATGAAAGTGATGACAAGTGTCTAGAGTACTCTCACTGTAGACTTAGTCTTCTGACACCATTTACATATATCAGTGATATCTGAATATGAGCTTTTTCCAGAATGATTAAAAATAATAGCTGGATAATGGGAAAATAATTGAGACCAAATCTTTTTTATTATTATATCTGGATAACATCTATGAATATTGTCATAGTTCACTTATTCTATATTCTAATGTTTTGGTAAAATATCATTCATTATGATTCTTTCGTATAGAAGCAATTTTCTTTGTTCATTACATTAATAATGTGGTGACTTCTTACTGGCAAGCCAAATAATTAACCTTCTATGAATATATCCAGTTTAATTTAAACAGGCTAATCTTTTTGCACTTTTCAAGTAAGCAGTAAGACATTATCTAACAGATAATTAGTTTTAGCAGCCTCATATTGTATCTCACAAGTGATGAGAAAACACCAGCCAGAAAATATAATTTCATAGGTTGTGTTGCAAAGAACAGTGTGTGAAGTCACATGGCATAACTTCATTTGGACAAAGGAGAACCTAAAATGGTTGAGCAAATTTAAGAGGTAGAAATTAAGACTTGGGAAGACATTATAACAGGAATTAGGATTCTCTAATTTTGAAACAAGACAGACTATTTAACAAAGAGGGCTAGGTGAAGGACTAGTACATTAATTATTTCTTTAGTTAATTATGGTTTACTTTTATTTGGGAAGAAACTTCAGACTAGTGAAGTAAAGTATGTTGCAGAAGGTACATTTCTCATGTAAAGTATCTTGTTAATGAGCTAAGCTCAAGTACAGTTAGGCAAACACTGACTCAGAGAGATAGATTTAGCTAATACAGACAGCATTGGGGAATTCCACATTATGATCACTGCTGGAAGTTAAGTGGGGTATGAACAGATTTGGGGAGACATTTTTATTTATGGCAGTACTCCAGCTGGAGAAAAATGGAGCATTAGATCCAAAAATTTGGATGAAGACCTGGCAATTTCTAGGCTATATTACAACTAGGTTCAGAATTCAGTTTACCTATAAGAAAAATTGAGGTACAAGATCAGGTAAATTGTACTGTTGAGTGGAATTAGAAGTAAGATTTTTATCTTAGATAGAGTGTCATTTTACAAACAGGAAGGAGAAATTGAGAGAGAAAGGAGGTACTTTCTCCCAGAGATTATCCTCATCTATGACACAAAAATTATCTGGTCTGTTAACATTAGACCCACTTCCAGCAATTCTAAATGGTAGTCCACATATTAGAAAAGGAGAGTATTTAATATTTGGAAGAGAGAAGACAGAAAAGGTGATTTAGAACAGGTAGGTGTAAGCATTACTCCTTGAGCAAGGCAAAGGAAGCGGAGACATGGTTTAATCTAGACAGAGGTTTCTGTATCTACTGAGAAGGGGATAGAAAAATTACTTTGATGGAAATGAAGGTTTTATCCTTCCTTAGTTGTATAGTTTTAACAAAACCTATTTCCTCTTTCCTATCAAAACCTTTCAAATTATTCTGTACACAGAGATGGCCACTTCTCCGTATGAAGAGGCTTCAGGTGGCACATGTGTTGTAAGAAGAGATGTACCCACACACTTCAAATACAATGATTATTCTTTATAAACTACCATTGTTAGCAAAGTGCTATCTCATTGCTGGAATTCATGGGTCTAAAAGTCAAGGTATAGGAGTAGTTCCTATCCCTAAAAATCTATTTATAGAGTTTTGATTCCTCTCCTTCAAATTCTGAACTCGTCTGCTTTGAATGCCTGTTCTTCCAACAGGGCAGTTTTCCATCCATGGGACAGCAAGAAGGAGTTTATCAGATCAAAAATTAAGGCCCATATGGGCTCCACATACAACTGAATATACAAAGATGGAAATAATATCACTGGCTGAAATGATTGACCCTAATGACTAAGAAAATCAGGCAAGAGAACTATGCACAAAAATCAGGGTCTTCTCTGGGGAACCTCTTAGTACTTCCATGTCCTAGGGTAAAAGTTATTGGAAAATTACATTACCCCCCAAATAAAAGTAGATATTCCTCCGGAGGATTCAGGCCCTTTAGAAATGAGGTCTGAGTCACCCAACAATAAATATCAATTAGCTGAGGCCTTTTTGAGTGTGAAGAAAACTCATAATCGATAGTAGAAAAAGAAACTGCAAGCATATTCTAGGGCCTCATGATCAGATACAAAAATGAAACCACATTCGCTGTGTATGGTTCATTTCTTGCTTTCTGTGTGTGCATATATATACACAAACACACACACACATGCATTATAAATGACTATTTGACAATTCTATAAATTGATGAATACTTCATGCTGTTGAACACCTATGTTTTCTTTAATTATCTCCTATTATAAACAGTTCTGCATTAAACATGTTTGTGTATAAACCTGACCATATTCATAATTAATTCCTTAGAATATATAAGGAAAAAAGCATAATTGCTGAATATGAAAAATGTATACTCTCAATAGATATTAAAAATACTTTTTTAAAACTATAGGAATTCACACTTCACCTCATCTTAGGCAACATTGAGTGCCTACATTTTTTATATACATATCAAAAATATGTATATCGATTTTATAAACAAAAGTCTATATTCCATTGCTAGATTAATTAGTTAATAAGTTTAATTTAAAAAACTAAAATTTATAGGGGAATTTTTTGCTGAACTTTTAGTGGTTTTAAGTGTTTGCTTAGCAATTGTAAAAGATATTTACATATTATTGTTATAAACCCTTTTATTTAAAAATTCAAAATAGTTTCCAAGTTTTTCTATTTCCCTTCTGTTTCTTTATTATTTGATTACTACAAGTTTTTATGTTATACAACTAAATCTATCTCTTTTGCTCTTAACTCACACTTTCAACAGTGGGTAAAAGAGTTGTGCAGGTTCAGAAATAAGATAAGTAGGGTTTTTTAATATATTTCCTTAATAGTACTTATTACTTCCATTCATTTTATTCCCATATAGACACATCTTGTTTTCTTTACGAGCATGAAAGTCTTTGAGGGTTGAGCCTATACTTTATTCATTTAGAAATATCCCTAAAAGCTATAGAAAGGGCTCAATAAATGTTTTTAATGAAAAAAGTAGAAATTAGTAAACACATACTATAAATATTGAATTATTATATTGTATACCTGAAGGTAATATAATGTTATGTCAATTATATAATCAATCAATTAATTTGGAAGGAAAAAATAAGTGATAAATGAATGAATAAATGAACAGATATATAAAATAAAATAATAATAATAATAAATCATGCTTTATTAGTTTTACAGAGGCTTTTCAAAAGACCTCAAGGCAGTATACATTTACTAGTTCTTTCATGTTTACATATGGATAACAAAATTCTATTTTTTGTACATATCAAAAAATAACGTTAAGCTAAGAATTGGCATTACATCTAGATATTTCAAAAAGAAATTTAATCAACCAAAAAAGTTCCTTGCACAATATCTACTATAATTTATCATTTCATGAATCCGGTCTCTTTAACTTCTTTAAAGTTAGTGTGCAGTGTGCAGTTGAAACATTCCTCAAAATAAAAAAAAAAAAGGAATCTCCAAACTGCAAATTAGGCAATATTTCAAGGAACAGCAAGTGACTGCTGCGCTCTGCTTCTTCTGGAAATTTTCCTTGGTTTAAGTTATTCACACTCATTCAAAAAAAGTTTAATTCTAAATTAAATTAATGCACTGTCTTCAAAAAAATATAAGATACCTTTTTTATATTATGACCACTATTATATAATTTTTTTAAAAAAAAAGACTTCATATTTTTGACAAATGCCAAATTTTTTTTTTGAAAGAAGTTAATTTAATTTTCTGGTAATCATCAGATTATAATCTTTATGTTTGTATTTTTGGCTTTTTGAAAGCTATAGAAAAATGACTATTATGTGATTTTTTATACCAAATATTAAGGCTCTTAATATAATTTTGAAAGAGCTACAAAAACTCACATTTTAGGGGAAATAATATTATGAGTGAGTGTCCTTAGTAAAACAGGTATCACTTGCTTACAAGTCAACCATCCCAATGTTTTATATGAGGGATGGTTGGTTCTAGGGAGGTAAGGAAGTGATGCTTTCACTAACAAGTAATTGTCAGACAGATTAAAAACTGATATGCCTCAATCTTGTCTGTTTAGTTCCATGTATCCCTATAATAAGCTTCAGGGTCTCATTCTTCCCAACAAATGCCCTAACCTAACACATGGTTAAAAAGAAAAAATAAAATCAAACCTTTCTGATCTCAGGGATTCATCTTTGCTCTTTCTTTTTTGATTACCCTAAGGCTTTTTTTATCCGTCAACCTTTGTCTTGAGTTAGAAGCACAATATCTTAAATTATCTTTTCTTTCTTAGATTTTTCAGTGTCATTAAAATTCATCCATTTCAAACCATAGTCTATAATTTATAATCACTACATGATATCTCAATAATTTGTCCTTCACTCAGTATTCATGGTCCTCCTCAGTTTAATGAATTGCTCCTCTAAAAGGGAGGTTTGTACTCATTCATTCATATGCATTTATCTTATCCAGCTTTTGTCAGCTATTCCATGTAGCCTATTTCTAGGAACTCTGTTCCAGGAACTTTTTCTTCCAGAAAAGGAACAGAACAAACCAATCTGTGCTATCTTGTATTTTTTTTTTTATTATTACCTGTCATTACCAAAAGATGCATGTTCCTTATTAAAATTTCTAGCTGAATACTGATCTAGGAGCATTCTCTCAATGGAAAAGGTCTTTATTCTGGCTCTTATTTTTACAATATAAGAAATACATTGTAAGAAGATTTTAATATCATTGATTTATTATTTCCCTCTGCCTGCCAGTGAAGTTTATGTTTTCAGCCAAACTATCTATATAGTATTTCGTCTACAAATCTTTCTACGTGGAAAGAGAAACAACAAACACAGCACAGGGGGGATCATGATAGTGGATTTCAAAATTGACCTCATAAAGCTACTTTCATGTCTCCTAAAATCTGAAGGAAGTAAGAAAAACTAAAATACAAAATATTAGTTCTGAAATTAAAAAGATATCTCATATTGGAAAAGAGATACAGACTAACACTGCAAGGAAATGACATTTAATCAATTTTTTAAAAGAAATAAAAATGTAACTTTATGTTTTTCAAGAAGATTTAATTCCTCAGATAAATATTGTGCTTTAATATGAATTGGAAAAGAGATAAAAACACTTTTTTTTTTTTTTGCTGTGTCACCAGTACATGAGTCTGTCAAATCTTGAAGTTAACTATCCAATTTGGAACTTAAATTTATTCTATGCAACATTGGACAGTACTTTAGTAGTCAGAATACAATAATAAATATTCATTCGTTCAAAAAATATTTCTTTAGTGTCACTTATGTGCCAGGCCTCTGTTAGCTGCTAGAGCTATAGCATTTAACAGGCCAGATAAGTCCTCAGAATCCATGGAGATGGAGTTCATGGAGCTTACACTTCAGTGGCGAAGACAGATAATGAATAAGGAAACAAAGAACAAATTAATAATTAAGATAATTTTAGAGAGGGATATGTGATATTAAGACAATAAGCCACAATAATATGATAAGAGAATAATGAAAAAATGGCAGATAAGATTATGGTAATATTATAAATCTATGATCAAAAAGCTCTTTCAGAAATAGCTGATATAGAACTTTACTGCCATAAACAACCATGAAAATTGGACAATACATATAAAACAGAAGTGTGCAGGCATTGGGAAGGATTATGATTTTCAGGAGAAAGGACACACAGGAGATGATTCCCAAATCTCATTCACCCAGCTTTCTCCCCAAGGGCAAAGAGAGGTATTCTCATTCAGTGGAAGAAACATAGATCAGTGTTAGAGACTGCAATGCACTAGAGATTTGAGGGATAAGTTATTAAGAGAAAAGAACTACAGAAAAGAATCCATTCATGTTGGCATAAAAACTTCCCTGGGGTCCTAGACTACCATCAAAACTTCACACAAGCTGGACAAGACTCTAACAGACCAGCAGAGAATAGCCACTGGGAGCCTGGAGAGTTGAGCAGAGATTTCAAATGCCAAGAATAATAAAATAAATTGGTAAAACAATTAATCTCACATAAATTAAAATGTATTTACTTACTCCCTGGGTTAGTCCTGGCCCTTAGAATGTGGCCTTCCTGGATTCTCAGCCAAAAGCCCAAGGGTTTATGAATGTCTCCTGGCTGTCTATGTCTGAACTCCAACTTTTCTCAGGTACTAAGAAAACTTGTAAAACTGAATATGTACTTTAATCTTAAAGAAAACAACTGCATTCGAAAAAGGGAAGTTAGAGTGTGAAACAAGACAGTGAGAACCAAAGCTAGTTAAACATCAAGTTAAGTCAAAATAATTATTTTAATCTGGTGACTAAATAGAATAAAAGTATCAAAAATATTTTTTTTCAAATAGACAATGTATTAAGTAAAATATTTAATTAAGACTATTAATCTGATAGGAATTAAAACAAATTAAAATAATATGGAAATGCCAATACAAAAATGTCATATCAAGAAAACCTTATTTGCATATATAGTTTAAAATTTAAAAGTTTCAGTAGAAATGAAACTCACCTATTTAGGACTTTTTGGCCAAATTTAGCAATCTAGAAATGGAAGTAATGCTATCTTAGGCACATATTAAAAGGCTTCTCATGAAATAAAAAGGTTGTCTAAAACAAAGCTGCTGATGTTTGTATAAACAGTACAGAAGAAAGAAAATCAGAAATTTTCAGAAGAAAAGAAAAATTTTTCAGAAAAGTAAAAACTTTTCAGACCTTTAGTCATTTTAGTCATTTAGATCGTTTAATCATTCAAATGTAAAACATTTGTAAAACAATATTGATGCTTATTCTTACCAAACCTTAGTTGTTCTGGTGACAAACCTATGACACCGGTCTTTATAGTTGTCAACCTCATTTTCAAGTCAGACAAATATTGTTTACTTGATGAATGTCTTTTGAAAATACTATCTTGTTCTTTTTAAAAGGAGAAAGCAATTCTGTACATTGTCATTCAACCAATTGTACTTAGACTTGCTGGGCTTGGCAAGAATATTATGGAGACAATAGTTCTTGTTATATGAATCACAACTATATGTGCCATCCATCAATAACAATTACTCTGACAACATCTTACATATAACACACACTTGATACCTATTATGACACATACAAGCTCGTTTTGAAAGAAATCTAAAGGAAGAAGAGTTGCTGGCATTTTTATTGCTATATCTATACCCACTTGAAAAATATAAGTAACCTCTGCGTAGAAAAAAAAAATGAATCTAAATAATAGAGACTAACTTTTGAGACTCTTTAGTTAATGCTCATTAAGATTGCCAAAAAGGTTGTCACTGAACTTAATCTCTAATCAATGTGTCTCAATCATTTCTCACTATTCTAAGAGAAATGTATTATCTTCATTTTTTACTAAGGCTTAGAAAATTAATTTATCCAGAGTCACACAGCTATCAAAGCACTGAGCCAGGACAGAAAAACTCAGGTTTGTTTGACCCCATAAGCCATAACTTTAAAAACAGTGCTGAGTTTATTTCCTCCCTCCCTACTGACATCCACTACTTAGAACATTTTAGAATTTCCTTCCAAAATTATGGTGTCCTAAAGTGAACTTTTAAAGTACTTTTGGTGCTATTCTAGTTGTGTCAACTATACTAGTTTTTAGCAAATATGTAACGTCATCTTTTATTTTAGCTGTAGAATTTTAGAATGAGAAATAATTTGCAAGACTAAACTATTCTAACCTTTATTAAAAAAGAAAAATGAAGCCATAAAAAATGTGAGATTTGCCCTTGGTGACTTAAGTAATCAGTGGCAGGGGAGAGAACAGGACCAGAATTTAGTTCTTATGAATCCTGCCCAGTCCTTTCTCCAGGGGAGTTGATAATTGTTAGAAAAAGTGCTTCAATAATTTACATATATTCTAGAACATTTGTAATCTGTGCATGACAACTTAGAATATCATTCAAACACTTGTTTTTATAGAAGTAAGAATATACTTAAACATTTCTTTCTCTTTTCTTTTAGTTCTCTATCAACATGGAAAATGTGTATTAGCTGTTTATAATCCTGATGCCTCAGGCTCCAGTCAAATTATTACCATCTCCATGATCCCTAATTTATCTTTTCTCTTATGCATAAAAAAGCTTCTCCCGCATCAAAAACAAAAACTGAAAAACAACACAGTTCTCCACACATTAACCTATTCTTTAGGTGGTATGGTAGCATTTTTACCTTTCTATTTCTAACCATAAAAAGAAAAAAGAAACAACAACAACAACAAGAAAATGTACAGTATATAAAGGAATTAGCTCTGATTATCTTAGAAATTTTACCTCATAAGTACAATGTGAAAAATAAAATTAATTATTAATACTGGAAGGCAGATCTAATCATGTGGAAAGTCACACTTTTATGAAGCACAAGAAAAATAATTCTCCTTAATAATGTAAATTTTAATATCCACATAATCAGAAAGTACTTTAAAGGATTATATTTGCAAAGTCGTTAGAGTGAAACATGGAGTCTAAATATCAATAAGGAGATAGAAATTTACTATAAAGATCATTATTTACAAAGAGAAGTATCTGTAGAAGTTGGAAAGGTGTCTGTTATTTTGTAGTCAGTGAACTTAGCCAACTGGTCTCCAGACTCAGTTATTTCTAGAATTAACAGTTTTAAAAAATAATAAAGTCCCATTAGTTTTACTTAACTTTGCAGTTTTTAATAATTAAACCCAAGGCAAAGGAGCTGTTGTTAAAGTTTTATGTGATATAAGATCGTTCTACATAAGGCAGTGAATAAGATTTATGGAAAATCTTAATGTCTCCTTAGCGTCTTAACAAAGTTTGGGAAACTTGGCTCCCGCTTTGTCTTTGCCATTTTGTATAAGACACTTTAGGTTTATTTTTATTGCTTTTTAAAATCTTGTATCTGTAGCATGAAGAAAAATATTTTCCTCAAAATTCACAATAGTTATGAGAATAAAATGTGATAATAGCTATGAAAGTATATTGTAAAATACAGAATATAAAGATATTAATTTGTATCCTCATAATTATAGAAATTTAACTGATATAATGTATATAAAAAGTGATTTTAAATATGCAAGCATGTTAAGCAATATCATGCCCTGTGATTTAACAACTTTACCTCTGAGATTCTATCCTTAAGACAAAAGTATCCACATAAGGTTATTGACAGTAAATTTGCTGATAATAAATAACAAAAACAAACGAACAACTAGATAAACTTGAAAACAGCTTAAATTACCAAATTAAAAACTTATATTAAGTTATTAAATCATCCAGTGATTAAAAACCATGTCCTTGAAAATTTATACTACCATATAATAGCAAAATAGAAAATTGTATTTATAACACCATTAAAATATACATTATAATTATAAATAAATATGTGTATGTTTTTTCATATGCATATATGTGTGTATATGCATGTATTGATAAAAATTCTTTGCTTGACCAAACTTTAGTCAGACTCCTGAACTTCTCGGCCTATCAGGTCACTTCCTCTGTAAAATCAAGTTTTAGCAAGGACCTGCTAAGTCAATTTATCCAGAACCTTCCACTCTCGATTTCTGATCACCTTTAATATTTTATTGAGTTTCTCATCTTCCACTATCCCCCAGGTGATGATTGATCACCCTGGCTTATCTTTAGCAAAGAATCCTATTAGGTCAGTTTAGCCAAAATCTCCTTTACTCCTCATGTTTCCCCTTAGTAATTTTCCACTAATCCCCGCTTGTTCCTTGGCTCTAAGTTTGACTTGTCCATATTGTATTTGAAGTTGAGCCGCATTCTATACTGAGATCTTTCCCCCTACTATAATAGTCTAGCTATGGTTTTGGGGGCATCTTTTGGACAATGTATGCATAAAACAACTGATCAAAATGGTAGCAGAGGTTCCCTAATTATGTCCAGGTACTGAAATTATGGATGATTGCATTTTTTTTACTCTTGTCTATCTTTTCTAAACTTTTCTACAATAACCTTGCTTTATTTTTATAGTTAGAAATAAATCATTAATAAAATTACATAATGAAAAATAATCTCATAAACATCATATGCATTTATAATAACAATTTGACACATTGTTAGCACAATTATAACTACCACTAACTAAAAGTGCTAAGATTGTGCTAACCACTTTAAGCACATTATTTGCAAAGTCTATGAGGGAAGTATTACTTTTCCTTTATCAGGTTGAGAAAACTATGTCTCAGGTTAAATATTTTGCCACAGGACACAGGGTTATTAAATTATAGAAACTTCATTCAAACCCTGTTGCATATGATTTGAAAGAACCATTTTTATGGTTTAACCATTATCTTCTCTCAAATATTAAAATAGCTAAATGTAATTAACATTTTCTTCTCAGTGACTTATCTAACAAAGTGTAAATGGGACATAGAAAAAGAAATTATATCATTCCTACCACATTCAAAGGAGAAAATATGTATGCAAATAAATAACCTATATACCATATAGAGCATATAGAAAGGCCTATGTATTATTCAGCCACACTCACATACTCATCCTAGTGAGATGGAAACAAGCCTTCCCTGATTTCTACTAGATTCTCATGGCAAAGTCACTGCTGTGTACATATTAGAGGGACCAGAAGGAAACATAAGAAGAGGAGCAGAATATAAGTGCTTGCCTTACTTTTATCCATCCTGTAGGGCTTTGATTATAATAAATCTGAAATCTTATAAAATATGGAAAAATAGATTTTATTATTTAGGAACCAGAAGAAGCTGATAATGCCCCCACTTCCTAAAGAATTAGTTCTTCACTAATATTCTCTAATTTGAGGAGTAAGAAACTCATGTACATAGCTCAGAGAGATAAATAATCCACATAAGCAACAATTTTCAGATAAATAGGTTTATTTCTGTGTGAATTTCTAAATATGTTAATGGAATTTTAAAAATAAATTATATATAGTAGCCCCCTCCACTTAGCTGAAGTTTCATTTTCTGGTTTCAGTTACTTGTAGCCAACCAAGGTTGGAGAATATTAAATACATAATTCTAGAAATAAACAATTCATAAATTTTGAATTGTGTGCCATTCTGAGTAGCATGATGAAATCTCTCTCCATCCTGCTCTGTCCCATCCACAACACAAATCATTCCTTTGTCCAGTATCTTCTCATTGTTTACACCCCTCACCCATTAGTCATCTAGTAGCTCTCGTGGTTATCAGAGCAAATCTCCCGGTATTGCAGTGCTTGTGTTCAAGCAATCCTTATTTTACTTAACAATACTATATTCACATAACTTTTATTACACTATATTGTGATAATTGTTCTATTTTATTAGTAATATTGTTACTAATTTCTTGCTGTGCCTAATTTATAAATTAAATGTTATATACGTATATATAGAAAAAATATAACATATACAGAGTTCAGTACTATCCGTGATTTCAGGTATCCACTGGGGGTCTTAGAACATATCTCCCATGGATAAGGGGGGCCTACTCTATATTTATTTGCTTAATTTCATTAGTAGAACCCAGTAAACATGAGTAGCATAACCTGTTTTACACTATTTTTTTCTTAATTCAAAACTATCATTATGATATTATCAAGCTACATCTCAGTTATTCTACTGTGCAATAAGTAACATCCTCAACAGGTGATGCTATTTCAAGTTATTTGTCCCTGTGCTAAATGACCTCAAATTGCTTCTGTTTGTAACACTGTATTTATTTTGTAACTTTCCTTTCATCCCCTCACTATTCAAATATCAGTTCTTACTGACTATAGCTTTCTTCATATTTGTTTCTAGCAGCTATTATTCTAAGCTTCTAAATTGTCTGCTGCTAATCTAAAATGACTGCGTTTTCAGAAAACATAAACACAGAACATACTGTGAGCAAGAACTTGAAAGGCTTGTTTTAGTGTCGGGAATTACAATATCCATTGTTTCCATACATATTTTTAAACTTATTTATAGCGTCTCAGTTATGTTCCAAGTGATTCTAAATGGTTGAAATTACTCAATCATTCTAAATAAAACAAAAGCATACTGGATTATAATAAAACCATGGTTATGAGAAAAGAGAAGAAAGTAAAGAATCGTGATGTTTATATCGAGAATTGCAAAATCTTTCCAGTCAAGCAATGAGCACATAGAAATCCCAGTCCCTTCAGCTGTATTACCAACTATTGTATAAAATTCAAGAAATGGTTGATTCACACATTAGATTCAACTTCTAAGGGTATGCATTTTAAAGTCCTTTCTTTGAGATCCTTTCTCTCATCCTATCACCCCACTTTTCTCCAAGCTCATAAGCAAAAAGACAGCTGGTGGCAGGCCTTTGCAATTGTATTTGTTCCCATAAATCACATCCAGCTTGTCTTCAGGTTGCAAGGATATTTTTTGGTAGATTCCCTGGAGATATAGAAATGAAAAATTTAAAAAATAAAAAATTTTGAACTAATGCTGGGAAAAAAGGCCTTTCTTGAAATTCTAGAGTCATAAAACAGTAAAATAATATGCATGTTTCATGTATTTCAGAGGTTTACATAGTAAATGGAACACTGCCCAGTGATTAGAGTACATAGTTTTGCATTGTTATTAGTCTCTTGATTTAAAGAATTGTCAAGGTCTATATTGGTTTCTAGGCAAGAACAGATTTACCCTACAACTCAACAAAAGGAATTTGCCTACGAATATAGAATTTTTTATATTTGACAGCCTAAGATTTATAAAAAATAACACAGAGAAAAGTTACCCTCCCAGAGTGACTTTTATGTTTATTCAACTGTAGTTGTAAAAAGAAAATGTTCATCTCTCATTCCCCAGAGATGCTTTCACCTGCTCATGCCTCTCAAGCCCCTTCCCATGATGCCATGTGGAGGTAATAAGTGAGAACAGTTTTTCCAGCAAATGTATTTCATAGAGACAAACTACAGACTACAGCCCAGGCAGGAGTATGGAGGCCATAATTCAGTGGAGATATTCTGTGTTCATGAACCGGTAACTCAAGCTTCTTCCTCTAGTTCACAAACTCATAGATAACAGTCATAGTCAAGTTTGATATCAACCACAAATTTGACTGGATGCTAGGAAGAAGTTAAAAAATGATGATAAACCTCTCTGACCAGTATTTTAGGGCAGGAAATATTCGACTAAATCTCTAATGACAGAGAAGAGGCTATGCAGATACTTGATAGGATGAAAATTTAAAGAATTCCTAGATTTTAGAAGTTAAAGTTTCACTACTACTTTACAGACTTCAGTCACAGTTAATTAAGAATACATCACAGATGCAACCATTTTTTTAGTAGTTACTAGAATAATAATCTTTCTCAAGAAAGAGTTTCTTTAGATGCTTATTAGTTGACTTAAAACTATCAAGCAATTTGCAGTAAAAAAAAAAAAATAGCATTGAAGAACAAGCTACGGTCCACCATTCATCACAGCTTACTCCTCCATCAGAACATTATTGCTGTTATTATTATGGAATATTACCTTAGACAATATCTAATTAATGTAGTCTTTATTGAAATACAGAGCACTGATTATAATATACATATTTCCAAAAACCACGTTGATAATTATAGGGCTACAAGGCAAACTCTGTTCTTTATCCTCTCCAAAGGAAGTTTCATTATTCCTGTATTATCTTGCACAAAGAATTTCCTGAAGGTGACCTTTTTATAGGTGGTAACCATAGTAACAGATTTCCAGCCTCTAACACTCTGACACCACTTGCTCACTGAAAATGTTACTGAGATGCTGAGGATTGATGTTTTGGGTTGCCCTCCAGAGACAGAAACTGCATAAATACTTACCAATTTGAGAGCAAAGATGTTAAAAGAAATTTAAAGCCATATTTTCTGCTCCCTTGCTAATCAGACAGCAATTCGTTTCTTCCAAGATCTCTGTAATACTCTTACTTAGAGACTATCAAAGTAAAAACAAAAGGTGTGGATCTTGACGAGATGTGAGGTAAAAGAAACTTATTTATTTTACTCTTAAATAGGACATTCTATGGATAAGAAGATGAGAAACAAACACTCCTTTAGGAGTCTATTCTATTTTAAAGTACCTCCTGGAGTCCCCTTGAGTGATAATGGGAGTTAGAGGCTCTCATCAAGGGGAGATGGCTTGGCTTGTGTATCCCTAGGAAATTGCAGCTGCAGCACTTGATTCCAAAAGAGTTAGAAAACTTTTCGAGGGAAGTTAGAAGGTTGATCTAACAACTAGAAGTTAGCCAACAAAATACCGGAAAGAGTAGAAGTAGCTGGTAGTTAGTTATAGGCCAAATGAAAATTTAAGGATTCTTGCTGCATCAATGAGGAGAACACATCTTTAGTATTTAAGTAAGTGAAACAGTGTACAGTACTTTGCTTCCCCCTAAAAAAAAAATCTATTCACTTACATAGCTTATTTTTCTATTTTTTAGAGATTCATTTATATATTTTTAATGTATAAATTCATCTCTGAACTTGTTTTCTAAGATATATAAAAAAACAGTCTTCTCATTTCTTTTCTGAGACATTTATTGATAATGCTAAGTGAGACTTAAATTTAATAAAGGTCTCCTCTTAAAAATCCAGAGGTTATTCAGTTTTGGGGGTGGGGTATTTCTATCGCCGTCTAATTTTCTATCACAATCTTATTTATTGTTTGCTGTATTTTAATTTGTCTTCATGTTGTCATTTTTATCCTTAAAAAATAATTTGATATGATTTAGATTCTGCCCATTGTAGTCATTTATCAAGCTACAATTTCCTTTTAATCGTTGATCGCTATTGTATCATGTAGCCTCTCCCTCTGTTCTCTCACTCTTAAGCTTGGTGTTGTCCAGGTAATGTTTCTCACAATATAAGTCATCTGGACACCCATATTTAAAAAAGAAAATAATAATAATAATAATAATAATAATAATAATAATAATAATAAATCTATGTACTACAGTTTGTGGAATGTTGGCTTAAGGAACTGAAGTCTTGTTTTAGAAAACTATTTTTTAATTCTTCAATGATCACAACAAAATAAAAACAGATTTTCTTTGTATTTTGAAATAGCAATATAGTTTTGTAAGATTACTATCAAAATGGAGCACTAATTTTCAAATTCTCATAAAATTTATCAACTCCTTCAAATTTATCTACAGACATAAAGTTCTTAAACTGTGAGAAACACTAAATAAGCCAGATAAGCAGAAATTTGGGGTTCAGATCAGTGGAAGTGCACAGTAACTAGGGCTGGGGGTGAGAAAGAACAAGCTTACAGTGGGAAAGGGAGGGAGATAAGGTGGAAGCAGGAAGGTCTGCATTTGTGATCTGATGTCTGTTGCTCAAGGGTGCCTGTATTTTTAATTTTAACTTCCTGTCTTCCTCATTAAAAGGTTTTTAGTGTTTATTCATCACTTACTACAATAAAAACATGTCTTTCCCTTGACATTTATTTGTTCAATCAGTTTTCATTGGGACCAACTATATGCCAAGCTAGGAGATGAGGATACAGAAATGAAGAAGACAAAATTCAAAACAGATACAGTATTTGTTTTTATGAGTCAAGGGGGATAGACAGATATGAGGTAGTAAAACAAAAAATAGTTTGTTTACTTTTGGAGCATATTCAACCGGTATGAAGAAAAATAAATAAAAGGAGCTTAGATATCCTGTATATTTGTTAAATTAGTATGATTCTTGTCATTCTTTTTTAGAAACTCTGACATAATCTTCATTTCTGTCCCACTAAGACATCTCTTCTCTACTCATTAAGCACTTCCCTTTCTGAGCTGATGCCCCTCACTCTTTACCACCTGTCACCACTCGTGTTCTGTCCTGCTTTAAGTAAGAGCTCCTCTTTCATTTCACTCTTTTTGAGCCTTCCAATTATTCATTCATCATTTTCATCAAGGCTCCTCTTAATCTTCTTACCCCTGTTCTGAATCTCCCTCATAATTTTTCACTCCATTATTTCTTTTCCTCTCAATTATTTGCCTCACTATTAAATATTTACTAATGTGCCTATTTATAAGAACTTTTGCAAATTTACAAGTTGATCACTAAAATGCTACTGAAATATCTTAGTAGATTTATTTATACAAAGAAAATTCTGTTTAGCTCCTCAAATTCCCTTCAACACTCTGACCGTAATTACTTAGCCAGAAGGAAAAATACTATACTATCTTTTATCAGATGTATATAAGGGCCACATGTCTTCCTGAAGTCATATTATAATATCAACCAGTTCTCACTGCCCAGTTCAACAGAGGATCTAGTTTGAAACTCAGAGCCTTACAACTGCTACAGAAATAATACAGGGATTGAAAATAAGCTTTTTCCCCCCATGGATTCCCTTTATTGAACCATGAAAGCTGAGAGTTCATCCTGGCTTCAGTGGAAAAGAGAAAACTATCAGGATTCTGGACTACTTGTAAGAGACAGAAATGCATCATAAAATCAAATTTGTCATTCCACTTCTGGGAAGATGAAGTAGATATACTGTTCCTATTCTCCCCAATAGGTATAACTATAAATTCTGGGCATTAGATGCAAAATGAATATAAGAAACCCAGAAGTTAGAGAGAAGAAGGCAAATTGGCTAGAGAACACAGGACCTAAGGGGAAAAAAATGGTAAATAAAATTAACAAACTTTTAGTAAGACTGAGAAAGGAAAAATGAGAAGACTCAAGTTATCATATCGGGAGTGAAATAAGGCATATTATTATAGACAACAGAGGTATCAAAGGTACAGTAAGGAAATACTACTCAAAACTTTACCATCTAAACATTTTAGACAAAATGCAGTAATTCCTCAAAAACCACAAACTACCACTACCACCCAATATGAAATAGTTCATTTGAATAACCCTATAATTATTTTTAAAAATTAAATTTATAATTTGCCCCTTCCCAAAAAAGGATAAATCTCCAGGCCAAGATGGTTTCACTGGAGAATTCTTTGTAAAGAATAATTAACATCAATCCTACACAATCTCTTTCAAAAAAAAAAGAAGAGAAAGGATTATTTCCCAATTTATTTTACAAACCTAGTAGTACTCTCTTCTAAAATCATAAAATTGCTACAAGAAAAAACTATAGAGCAATATCATTCATGAATTTAGACTCCTTGACAGCAAAAGCATGATTCGTAAATGGATAAATTGATAAATTGAACTTTATCAAAATTGATAAATTGAACTTTATCAAAATGAAAAAAATTCTCCTTGGGGGGGGAATTTTTGTTAAGAGGATAAAAAGACAATAAACTGGGAAGAAAATATTTGCAAACCATATATTTGACAAGGGACTAGTGCCTATAGTACACAGAGAAATATCAAAACTCAATAGCAAAACACAAAACAAAATCCACACAATCCAATTAAAACATGGGCAAAAGACATAAAGTGACATTTCACTAAAGAACATCTATAGATGGTAAATAAACACAAAAACAGATGCTCAATGTCATTAGCTATCACATAGTTTAATGCCATTACACAATATATGTTCACACAAAAACCTGTATGTGGATATTTATAACAGCTTTATTCATAATAACCAAAACCTGGGAAAACTCAAATGTCTTTCAATGGATGAACTGTTAGACTATGGTACGTCTATACCATGGAATAATAAGCAACAATAAAAAAGGAACAAACTATTGTTAGAAGTAAAAAACTGGATTAATCTTCAAAGATTCAGTTATAATGAGTTAAAAAAAAAAGCCAATCCCAAAATGTTACATATTATATGATTCTTGAGTCATATACATTTTGATAACATCCTTGAACTAAAAAATTACAAAAATGGAAAATAATTTAGCAGTTTCCAATGGTTAAGGAGGGGCTCATGGTGGAAGGGAAGTAGGCATGACTATAGAAGAACAGCACACAGTATTCTTGTGATGATGAAAATATTCTGCATCTTTATTGTATCAATTTCAATATTCAAGTTGTGATATTATAGTTTTGTGTGATATGTCCTATTAGAGGAAACTGGGTGAAGGGTATGTGAGATCTCTTTGCATTATTAAAATTGCTTGTGAACCTATAATTATCTCAAAAAAACTCAATTAAAAATAACATTATATAACTAAAACAAAATAGTTTCTATTCAAAATAATAATTTTTTATGCACTAAGTATATCAAAGTCATATGACTTCAGATATAGTTCAGTTCATGTAAGTATTCTCCAAATACTGCAAATGTTCAATAACCAAAGTACCAACCTAGAGAAAATGTACATTCACTGCAGTCAGGTACTCAAAGGTTTCAGTGATCTAATAGAAAAAAGAATTAACAAGCTGTGTGATTTTAAAAACTTTGAATATTATTTAGAATCAAAGAGCTTTTCCTGATGCATAATTTGTGCAATTCAATAGTGGTTTGTTTTGTTTCTTCTGAGAAAAATATTCAGTCTTACCTGGAATGGCAGGTCAATTAAAAAGACCTTAAAAAGATGCTTTCTTCTTTTTTCTAACTTTGTAAAATGAAATTTTAAAAACACCTGTAAATCTATTACTTAAATTGTTATTTAGAGAGATATTCCTATTTTATAATGTTTTATGTGAGGATAAAAGACTTCTCAAAGCAACAGAACAGTATGCTATTATGTAACTGTCCCAAAACACTCCTATCATTTTGTTCTTCAATTATCTGTTGTTTTTTTTCCCTTTTAACAACTCAGTGAGAAATATTTATCTGGGCCATTTTCTTACTCACATGGAGATTTTAGGGGGAAAAAAGGCTTAGGAAAAAAAGAAAAAATGAACGACCTAAGTAAATTCAGTATCATATCTTCAATCCCGGAATACCATCATGTGTAGAAAGCTTATTAGTTTATTATTTTTCATGAAAGCTGAAAGCACATTATGGAGCTATCTATTGTCAGTCATGCATTTCCACCACATTTGGACTTAGTAGGCCTAGAGTTACCATAGTTACTAATTAACTCCTGTGTCCTTAATGCATTAGACTCCATAGAAGAGAGACTGTTTACATTTTGTAAAAATATTTTTGTTCTAAATAAATTAAGAGACTATGCTAGATACATTAAATATTTTTGCAAATTAAATTAACTTACCTCTCATTAAACTATTTACTGGAGTTTTTTAATCTAAGCCTCAGAATTAGCAGTCTTTATTTTCACCTTTAACTAGCTCAGTCTAAAATATTGTCTCTCTCCCTCCTTTTTTGTTTTTAAAATGTTGTTATGTTTATTATCTTTATAAACTTAATCTATATTCTTCTGAATCAAAAGTCACATTCTCAATAAATTTCAATGCATTTTACTGTTAAAATAAGATATATGTTATTTTATTTTAAGCATTTTTAAAAGTACATAAAAACATTACAAGTATATTTTTTCTAGAAAATAGCTTACAGTTTCTAATTATAGAATATGAAAAAATACAAATCGATAAAGCTTGTCTTTTTTTCTAATTTCTACCCAATATACTAAATTTTCACATCAATTTATATAAAGCAAAAAAAGATTTGTTTTTGAATTCTGTATTTTACATTTGTAGACATTTCAAATGCTTATATTTACAGTATTAAAAGAGTTGTTAAAAATAAAAATAGAAAGAATTTAATTTATCCTTTATCTTTATGATACTTATACAATTTTAACATGAGAAAAAAGTCCTGTCAACAAAATCCTGTTTATGAGAAAACAGTAAATTATACAATAATTTTAATCCACTTGTTATTTATGTAAATTTGGTTAATAAATTATTCAAATAATCACATACTTTTGAAATGTTGCTGTCAGATGTCAGAAAAAAATAAAAATATTTTCAACACCTAATGCACATCTTATCAAATAAATTTAACATTTATCTCTGAGAAGTATAAATTTCACATGTAAATATTCAGACAAACAATGAGAAGTACTTAATACAAAAAAAAATACTTGTGGAACTCTTTCACTGGAACGTATTATGCTAGAAGCATTAGCACCTCAAATTCATACAACCACCACCATTATCTTTGCATTAAAACTGGTCCTCTCATGGCATTCCTTTATTAATTTATGGAACTCTGCCTACCCATTCTAGCCAAAATCTAGAAATGTTTTTTTCTATCTAACCACCCCCCAACACACACATACACATCCAAATGAATCACAGATGTCCTAAAACCTTTCTTATTTTCTTTTCATTTCCTGTTCCCATTGTCTTACTTCAGGTTTTATTATCTCTCTCTCAAATAAAATAGCCTCCTAACTGTTCTCTCCACCTCCAGTTTGTCCTTCATTAACTTATTCTCCATATTACTCTTTGATCTCCTTCTAAACTAAAATGATACATGTCATATTTCTTCTCTGCTAAAGATCATTCTATTCACTGGTTCACTTGTTAAATCGATATTTACTGAAGACTATAATGCTCTACACCTGTAAATGATGAATATACAATGAGTTTGACAGGAATGTACAGTCCTTGTCATCCTCAGGCACACTGACAGAGTTCTTCTGTGTTCCCAGAAAGCCTCCCTTAGTGCTGATCTCACTTTGCTGTAGCCCTTTATGCATGAGTCTACCTTCCAGCACTGCTGTAGCCTCTAGAATCCAGTCTCCATGACCAATATGAGTTAGGTGGTTAATAAGATTTTAATGACTAACTCAAAGAAAAAAGTATGTAGTAAATGGAGATGACAGAGATGAAAACAGAAACATGATGACGAATGCTTCAAAAGGAGATATAACTTAAGTAATACAGAAATTTAAAGGAAAAAGTAAAGAATAGCTTAAATGAGAATTTCCAAAGCCCTGGGTAATTTCAATACCTGGTGATCTTTGGAACGCCTTAGAAAAAATGCTGCTCTCCAAGAAAATTACTAAAACTCTTATAATGAAAAAAAAAGGTCCTTTATTCTCTAGTATTGGTCTCTCTTTCGCCCCATTTCACTGCCCTTCATTCATCCAAGAATCCATACACTCTGATAACATACTCTCAAATTCCATGCTTTTTCCTGATCCTACTTCTTTGCACATGCTGATTGGTTTCTCAGCCTCAGCTCCTCACCCTAATGTGCCCAGAGATTCTCTTCTCCCCTTCAAGATTCAGCTCAAATGTCACCACTCTAGTGAAGACTTCCTTGATTGCTAGGCTGTTTGCCAACTCCATGAAAAGAAATTTGGGCCACTCCTTCTGTACTCTCATGTTCACGTCTAAGTCTGGCTTTTAGAATACATAATACAATTCAGAATTAGTGAAGTTATAGGGAGCCAGGTACTCTCATTGGTGAGAGTATAAATTGATATCTCATTGAAGACAATTTGGCAATATCTCATGCAAATGCTCATGCTTGTTAATTTCTTTGTCTTTTCTTGAATTCTTCCACTCTAACTAAAAATATGACTGGAGAGAAGACAAAAATATGTAAATAAGTGTTATTTAAATTTCACTAAAAATATTAAAAATTGTAAATAATCCAGATAGGCAACTATATGAGAATGTATAAATAAATTATAATAAAATAAAAAAAGAGCCAATTGAAGAATGCTTAATTACATAAGAAAGATGTCATTAACATAATATTAAAAAATAAATAAAATATAAAATTTTATAATTGTCTTTTCAAATATTAAAATATCTACATTAAAAAGATCGAAATAAACTATATCAAAATGGTATAATGATTATTGTTGAATAACAGGTTTGTGAGTAAACTGTATTTTTTCTCTTGCTATATTTTCCAGTGACTATGTGTTCTAATAAAAATGATATAATACAATTTTAAATAAATCTATTAAATGGCAGATTGCTGGACTGAATTAATCTATCCATCCACTCACATCACTGAAAAAGGTCATTCCAATGATTTTGTTCAGACATAACCTTAGTTACACCTTGTTTCTGCCCCAAATCACTGAAATGATCAGTATCAAGGTCTTCAATCCTGGCTTATCAGGCAGAGAAAGGCTGTCTCCAGATAGCATGCTTTCAGAAATTGGACACACAGTAATCGAGAAATGTGAGCTCTCATAAATGAATGCACATTTTGTAGACTTTGAAAGCTTGCTCTACCACTGAAGTGGCATTGTGACTACTAATGGCCTTCAAAAAACAAGACATTCATTATATCCAGGTCATACTGACATTTTACTTATTACCGGGAAAAAAAAAAAAAGTCATTTTCAAGGAGCTACTGAAAAGTCACACAAAAACTTTATTAAATTCTATGTAAAACCAATTCTCCCTAACTCACATTAATTTTTTTCTCTTTAATCCTGTTTATTATTCTTAGGGGCATTTTGAGATAGAAGTTTGCATGTTTAGAGCACAGAGAGGATGCTACAAAATCTCTTGAGTGTTGTTCTTGAGTAGGAAATGTTTTCATTTGATATATGGAGCTCTGAAGCAGTGAAGCAGTGAAATGAAGATAACACCCCATGCCCCTGTACCACTGATAGAATCATAAAGATTATTGAATCATAAAAATGGATGGACTGTAGGTAAGATTTGTCACTGAATTTTACTGATAACCATATTATAACCATGACACTGAAAAGAGAAGAACAGGTAACAAAGAGCATTGTATGCATCATATAGAATATCTTTCCTGTGGAGTTTCCAGACACTGTTAATTTGAAAGCATATATTTTTAAGTACTGAACTTTTAGTCATTTGGATGCAAAGAGGTTTGAAGAACTATCATCACTTTGAATGAAATTGTTCTCTCTTTTTCCTTGAGGCCATCCATACCTTCAATAGAGAGATCTTGGAGGAAAGTTGCCAAAGACATACACAGAAGAATTTGTTATAAAAAGTAGCAGAACAGTTAACTTCTTTTAATGACAGCTCAATTATTACATTGGATTGATTGATTGAGAGGGAGGAGGCCAGGAGAGAAAGAGAGAGAGAGAGAGAGAGAGAGAGAGAGAGAGAGAGAGAGAGAGAGAGATCCTTTTTTTTTTTTTTTTTTTACAGGTTAAGCAACTTCTAAATAGAATTCTTTAGTAAGCTTACTAAGAAGCAAAATAATAACTTTACAAGTCTTGGTATCACTCATAAAGAAAGTGAAATCCCTGAGTTTTTCAGCATTTTATCACTTAAAGCCAGTTGAAAGGTGTTTTTTTTTTTCCATTGCTCTAGACATTATTTTCCTTTGCTAGCTGTCATTTTTGTAGGTAGAGCACTGATCTGCTGTGTATGAGGGAAAAAAAATAATCACACAATTCTTGCCTGCAGCCAACAAATCTCACTAAATTTCAAACTGATTTTCAGAGTAAAGTGGTCTATTTCCCAAAGATATGTTATCCAGAAATAAAGCCTTAAGTCAGCTTCTGTGAAAGAACATAGACCTGCGGAGGTAAAGCACGGCTTATTTCTTCCTGCTTGTGCTGTTCCTCTGAAGAAAACAACCCAAAGTTTTGGTAAAAATGAAATGCACGCTATCATTGGAGTCCTTGGTCTTTCAGGACTAGGGCGAAAGGGTAAAGAGAGAAACAATATAGCACAGTCGTCAATACTGAAGGTTACAGTACTTGCTTGCTGTGTGAGTTATGGTTGTTCACTCACCTTCTCTGTTAACATTTCTACATATATAAGATAAAGAGACACTCTTGCTTAATGTTTTCCAAACTCAAGAGGGAATCGTATCAAATAACAAATTCCATTTCATGAAGCCCTTTGAGTTCTTTCAGAATAGTAAATCTCTGAGTACAAAGTATCATGAAAAGCCAGCAGTCATCTGGGAATGTACATAAGGAAGAGGTGTGTGGTTTTCTTTTCTGAGAATATTCTGTGAACAGAAGCTTTAAGAAGAGACAAAGGGTTTTGTTTTTTTTTTTTTGTAGCGATAAAAATTAAAGGTGAAGGCAATGGATTTTAATTTTATAAATCACAAATGAGGCATCAACAAAGCTGCATTTATTAGAAAGAGAAGAGGAAAGCAAATACTGGATCTGTCTCTTTAAAATTCTAGAATCTCTTCTTACATGGAAATAGAGACTTTTTAATTTTATTTTATTTTATTTATTATTTGTTAATTTGCAAATGGCTCTTCCTAGGTTCTTGAACATGAAGAGGTTTTTATTTGGGGAAAAAAAAATTCTCCTTGGGCAAAAGCTTGCTTTCTTTACCATCTACACACACACACACACACACACACACACACACACACACGCACACGCACACCAACTAGCATATTTCCCCCTACATATGATGCATCTCATATTTCATTTCAGAGATTTCTACTATGTGACTGTTAAAAATATGCTCAGGGTCTGAGTCATGTAGATCAGAAATGACAATTCATAACAAACATCAAACATTTCCTCTTCCACTGCCCATGACAGACATTACTAAACACAGAAAGTTTGGGCTGGGTAACTACTGTCAATGCTCCAGATTGGGAAAGAGATGAAATGCATTTTCCATTTATATTGTAATGAAAAGGGCAGTGGGTTTAGGACAGAGGACTTGTCTCTAATGCTAATTCTGTATTACATTCTGGCAAGTCACATAAACTCACATTCTTTGGTATCTTCTGTAAGAGTTTAGCTAGGTAAGCTCCAAAACTACAACCACTCTAGTTATTTGTGATTCTAGTATATATAGACATTTTTTGAGTCATACTATCCAAAAAATCCATCACCACTACAATGTGTATGTTAACATTAATGTATGATATTCTACAACTAGTTTCAGATTTTAGACCACTATAAAGTTTCTCCCATCCCCCATAAAAGAACCCTTTCAGATAGGTAATATATTAAAATTAACTGATTATCTTAAGACCCCATATGAATGAGTTTTTCAGGTTCTTTCTAAAAAACATATCTATGCTTTTTAAAAATACACTCTCATTACTAATTTAAAAATTAATTAGATCAATTAATTGTTTTAGTTACAAAATCAGAAATTACTGTATATTATAGCAAACCTGGTCACTGTATATTATAGCAAACCTGGTCACTGGAGAAATTTCTTTTAGAAAATCATGAAATCTTTATGTACTAATAACTATTTTTCTCCCCATAATTTAGTATTTAACTCACACCTCTTTGAAAATAATGTTAATTGGCATGGAAAGGAACAGAGCTCAACTCTAATAGCCTACATTATTAGGCCGTGGTGTTTTGATGTTAGAGTATTTTATTTTTAGTATAGATGTTTATCTCTATGGAAAAGACTGGAAAAAAATAGATATCATATTACATACATAAGAGAAAAGAATAAGGTACAGAGCATTGAATAAAGATAGTAAATCCACACATTAAAGGAATAGAAATGTAAGAAATAATATTAACAAAGGACAAAGGACATTCATGTTTGTAATCTTGATTGAATTAATGAAGGAGATAAGATCATGGGCATAGTTACTCAATCTCACCTTCAGCAGGAAATCATATTTTTTGTATGACTTTGGGCAAGTTGTTTCATCACTGAAGCCTACTGCATGCATTTCAAAATGATTACATTAGAGGTATTGTCATGTAATCTATAAGGGTATATGAAAGAGTATGCATATCTATTGAGTAACATTTAATATTCTATAATTATTATATATAGTTATATATTAATAAAATTGACTTCTTTCTCACTGTGGAGAAAGTAGATGATTTTAAAGGTTGGATATGTACACTCTAAGACACTCAACTCTTTTAGGTCAGATGAAAGAAATTATTTGTAACTCTTAGTTACAAATAAAAAAGTTACTTCAGTTTCCTAAGGCTGCCGTAACAAAGTACCACAAAACTTGTGATTACAACAACAGAAATTTATTCTCTCACAGTTATGGAGGCCAAAAGTTTGAAATTAATGCACTAGCAGTTATTTCCTTCTTTAGGGTTCAGAGGGACAACCTGTCCCATGAGTCCCTCCTAAGCTGCTATTGTTTGTTGGCAGTCCTTGGTGTTTCTTGGTTGATGGAAACATAACCCCAATCTCTGTCTCTGCTGTCATATGGCATTGTCCTTGTGTATGAGAGAATCTGTGTCTCTTTTACTTCAGTCTATCTATAATAACAGAAACTTGATAGTCAGCTTAGTGAGATAAGTAGCCTGAGATCATACAGCTAATAAATTGGAGAATTAGGATTCAATCACTTCTCTGTCTAATTGCAAAACTTGTTTTTAACCACCACTAGTTTAGTACTTATGCAGTCAGTCACCATTTCAAGCATAGTCAAAAAAGAGAGGGAGTAGAATGTAGTGGAATTGGGAAATAATGGCAATTCAGCCACTTGAAGAGCAATTCTTGCAACAGTATGGATTCACTTAAATTATACTCGAAGTGTTCCCATTCTGAAACACTAAAGCCAGAAAATGGGCTAAGGGTCACTATTGGCATGGGTAAAACTTACTCCTTGCAAGGCAACGCCATGGAAGCAATTAGCCCAATAACAGACTTTAAGCTTCACGAAGTACAAGGGACTATTTAGTTCATCACCATAGCTTCAGGTTCTGGCATTGTTTCTTTAGCTTTGCCATTTAACAGCTAAATACTTAACATTTTACAAAATCTTACTAGGGACCACATACTATAATAAATGCAGTATCCTTACATTATTTCATTTTATCTTTTACATGAATGCTCTCAGAGCTATTATCCCTATCTATACATTAAAAATTGAGGCTTAGAAAAAAATAAGTCATGTCAAAGTTTATAAGGTTTGTGAGTAATGCCATAGAAATATCAAGCCTAGCTTAATGAATTACTAAACTTCACTCTTTGGATAACATACAGGGCAATATACCTTCACCAGCTGTCAAACACACCACTAGCATCTTTGTAATTAAGTCCTTCCAGAATAGTTGAAAATCTTGGATATAACAGTAACCAATGACAACTGCCTAGTATCATCATTGAGAGTGACAGTAAGAAAACTAATGCCTAGAATTTTCTCCACAGAGCCATTAATCCTGAAAGCAACCCATGAAGGTTAGATATTGCTGGCATAAGTATTTTGAATTCTAAAGAGAACTGTCAACTTAGAAAACATAACCAAAACTGTAGCTTTTGCTTCATTAAAAAGACCATTTTTGAGAGTTATCAAGTAAACAAATTCGGCTTTGCTATGTGCAAGTATATGTCTTTCTTAGCAAACTGGCTCTTCACATTTGGGAAGCATGCCTTGAAGAAGGTTGATTACAAAAGAAATAAATGAACAACTGGTAACACCAGCAATTCTGACTATCAAACAACAGATGGGAGCCTCTTGATGGAGACAGAAAAATTAGCATGCCACATGTCCCCCAAATCATGTTAAATAGAATGAAACCAGCTACCACAGGAGAAAGGCTGTGATGTTACACAAGTGTGATCAGAACAGCATCCATCCCTAACACTTCATATCTAGTTCTTCTTCTTCATCTACATTTTCTGCTAGCAAAGGCATACCACCCATGTTATAGGTGATCATGGGTAAATTCTCTGTATTCTACAGATCCACTGATTATCCACATTCCCACTGTATTTGTAGCTAGGAAATACATAATCATCTCAATAATAGCTAAAATGTATAGAGTGCTTATTACGTACTAGATTACTGTATACTATATACTGTGTACTGTGCTAAGAATTCTATACATACTACCTCATTTAGTCTTCGAAACAACTCTGCAATGTTAATACAGCTATGATCTTCATTTCACTGAGGAGGGAGGTTGGGATTGCAGTGATTAAGTTACTTGCAAAAAATCAAACCCAAGCCTCTATTATCCCCTTTCATTGGCTCTTAAACCCTACTTGCTGCTTAATTCTATTCCTTTATCAGAGACTACTCAGTAACAGATAATTCTGGAATCATAGAGAAGAGGCACAGAGCAAACTTTGCAATTTTGATAACACACAATTCTTGTATCAGATGGAGTTAGCAACAGAAAACAGTATTGGGCCTAGACAAAGAGACCTGAATGAAAAAGATTGTTCACAGATGTATTAACAAGGTTTATAGATGACAGAAACGAGGCTGATGTAACAGAGGGAAATCCAGATCAAAAGAAGACAAGAGGAAAACAATATTCTTGGAGTCACTGGAAATGTAAATGACAGAGGAGATGTAGCTGTATAGGGTCAAGACAATAGAGTAAGGAAAGCAGGAACAAAATACCGCGATCTCTCACCTTCCTTTCGCCAATATTTGCCATTGCTTTGCATTGCAGACCCAACTAAAAGCCATTCAGCAAGAGAACCAAAATGTTCTAATTTTTAGAAACCACAGTTTTTAGGAACACAGGATGCATAGACAGTGGAGAATGGACCTGAGGAGGCACACCAGAACACTCATACATAGAAGGATCTGGAAACCATGCTCCTACTTCTGTGCTGAGAATGATGTCAAGGTTAAAAGTCTGAAACTAACCTCATAATCAAAAACAGTGACTATTTTTTCAGATTGTGGCTTTTAAAAATTATTATACCCTACTGCCTGACACAGTGTTTGTCCCCTGAGATATGTCCTTATGTTAACCAGATGCCACAGGTTAGCAGTATTTTAGAAGGGCGAAAAATCTGCTTATAGCAGTAGGAATTCTCCTGCCTTGAAAATGTCAGCCTATAGATGCTGGGCTGTGTTATTCTTGATACTGTTGTCCGTCGGTTCTGCATTTCCTAAGTGGGTATTGTAAACTCACCCGTTTTTCAAGTTTCAGAAACCCCAGATACCTAGCTCTACATGATGTGAGATATAATGATGCAATTATAGAAGAAACATAAAGGCTATGTAGAAATAAAGAGTTGTGTAAAAAGGTATGGTATGATAGAGGCTGAGGATTATGTTATAAGCAGACTAAAGAGATACTTATCAATTATGACATGAACAAAAGCATATCCCTTGATAGTGCTAGAGGCAAAGATAAACCAAATGAGAGTGACAAAAATGTTTCAAGAATTGATCTACCAAAATTCAAGTCAATTAATATTACAATAGTGCCCCTTTTTTCAGAAAACAAAAATATAGTTCAAATCAGTATTTACTATTTTACTTCATAGTTCTAACATTTTAAGTTAAAATAAGCAATAAATCAGTTCCTAGGACAGGTATTTAATTAAGTAGTATGATTCCAGAATATCCTCAACAGTAATAGATTAAGAAAAAATGTTACTTTATTCAATCATGTCAGATTTTCTTTTTTAATCTTGAGAATAATCCTAAATAAATTTTGTAAACTGTGAAACATAGTGCAGAAGTAACAAAACAAACAAAATAGAGCAAATTGCTATTTGTAATGTCATGTCTTTTGTTAGTCAAACACTTTTAGGGAAGCACTAGGACCCATGCGTTGAAATTATGCCTAGCCAACTTTGGCATTTTCTATGACTCATTAGGTTTTCTTTAATTAAAAATTAATTATGTTGCATTTTATAATTCTCTCCTGAGACATTTATGCAGGTGTCAAGAATGCATTTGGCGCAATTCAAAGCCCCATAATTCCTTTAACTAAAACATGTAAAATGTAGTGCATAAGTGGGGAATTGCTGTGCTTTAAAATGCATATAAATGAAAGTGGCAACTCTTGAGAAACAAAACAGTAAATACTCCAGGAATTATATTATGGCTTTGCCAAGGATATACTTGTTGCTTTTCTTTTTTCTGTGGATTTAGATTTGTCTTTTGATGTTGAGACATATTCTGATTGATATTTAAAAGAAAATTTGAAGACTAATATGCCAATGCTATTTTCTACTCGAATGTCCTACAGGAAATATACACCAATGTAATTTATTGCTTCCACATCACATATCTGTGTTTAGTTTTATAAACTGAGTAGAAAATATTAATTTTTAATTTTCAAATTATCATTCACAATCCAATGTCTTTCTTTCTGGGCTTGTTTCTCCTATAAAGCCCCATATATAGATTCCCAAGTCAAGAAATCTACAAAAAAA
Organism: Macroglossus sobrinus; assembly: GCA_004027375.1. Lineage (NCBI taxonomy): Eukaryota > Metazoa > Chordata > Mammalia > Chiroptera > Pteropodidae > Macroglossus > Macroglossus sobrinus. The sequence continues at coordinate 1,023,049 of PVKZ01000213.1, forward strand.
ACAAGTTTAAAAATTTTTTTAACTCCCCAGTAATAACTAATTTTGAAATATAACATCATTTTTCAGCTACAATTTTACCTATCATGTATGACTATGAATCACCAAAAAAATGCTCCCTGATTCCACCTTGCTCACATCTTCTTCATATTAGCAAACTTTAAGAGAGAGTCCAAATCTTCCTTTAAAAATGCATATTTTCAATTCAATGTTACTTTAAAAGGCCTAGAATTAGTAAGTCAGACATGGAGAGTGTTTAATGTTTTACAAAGCAACGTAACATCTCTAGCCTCATAGGATCTTCCCAGTCATCTTCTGAGCCAGAAAGGGCAGGTGATATAAATTAATTTTATAGTTGAGAAATGAGGCTTAGAAAGGTTAATGTCTTATCTGATCAACCAGCTTGCTATGAAGAAGACAGGAGACACAACATGGCACACCTTAGAGCACAGCTTCTGGGCAGGATGGAGCTCATTTTAAAGAAGGAGAGAGAGCTTCAGTCACTCCTGCCTCCTTGAATCGTGGAGAAGCTCGGTAGTCAAACTCTGATTATCTCTTTAGAGCCTTATATGATAATCACCTAGATCTAGGCCAAGATAACAAGGAACACCTGTATTTTCCAGGTGCTCCGAATATAATAGAGTCTGCTACTGGTTAATTCCTCTGCTTTTCCCAGTGTTTTAAGTGGACATTAAACTAGAACTTTGTTTTTTATGTCTGGTTGAGTCATTGACTTGCAATCTTATCCTGAGAAATGAATTTGACTTCTCTGCTTAACTAGCTGCAAAATAATTAAAGTAAGGGTGGCCACTCAGGAGTGCTGTGCAAATTTTTTTGTTATAATTGCTATATTCTATCCATGCAAAGGAAAGTGCTATGTCAATTACAGATTAGGACTAGTTTTAGAGGCCAGTAGATCTTAAGTAGGGTAGGTGAACATATTGATCAGGAATGACTTTTTTTAAAAGATACATAGAAGTAGATATTTATAGGACTGACATCAGTATGATAGCCTTCTTTCTGAAAATGTTGGTGCTTAACAATAGTGGAAAAATTCAGTTTCTTCTGGGACTACTAATTACATTGAAAACAAAACAAAACAACAGCAACAACAAAACTGCAAAGCATTTTAGAGGGAAAAAAAAGCAGCAGGCAAGATATCAAAAGATATACTACTTGCCCAAGTCAATGCTTCCTGCTCAGCATGGCGATACCACATGAATTGGTCATTATCACCTCTTCCTATAATGTCTCCACACCAACCAATTTTTTACCAGAGGAAACAATCTCCATTATATGTCAAATAAAAGCATTTGGCTGCCCTGTGTTTTATCTTATTCTGGGAGGGCACATTTATGAAGAAACAGTTTCATATGTGGAAATAGCGTTAATTTTCAATGGGTTATGAAGGCTGCAGAGCCTTTGCCAGTAACAGGGTGTGGATGATTTTGCTGCAGACCATAGAGAATGATTTATGAATGATGCCTGCAGAAAAGACCAGGGCCAGCTTTCTAATTAATCAAATTCCAAAGCACCTCAACAAAGGATGCTGTTCTGGTCACTGAAAGCTCATTAGTTGAAGATGACCTGTAGTTTCCAAACAGCCTTAAAAGATACCATGTAATGAAAATAATCTATCAGGTAGGAAGTGATGAATACTATCTCTTAATGAGCCAGCAAACCCAGTAGTATGTTTAATACAAATAAATAAAGTCGACCCTAAATTTGCATTATTTATGGAGGACCTTTAATATAAGTTTGTAAAATAAGAAATGACCTCCTCTGAAGAGATACTAAAACTAAATAGCCAGTTTCCTAGTGACTCTCCCCATCATTACCTGATCTGAGAAGCATTTATTATTTCCCTTTATTTTAAAATTAATTTAATTGTGTTCAGATGATGAAGACACTCTTTTGGTATAATGTGTATATCATAAACAAAACCCAGTCAAGAGCACTATTTGGTAAACTGGAAGCTATAATTCATCAATGAAAGTAGCAGAGGGAATGCTACTAGGAGAGCTGGCAACAGAGCTATCCACATGGAAAACACAGCAATCACGAACCGTAGCACTAATTTCTCATCTGATTTAACCCTGAACTCTTTACCACATACCCACTTTCTTCTTTTGACCTCAAATATAATAAATTGATACATTGTCATCATCATCTTAAATAACCCAAAGAACATCAGTAGCCCTTGCTAAACTGCATCTAAGCCCAGAGGAGATGATCTCCAAAGTTTTTATCAGAGGATGAAGGTCTGATACAAATCACCTAGGTAGAAAGTAGCTCCAAGGGAAAACAGGAGGACTGTGAATGTAATGTACTGAACAGCAAAGCAAGCATCCATGAAGACCACTATGACAGACTTAAGGAACTCTGCAGTGAGCATTCCCCTGAGGCTATATTTTCTTTAGTAATGATGTCAGATAAGCTAAAACCTTCACTATTCATTTCACAGTGAGTGCCTCTGTTAGTAGAGCAACTAAAAGCAGCTTTGGAAAACTAGAAAATGAATTGAATCTCAAACTGTTCCTGGACAATAATTATATCTTTTGTGCTATGTTCTATTATAATTAAACAATTTCCTACTGGTGTCACATTGAGCTAATATGCTCTTTTACCCATAGGCTGCTAAATGCATATATTAAATATCCAGTAATGAGACAGTTTTGCTCTCTTATCATCATAATTATTTTTAATATGTCAGATAAGATGAATCCATTTCATCTTGGACTTCCTCCCAAAATTCATAGTGCTTCCAAATATATCCCTTCAAATTCTTCCCACATTCCTTTAGGTAGGATGGTTTGGTTCATTGCCATTCCAGTTCACATCAAAATAAAAGGGAAGTCTAAGTTGTTTGGGGCTGATCTAACCATTTTAACAGTATTGCCTGGTCAGTTCAATGAAGCAAGCAGTTAAATTCTTATCTGATAAATTAGATCTGTGTGATTGCTGTTGATAATCTGGGAGTTCCTGGACCTGGTGAAGAGACATAAGGATGTATCATCAGTCATGGTCCATTGTGAGGAATGCTGCAAGATATTTATTACAAGAATTACATTATAAAAAAAGCATAAATGACTTGCTCTTTTTCATTAATTGGAACGGATTCAAAGTTATGTTTTTAACAGTGACCCTGTCACTCATTGAATATCTGATGTCTCCTTTAAAGAGAAAAGGTTAGTATTACAGCTGATATAATAGGAATTTACACAGAATTAAAACAGCAACCTTCATATGTGTAAAAGCTAAGAAAAAAATAAAAAAAATTATGAACTTAAGGCTAGTTATTAGGCTAGATTGGTCTATTCACATAACTAAAACAACCAGCTGTTCATTGGAGCAAAAAAATCCCGGACGCTCTTACAATTTCTACAGTCTTTGACAAAAGGCAAAACAAAATTCCACTGGTGATTTGTCTAAGGTCATAGAATACTGACATGGTGGACTCCAAGTGAAAGATTTTTCACAGTGATGCACTCTACACTAGAATAGTGGACTATGCCATTTAGCAGTTCAGGATCTAGAGTCAAATTTTCTGGTCTTAAGTCCCATCACTAGCACTACTAACTTTATAATTCTGTGCCCCAGTTTCCACATCTGTAAATTGAGAATTTTTAGATAGTATTTGTTTCACAGGGTTTTTTGGAGTTTAATTGAGTCAGTATTGTAAAGTGTTGTACAAATCTGTAAACTCTGTAGCTCACAGTACACGCTCAATAATGGTCAATAAATTCAAGTTGTCACTATTATTTTCCAATCTGCTTAGTCATCAGAATCACCAGGGACCTTTAGAAACTTTCTTCTCACCCCACTCATATTTATTGAACCAGCACATCGGGTGCAACCCAAGAAATTTATTTAACAAAATATTTTTAAGTGAGCCTCCAAATCAACTGAGTTTTAAGATTATTTTAGCACTAGCAAATCCTAATAATTACCTCAAAAAATTACAAACTTCTCAGAAACAATCTCTTTGTTCAAAAATATTTGCATTTATTTATATGCATATATATGTCCACCAAATCTAATTCAGATTATTTACTATAATGTTATACTTATTTGCATTTTGCTATAAGAAATTATGTTAAATGAGCAGACACTGTATTTCATTGAAGTTTAAACACAGTTAATGAGGACTTAAATGTAAATCTCCCCACCTATAAGGTATCCATTCACTAATGTTTATTATTTCTATGATTTGCCTGCCTTCGTGCTAATAAGATTGTGTCTTTCCCTCTAAATGCTGATTTCTAGCTCATTTAACCATATAGTGTATATATTTTAAATGTGAAAAATTTTATAAGCAGTGATGCATTCAATAATTGTTAATTTCTTAGAAAGATCTATAAAAGAAAACACTGAATACAGAGAAACGATCTCCTTTTTGGAAATTGGACTTTAAGGTATAAAATCAAGTACAGACAATGCTGCTCCCTCAATGTAGGACTTATTGTCACTCACAGTCCCCAACCACATTTGCACCACAAATTGCTTTCTAAAAGTAATAATGTAGAAGACAAACATTATTCATTTAGACCTAAAATCCATCGCGGACTTTCAGGGGTTTAGATGCTGTAGCCTGCAGCAGACAAGATAAGAAATACTTCAATAAAGATGCACTCAAAGGACTATTTTCCTTTCACTAGAAAAAAGGATTGTATGAAATAGTATCTAAAATTATCTTAGAAAATTCTTCTAATATACACAGACACATGCATATAGACAGATGACCTCTTTTTTCCCCCAGACAACCACCATAATTAGAGATCTTATCAAAATAGTTACCCCTTTCCACACATTTTGATGGAAAGAGAATATATTTAGTATGAGAGACACCTTCTCTCAATCCCCAAATCCTTCTTTGACCTCCTGGATGACCCCCTGTAAGGTGACTAATTTCTTCTCACCTGAGCTTTTTCACATGCAAAATAGGGAATTATTGTAAAGATTAAATTTGATAATGTAAAATTGACTGATTTCTGACTTAATGTAGAGTAGGCATTCTGTAAATATCAGGTTTGTAAAAATTTCTTCTCTCTATTAGTATAAACCAAGTGTGTGTATTGGGCTGTTACAGCATATATATAACCTATTCTTGCATTTTAGAAGAGTAAAATTGCATCGTTTTTCAAATACCCATTATATTTTTGTAATTGGTACTCAATTAAAAGTTTCAAATTACAATTTGCACTATATAAACATTAAATGATCTGAGATGGCTGATAATTTCTACTGATCTCAGAACATACCTAAAAATTCAATATTTATTTATTTTTAATGACTAAGGCTATTTCTGTTTGAAAGTAAAAAGCACAAGTACGGACACAGGAGAATGCAAGAATATAAAAGGCAAGGGAAAGAAGGAGAAAGATGAGAAGAAGAAAGAAATTGGTAGAAAAAAAGAGCAAGAAAAGACAAGATGAACTGTTATATAGAAAATCTTATACACAAAAATGGCAAGATTATTCAACACTACTGAAGATAAATTCTATTTTATGCATTAGTCACCAAGTTATGAAACAAAAAGATTATTAACTTCATTTGATCATTTAACAAATGTTAGTCAATGCATTATGGTACGCATTAGGGTTAGAAACACACAGAGAGACAAATAAATATGTACATATAAGCCATTCACTAGGAAAAGGCTAAATAATATATAGAAATAATGTACCCATAGAAAATAAAATGGTAAATGTCTCACCATGGTTATTTAGAAATTTAAAATTATGATCCTATGATAAAGAGGGAAAAAATGAGCTAGAAAGTCAGTTAACATACAACCTGGACTCAGAAGTAATGCCAAAAAACTATGAATTCAGCAAGTCATTTAACTTTTATGATATTTAATTTATCATTGTAAAATAGGATGGTAATAATACCTCTCCCACCTATGGTGTAATGCATAGTAGAAAAAAAGTGAATGAATATCTCTCTGTCATTTTGAAAATCAAACAAATATGTGTGATATCAATATTCATTGTAAAGTGCTATCAAATTTCACATGTGATCACTATCAATAAAATATATATTCCTTTGCAGTGAAATACATAAAAATGAAATAAATGATGAGATATTCATGTTTCTAGATACGTAGATGTAAGATTGTGCAAATGTCATCTTTTTTTGATTGCTTAGGTGCATTTTATTGGTTTTCTTTCAGTGAATGTCACTTTTTAAATGTTAAACTGTGATAAGATTGTCTTTAAATGGAAAATTTTAACATGACAAGTTCCACAGTTCATATGAAATGGTAAATAGGTGAAAGAAACTAGCTAATATTTTAAAGAAAAGAATGATTGTAATTTATTATAAAACTAGAAGTATAAAATTGAATTTAAGTACAAACAAATCAGTTTAATAGTGGCTACCTAAACTTGACCCTCACCACACATGCTCCAAAAACAGATTACTTAGAGGAAAAAGGATCCCAGATTTTCAGCATGACTGAAAAATGGAGATCACAAAGTCATAAATACGTAAGAGTAGAAAAGTAAACAGGAGTTTTCAGAATACCTATAGTCTGAGCTGCCACACAAAACCTGCAGAAAGCTAGAAGGAACCTGGAAAAACTATGAAGAGGGATGAGGGGAGCAAAAGGCATAAGATAAACCTGAAGTCAGTTCTCAGAAGGAGAACGTCCATCCTAAATCTGAAAATACTGGGAGAGAGACGGGAAGACCCTCCTGCTAGATCAGAGCACGGACTCAAAGGAAAGGACTCAAGGGGACAGCCTTAGAGAGAATTGCTTCTAGAATCAAAAAGGATAAAAAAGAAATTCCTTTAGGAATCTATGTGGTGCAGGGAAACCGAAGCAAGAGGGGGAAATGTATGAAGCAGCAAGAAAAAAAAAAAAGAAAAGAAACCATAAAATAGGATCAACAGTTCTCTCTCTCTTTCCCTCCCTCAAAAAATAATCCACTGAAAACATAGAACTTTGCTAAACTGAGATAAAACCAATTCCATCCACAAACCACAGAGAAGTAAGCATCTTTCACTGTGTAAGGGAGCCAGAAGAGGAAAACACACAGTCCCTGATAAAAATCCACTCCTGCCATGAAACCAATGTGAAGAAAAGAAAACTGAAACATAAAACTCCAATTTAATTATATATATCCCCGAACAAGTGTCCTATGATTCAAAGAAACATGCTGAATCAAAAATACAAAAACTACAAGTAAAATAAATTATAAACTGGAAAAAATGAAATGAGAGCTAATTGAATTCAGGAAAGAAATGAGACTGAAAGCGGCACTTTTAGTCAAAAGGAAATGTATGGTTATATGTTTGAAGTCAAATATAGTTATATATCTACTTCACTTCTTATACTGAATAAATTCTAGATAAATTAAAATTAAAAAATCATAAAAAGAAAGTTGTAGAAATCACTTCCTAACTATACACCCAAAGAAGAAGACTGATCGATATCTATATAAAAATACAAATGTTTACCTCCAAAGCATTAGCAGAATTAAAAGGTAAATTGTAAACCAGAAAGATGCATGCAAAACATGTGTCAATGTGCTTTCATATATATATAAATATATACATCTATATCATATACATACATGTATGTTACACATATCTTTCCTAAAATAGAAAATAGATAGTAAGAAGAATTTAAAAATTGCAATAATTTGAGGGCAAACTTAAAAAAAATTGCAAAAGATAAAAAAATAAGAAAAAATATTTAACCCTAGTAGTAATCAAATAAATGCAAGTTAACATAAAGATATACAATTATTGCCTATAAATATATACCATTATTGCCTATAAAATCAGCAGTTTAATATATAAAAACAAGACTGCAATAGACATATGACCTAGTTTGAGGCAACTGTTCTCCTCAGCTGCTACTAGTAATAGTACAACTTGGCAACATTTACCCAAAACATTAAACATACTTTAGCTCTTTGGAAATGGAGGAAAAAAACTAACATATCTTTATATCTAATGGGGTAAATTACGTGTAAAAGTAATGTCAAACAATGAAATAGCATTTTACAAAACGTTTTAAGTATTTTATTTGAACAATATTTAAGTTAAAAACGGATACTGTATCTCTGTACTATAGGTGAAATCACAGGCTCAGTAACAGGTTCAATAATATTTCTGACACCGTGTGGCTGGTAAGTCACAACAGTTGAACTTAAATCTAATACTTATGGCTTAAATACTGGTGGACTGTCCCCTTTTATCATTAGATAATTCTCAATAAGCTATTAAAATGAATTAACATAAAATAAATTTATATATTTCTAATATGTACAAACTTTTTATTGTAAATTTTCTATTTGTTCCATTTAGATAATTTTTCACTTTATATTTACAATTAAATGTTATTATCCTATATTAGTTTACTAGGGCTGCCATACAAAGTATTACAGATTAAGTAACTTTAAACAACAGAAATTTATTTTCTCAATTCTGGAGGCTAGAAATCTGAGATCAAGATGTTGGCAAGGTGGTTTCTTTAAAGGCCTCTCTCCTTGATGGACATCTTCTTCCTGTGTTTCACATGTGTTCAAATTTCATATCGGATTAGAGTCTAGTCTAATGACCTAGTGATGGGAGCTATGGGCACAGAGTGCTATGAGCACAGCTAGGACTATCTAACTCAGTCCAGAGGCAAGTTATAAAAGGTAATTTTTAAAAAAATCACTGAGTTACATTCTAAAACGTCAAGAAGATTTAACTGATCAGAAGTGTATGTACCATAGTGTAGTTACAAGAGAAGTAGGCAAGGGCATGTATTTTGTTATTGTTATAGTTCTTCAACTTTTTCCTGAAGTCATAGGGAGCCACTAACATTCTTAAGCAGGGTTAACATAACATATACATTTTAGAAAAAAATACTCAAAGAAATGTAGAAGATAAGTAATAAGGCTGGTGGGCGGGGCAGTAGGTGAGGTATGCAGCAGACTGAAACAAAGAGAGCTATAAAGAATCAATAGCAATAATGCAAGTAAGGAATGATGACAGCCAGAATTAAGTCAATAGTTTTAAAACATAGCAACCTAAGTGATTGAACTGTTGGTTTACATTAATTAAAACCATCATTTAATTCACAAATATGTGGGTCAATTTAAGGGTGTATCAGAAAATATCTTCTGTTGTCACACTTTTTAATGAAAAACAAATAAGGTTAGAATATGGCACAGGTAGGAGGAGAAAACAGAAGACTTACACAGTCAGAAAAACACGAGATGTGGTTCTTCCTGGTCCTTCCCACTGTAATCTATGGTTTTGTGATCAGTGGTTTTGTACAGAAACAAATTCACTGCTAATTGTTTATACAATCAGTTTAAGTAAAGGAAATAAATAAGGTATGCTTAGCAACACCAAAGGCAATTGTACTTTATGTTTCTCAGTCAGACCAGAATAGAAATAACTTTCTGTAAAGTTTAACAATATTAACAGTGTGAACTTAAATTGTATGTATGTATGTATAAATACATAAATATATATATATTTTTAATGAATATCTTGATACTATTTGATTAACTCTTGGTAACCTCTTGAATTTTTCCACCAATATTCACAAGAAACATTTATTACCATATATAAACTACAAACTTAAAACAGGTAATGAGAAAAATAAAAAGTTAACTTGTCTGTTTTGCAGAGTTGAAAAATAAATAGTGATTGCAGCTACACAATTTACTGAGAAACACTATTAACATGTTTCCTAAGATGTAGGTTCTATTATTTGCTGTTAGGTATCCTGTCATAAATATTTAAAAATTTGACACATTTTCTGTAACAATTAGTGTCTATATTTATATTGTCCTCCTTTAAGTAGGCTTAATCTAATAAATCAAGAGGAGATTTGCCCTCCCCAAGCTCTATTTCAGCCCATAACTACATATAATGCACAGGATCAGTTGAGATTTTCCTTTCTTCCAATTCCTTTATTCTCAGACATTTAAAATGTCAACAGTCTTAAAACTGCTCCCTAAAACACCACCAAATCACTTTTGTATTTAGCAAAGCTAGGTTTATTAAATCTGCAGCAGTAAAGGAGACTACCTGTACTCTGTAATGTAACAGAAAACTCAGGTAAGGAGCATATTTTTATAAGATTTTTGGATCTCTGCTCATGTGGTTGAAGGCAGGTTGTTCAGTGTGGTGCTCTGAGTGGGAGTGGGCTGAATTCTTGATGCAGGGTTTTAGGACAGGTGGACACAGTGAGGTGATTGATGTCTTGAGATTAACCTTGATATGTAAACAGTTGTTTTTTAAGTTCATTCTTTGCTCAATGGAACAATCTAGTGTCTTGTGAATGGGCTCTTTACACAGATGATGAAAGTATTGCTCAGATATATTCCTTTTCAGGAATTTCCCAAAGCACATAGTAGCTGTACTTATTGATTTCATCCGTTTCTCCCTGGAAAAGAATTTCTTGGAGCACATGTTAAAGTCATGTTGACATAGGAGGCATCAGTTGTCATAAATACCAGAAATGGGCACATTTATAGATTTTTTTGGAGAGAAGAGGAGAGGGCAGAGTTCTCTTCTTAGAAACTTTTGGGATCTAAGGACATGGAGCAAAATTGCATTTGTCACACTCCACACTTCTTACCATAAACAAGTCAATCAAACATCATAAGACTCCGAATGTCAAAAGTTATCTGAACATATAAAAATAACTCAGGATTTTCCATCTCCCTAGAATGTCCTCATCTCCCCTATTTTTCCTAGTAAAAGTCTACTTACCCTTAAAATATTTTCCTCTTGGCCCCTAAAGCCCAAGTTTTGATTATCTCCTCTTTAGTAACATTATAATACCCTTACATATCTGTCGCCAAATCTTTACATTTCATTATTATGGTATCGCTAACTAGACTTTGAACTTCTCAAGACAGAGTTGTCTCCTTTTCATCATTAATTCTCAGAATTTAACACAATAGTAAATGCTCAATAAATTTTGATTGAATAAATAAATGAATGAAGTCTAAAGAAAGGTAAATGAGTAATGAATAAATGGTTAGGTAGGTTCATGTAGAATTTGTAGAAATAGTTTTTTCCTTTTCTTGAAAAAAGAATTTTTAAAAAGGTGCAGTTTCTAGAATTTTATGGTTGATTGTATATACAGGTCCTTTTCTCAATCTTCTTTGCATTGAACAAATACTTATTGAATAAATTCTATAGGCCAAGGATGTGCTAAGTGCTAGATTTAAAAGGTAAGACTAGTGATATGTCTGCCATATTAAAAAAAAATACTTTCTCATTGAAGCTACTTGCCCTGCATAACCACTACCAAAACCATTCACACCATTATCACCACCATGATTATAATTATCACCACCATTATCACAACCACCACAATAATCAGCATTAATCAATAAGCTGAGAATGATCTCCTAAGATTTCTATGACACAGGAAACATTGCCTAAAGTAGTGTTTCTCAAACTTTAATGTGCATATGAATCTAATGTGTTAGTCTGTGTAAAGGCCTGAAATTTTTTATTTTCAACCAACAGTGATACAATGTTGATATTGTTGATCTAGGAGCCACATTTCAAGTAGGAAGGATCTAGATTATAGCCCAGAGCCTCAGAGCTCTCTCTATTTTAGAGAACACCATCCTAAAACAGACCAAAAGCCCAAGAAATTATAATCATGAATAGGGACAGAACTAGGAGGAAAGTATTTGGAAATTTAAATTGAAATTCAGACTCCTGAGAAATTGAATGAGATTTATCTTCTGCAAAACTCTACTGCCCAACCTCTAGCATGAGAGCATCGGGTTTATTCACATGACCCATTCACTGTTTCCAAAGACACTTGGCCAGGGAGTAGAGTGGAGAAGGGGCATTATTCTACCTACTGCAGTTTACTCTCTGGCCTCCAAGACTCATAAACAAATACATTCACTCTATTCTAATTAGCCCATAGTCTAAACCCATTACACAATCAATACAACTACATTATATTATGATAAATTTGTCCATTATTTTATGTGACATTTAATTTAATTTAATTTAATTTAATTTAATTTAAGGTAGCTACTTTTCTCTTTAGCAACCAAACAATAACTGTTGACTGATGGAAGATGAGGCAGGATGAAGAGGAGAAAACATTTTTTTGGATTTTGAATTTAGGCTTTTCAAAGGATCATGAACTAAAACCATCTCTGGTTTTCTCCACAATATTGAGGTGTTTTATTGGAGTTATTTTCTTCTTACCTCCAAGAATATTTTGCACCCTGGCAGGTCCTGAACTCCTGCGGAGGGATCAATATGAGCCCTTGCAAAACTGTAGGAGCCATATCAGTTAAGAAACATGGAATCACCAAATCACTCCCTTCGATAAACACTTTGAAATTCAAAGAAGTTGAAGATAAACCACTGATCATCCAATGTTTAATTGACTGTAATTTCAGCTAATATGCTAACTTTAGATCAAATTTTGTGATTAAACAGTTTATTTTATGTATTGTTTATATTTGCCTGTCATTTTTTAAAATCTTTTTTCCTCTAATTCCACATTGCAGGGTACCTACCTATCTTGTCCCTTGGTTCTAATTCTCCACGGTCCTCTTCTTTTATTTATTTATTAAGTTGTCATATGAATTTTTGTTAATAAATATGTTTACAAGTAAACTTAGATCGAAGCTAATGGCTTTTCTAGTCTAGCAATACAGAAAAACATTGACAAATGCAGAAATGATATTGAGTAAAACTCTATTGAGTATTTAGAAAATACCTAGGTGGTTCCAAGTCAAAGAACAAGATGTATATAAAATCCAAAATGAGGAATATTTCTAACAGTACAGCTAAGTGTCCAAACGCATGCAGAAATTAGCATTATAAAAAATAGCTTACACTTTGGAAGCATTTTGTAGCTTACAAAGTGGTGAGCATAGTCATAATCTGTCACTAGTTCCCTCTGGACACTTTAGATTTAGAATTGATGGTTTTTTCTTCCCTTAAAGTCCCTCCTTGCTGGAAACTTCTGGAGAAAAAGCCCTCTTGACTATTTTGATGATTCTTTCCCTTTAGTCCTTGCTTAAAACTGATTATTTTAACCACAGGGTTCTGGTGGTCAACACATGACTTCTTTGTGTTGGACTAACTTTATCCTATGTAGTCCATTTGGAAAAAAATTCCTTTTAAAATGACCCCAGGCAGCTCCCACATAGAAATGCCTTTAACCCATGGGATTACTCATATTTTCGTACTCTATTATCAGTGGAAGCACAGTTCTTTCTTTTTCTCTGCTCTGTTTTCTCTAGGAGAAACACAAAGGCCCTCCAAATGATCCCCTTGAAAATCTTCTCACTTACATTGGTTAAGACAATGCTACTTGTTCTGGACAGTGGTATACTGGTGAAAATGTTTACCTTTTCCAGTCTTAGATGTTAAAATATCTTCTGCACTCTTTCATATTCTTTCTTCCCTTCTGTTATCAATACACAGACCACTTGTTATAGGAGACAGAACATGGTAGAAGATAATCTAGGTAGACAGACAATCCAGGTAGAAGCCTGGATTCTTGAGTCATCACTTGGAGAAAAATTGCCCAGGATAACCAGTTTATTATGAACATACACACTGGACTGTATGAATGAAAAATAAATTTTTAGTGCTTATTAGAGCATCTATCTACCCAAACTAATACAGATATATACACACAAGCAGAGTGATGCTATAAGAAAAACCTAAAATATATGGCTTTGACTTATATTACTCAGGCAGTGGGAGGCAAAATAACTGATAGTGAAGATATTAAAATGATTGAGTTATGCAGTGATGAAAGAGTTGGTAAAAAAAAAAAAAAACGTGCTTATTATACCTTCAAAGGTATATACTATGGGCCTGAGGACTTGTAGCTATACGTCAAGAAAATAAATAAAAGAAAATTATAAGTGTATACTTGTTTCTATTGGTTGTACCTAGCAAATATTTTATTTTACAAAAGATAAGCCTTATGAAAGAAATAAGTTTTTTGAAAGAAGAAAGAAAATAGAGGCAAGAATTTTAAATTCTTCCATGATTGAAAAATCTGACTAATTCTAGGCTTCAAACCATAAGACATGAAATTTTAAAAAGCTTTGAGTGAAAAGGTCTCAGTGAGACTTTTTAGTAGAATGGAGTAATTCAGCCTAATGGTACAACTCAGATTAATAGTATGCTCTTCTCACTCATTATTTTAGATAGCCTCAAGGTAGTTACAATTTAGTTGATAGAGAGAGAGAGATATGAGGAAAAGATAACAAAGAAATCAAGTAGAAATTCACCTAATTTCTCAAGAGCTTTTCCTATTTCTCATGTTCATAAATAACTGACTTCATATAGCTATCCAACAAATTTTATGAGGTAGATTATTGTGGTTTCAAAGAATAAATTCCATGTCCCTATGCCCATGGTGGACTCTGGAATATGATACTCTGGTTTAGAACATTTTCTGAAAGAATGTAGGCTATTTCACGTGTACTCACAGCAGCCAGAGTTTAGTCCACAGTATGTCAGATGAGGACAGAGTATGTGAGATGAGACAGTTCTTATTCTCTTGTTTGAAGAAGGCATGCTGCTATGGCAAGGCAGAGAAGTCATCCTGGTGGGTTTGTTCTATGGTTAGGATTTGCTAGAAATAGTTCTAACACACCTTGTAGCCTCTTTCACTTAGAATACAAGAAATGATTCCTGAGCCACTTTTTAGGTTGTGCCTGTACCTTTTTGCCTTTCACATTTTAAAAAACAATACTCTTCTTTAGAGAACAGTACACACTGCCATTTAAGCCCTGTTCCTCTCTCAACACAATGGAAGGCTACTGGAGATGGCTTTTCAGGACTCTGTGTACAAAAGGATCAGCTTAAAATGACAAAGGGAGAGAATAAAGATAAAAACTGAATAAAAGGAGAATCTTTTCAACCAAGAGAGTCGGAGATGAAGATTACTGTTCTGGAATTTTAATGAACTGGTTTTATCACTAACCCCAGAAAATGTCAAATTTCACATTTGTATGGAAATGGTAGAATACACTCATGCTTGTTAGCAGCAGTTTATCACACTGAGACTGCTGTGCTATTGAGCTCTCTCCTCTCCTTTCTCTCCCTGCCCCCTTTGTCTGTGTCTGTCTGTCTGTCTATCTACCTACCTACACACACACACACACACACACACACACACACACACACACAAAACCCTTCCCCCCCACACCACAACCAGTAGTGTCAGATTGCATTACTTCATCTGAAGCCTGACACCTGACTGCAGGGTTGAAAAATATGACCTAGCTAGGCTTAAGAAGAGGTCCTGTGCTAAATTAATACAAATATGACCAGCTAAAGACCCAAGATGTCATGCATATTTGAACAAAGATTTAACATTTTTATGTTTAAGTACACCCAATAAAAGCAGTTCAGTGACTCTTTTAAGCCATCATCAAAGAAGACATTGAATAAGTTGAACTATCCATTGCCTATTCTCAAATAGCCTGTGGAGCCTTACTGTATAATAATACCAATATTAATAAAAATACAAGTAGAAACTGTACCAGTAACTAGCTCTGGGCTTCAGATCAGTTAACAGTGGATCACCACATTAGTCTCCCTCTTTCAGTCGAGACACCTCTTATCTTTCATTCTCTCCCCAAGTCTTTCCTTTAATGTCTTGTTTTGGGTTTTTTTTTTTCATTCTTTGAAGTCTTCTTAATGAAAATTATACAAGCGTAATAAGGATGTTAAGAAGGGCAGGATGTTAAACCTGAAAGTGTTGAAAGCTTATTTAACATATGCCTGGACGTTTGCATTTTATCCAGACAAAAAGTAGCAGTACTGATAGCTACAGGTAAAAGCAGATCATTCATTAATATTTTGCCATTTCAAGAGCTTAAATGTCATGCTACTAAGGCAGTCTCCATTGTATTACAATGGCAGTGTTAATTATGATCAGTGTTTTCTCTAAACAGTGTGTTGTAATCCCAGGTAAAGTTCTCTATCAGCTGAGGAGGGAAAGAAACCAGAGTGAGGCAACAGTCCCTAGGAATCTGAGGATAATGGCGTCCCTTCTGATAAGGTAACTAGTGAGATAAACCTGAGTGACTCAGAAACCTCAAGGAAGATGTGAACAAAGCTACAAAGCAGTCCATCCAGGTCCATTAAGATGAAGACCATTAAAATAACATTATGCTTAAAGAATAAAAGTATGCTGTTCTCAGGCTAGTCCCAACAGCCACCACACTCCAAGGAACAAAGATTGTGGCTTACAAATGGCCATTCAAATTACTCAAAGACAATGAAGTCTCCACTCGTTAATAAGAACATTACTCTGAGATATCTGACTAAAACAGACCTAGAATTAAAAAACAAAAATAAACAAATAAAAAAATTACACTAAAATCTATAAAAAGTCAACAGAAAAGCAACATCCCTCAACCTTGATCTTAAATGATAAGTTCAGAATGTGATGACGTACTACTGAAAGAGTCACAAAGATGTAGTAATGGGTTAAGGTTAAGAGCCTACGTGCTAATCGCCATGTCTCGCTTCTGGACACCTGCTTGCTTGAAAAGTTATTGTTTGACTATTACCCCTGGGAACCTAACAGTTGCCCATGGGAACCTAACAGTTACCCATGGGAACCTAACATTTTAACAGTACGCTTTCTGCTTCTGTACCCCCGCTTGCACAACCCACCTTTAGATTGACAGGTAGAGAATAGAAGAAATATTAGACCTTTGTGATTTAGACAGAATGAAGAATGAGATTTTGGGCTTAAAACCCTTGTACCTTTATGTTTCGGGGCTGCTCCTTTGGAAAGACAGCCGCTGGCTAATAAACTGCCTCTAATATCAGAGCACTCAGGTTGAGTCTGGTTATTCCGGTCACAACAAGAATACTAGAATGGAAAGGACTTTCAAATTTATCTAAGTCATAAGTGATTTGCTTAAAGATGTAAGGAAAATCAAGCCTAGAATCTATGCCTCTTAATTTGTAAGCCAAATATTTTCACTATAGCATGCTGATTCTTCTGGGTTAGAAATAAAATCAATCTTGACTTCATGCCTGCCTACAGACAAATGAGGGGTACTTTAGGGGCACAAAAGGGCCTTAGTCCTTCAATGGTATAACTCTTCTTCACTCATATACCTAAATGCTTCAGGATACTGGGATTCAGTGTGGTTAAGGGTCAAAGGGAGTCTGTGGGTGGTGGGAAAAGCCCACCATACAAAAAATGCAAGATCTGCCAAAACCAAATCTGTGCTCCACCCTCCCACTATCCATTCCCAAATGTATGTAAGGTATAGAAAGGTTTCTAATATAACAGTGTCTTAACAATCACTATCCAAATTTTATAGTCCCCTTTGGGTCTCCAATAACAAAAACTTTGACATTTTTAATATACATCAAATTAATTGCATTTACCTCTGTAATTCACCTGGGAGTTACAAAAGAGTACACTAGAGCATTAGAACGCCTATTTTCTCAGGGGCTGTACAGGCCCAAAGCCTTCTTCTGAACTCAAACACCAACATTTTCCAGTCCTACTCTCATTACTGTAACAATTTAGAGTATATAGTATTTGCTTACAGAGCATAATATTTTTATTAGTGCTCAACTGAGCTAAGACATCTCTATGAGGGGATTTCAGGAACCTAGGACCCTAGCAATATGCCTCTCAATGTCATCTCTATGCTCCTTGAACATATTTTCATGGTATATTCCACTAAATAGCTCCTGCAGTAAATTTAAGCATTTAAGAACAGTTTTTCTGTGTTATCATTGGTTCTTTCTTGCCTTCTTATTAGTCCAGATCTCTTTTGTCTGGCAAACTGAATTTCTCACGTTACTACAAGACTCTTCTCTTTCCCATAAACCAACCCCAAACAAAAGGGGCTAATTATTGATCTCCTAATGAAATATCAATATACCTCAAAGTGGCTGGGTGATTCTAGTTTACGAGAAATATAAAAATAAAACAAAACAAAACAAAGACTCTTGGATTCTGATCTTAAAAAGGGAGGAAAAAATAGTTTAGAGAGAAGCAAAGAATACAGAGTAAGAATATTTTGTGCTAAGAAAAGCACAACTGAGGCAGCTCACACCAAAAGAAAGGAAGAGCAGATTTCTCAGGAAGATAAAAGGCCATGAACTGACAGTGGCCTGCCCTTAAGACTTAAACCCAAATATCCAGACAGAGATCTTACGAAAATATGCAGACAGAGTGACCTTTCAAGTGGAAAAAGCTAAAATTCATCTTTGATCCCTGTGCCTTTTAGCTACTTACTCATGTAGATCTCTGACCTGGTTAAATATAATTTATACTTCAATCCAGCCTTCCTGAGTCTGAGAATAATAACATTATGACCTGCTAGAAAATGGGGCTTAGGAAGTTGTAGTACAAGATACAATGCTGAACTTCACTTAAAAAACAAACAGAGCTTAAATCTTTAGAGAATGGAAGGGAGATTAGCTGTCAGATTCTTCTAAGGTAACGGCATAAATAAAGGCAAAATGGGTTGTCTCTTGCCCATAAGGCATAGATATTGACCAAAGTTGAAAGCCGAGGCTGAAGATGCAATGAAGTTAGTAGCCGATTCCAATGAATGTTTAAGAAAACTTTTATAACATATCAAAAAAAAAAAAAAAAGAACTGTGTTCATTAATGTCAGTGGTTACTGAGTAGCAATGAGTTGTTTTATTCTACTCTCTTTGGAGTGTGAAATACTGACTTTTTTTTTTAATGTTAATCTCTTTACTAAGAAAGTGCTGTACCTGTCTGCTATTAACTGGCTATTTTGAGCACTACAATATTAATGGGTCTTATGCAACAAAGGAGTAGAAAGAGAACATGGAAATTTTCATTATTTTTCTTAGAAGCTTAGCGTAATAAATGGACCATTTCACTAAAAGGGTGGGCATTAAAAATATGAGATGGGAGATACATAATGACACAAAATACTGCAAAGCAAATGTAAAAATTCCTATTTTTTTTAAAAAAATTAGAATTATAAATTGGATAGAAAGGGTCAGAAGACAAAAATGTTCATTTTCAGATCTTAAAATCCAAGAAGAAAAAAATATTTCTTTGTAAACTAAGCCAGCCATGAAGATTGACACTACTAAATAAAATTTAGAAAATTTAATCAATTTTGAGAATAAATAAATTTATAAAATAAAAATTAATTTAGAAATTGACATTTCTAAAACAAATACATTGAGTGGGAGTAGTAGATATATTTTAGATATATTTTTATTTTTGCATGTTTTCTCTAATTCTTATCCATAGATATACAAATATTAAGGAGTCATACAGGCTATTTTTATTTATGCTTTCTCCCCATATTTATTACCAGACATTATTCTACATTCCTTCATTGTTGTCATTAGTACTGCTTTATTTGTAGTACAAAATTCCATTATATTGATATATTATAATTTATGCAACCGTCCTACAAATAAAGTATCTTCTGAATTATGAATGGTTATTAAACCCTTGAAAAGAGTAAAGATTTGGGTTTATTTCAGGGTTTTCAGTGTGGGCATGGGGCAGGTTTTCCTGGAGATGAGGACAAGCTTCTGTGAACAATCTATTCTAATAAGTCTTAGAGAAGTCCCAGACTGCTGAGAGTTTGTGTTCCATCTGTTTTTCTATCACTTAGCTTGTCTCAGGGACACTTGTGTGACCAAAATCATTTGTAAGTTTTGTTGCAAATAACCTATTACTCATATTAAAGTCTGAAATTTTGGGAAATCCTTCTTTAAAAAAGTAAATAAGAGCAGATATAAGATTATCTAATAATGATGCCTTGAAAACCACTCCAGTGTGTAGTTTGAATGGGAAAGAAAGGTGTGCATACACTCAGAAAGTGTTGCATATATGAATGTCATTTCACACACAACATAACAACAACAACAAAGATTTTTAGAAAATGGACAACACTACCTTGAATTTTTGCCCTGGTGTTGAACTAATGTATATCTCATGGGATTGCCAGTTTCTAGGATCTGCAGTGTTTCCTATGCATAGCTCTAGAGAAAGACCTCACTGCCACAATCAAGAGCAGAAAAAAAGCACAGTGTGCCTTAGGTAGTCGCCAGAACCTTCAGTAAGTTTAGGAATAAGAAATGAAAGAACATGGTTGGAGACACCATGAAAACAAAGGTTCTTTTGTAGCACTGGCTAGATACATCTTTCTTTCAAATGGTCAATTGTAGAAAAAAAAAAAGCATTAGCATAAGAAAACATTAAAATGTGGAGGTGGTTCCCAAATTTGACAAAACACTGGAATTGTTTGTAAGGTTTTTGTTTGTTCGCTTGTTCTTATTTGTTTGTTTGTTTGTTGTTTTTTAGTCCCAATGTCTGGATCCCTAAAACAGAGATTCTTAATTGGTCTGGGGTCAGACCTGGGCATTAGGATGTTTAGAACCTCCACAGAGATGCTATTGTGCAGCAAAAATTGAAAAACACTGAGATACTGGACCTAATAAGTTAGTAGCAGCATTAACAGGACCAGGTCCCTGACCTTTAACAGTCAAGGTATTTCTGTGCCTTGAGATCTATGAGAAAATTAATGCTTCTAAATCTGAAGTTGTAACTAAAGTTCAAAATGTAACAGAGCCTTTTGGGTGAAATATCCATCAGGGAAGACTGCTGTTTCAGAAAGGTTGAGTCCTAAAATTGATTACTTGAGATATCTAAAAATAGTTTTTAATTTAGGTTTCTCCAAGTTTTTTCCTTTGATTTCATAGGGGAGGTAAAAAAATCATTTTTCCCTTCACCCTCCCAGATTCTCCAGCCAGAACCCTGTAAATTAGACTGATGAAAGACTTAACAAGAGAAAAACAGAAGTTTATTAAAATGTACATCACACATATACATGACAGCACTCCTTGAGTAACTCAAAGGGGTGATTAGAACTTAGGCATTTTAACAAAAGAATAATACATTTTTTAGACAAGTGAAAAGACAAAGGAAAAGGACTTTGAGCTTCTAAGTGTGACAAACTGTGGGAAGGCAAATGTATGGGGAAATTAATATTAGGTAATGGGCTGGTATAGCAAGGTGTGTTATGTAAATTCCTCTGGTGCTCTATCTGGGCTGATAAGAGTGTAAAATTATCTCTGATGATTAACTTCTGTCCTTCCTGGTAGAAGGGTATGGGAAGACACCTTTACAAATGTGGGTTCTGCTTTTAAGCAAATAGATGAAGGACAGAGAGCTTTTCTTATTATCTGCTTCTTCTCAAATACCTCTACCTCAAAATAATCTTTATGCCAAAGTGACATATTTTGGGCTGTCGTATTCTGCTACCTTTAAATTTCTTGTCTCTCATTGCTCTTAAATGGTACAATATCTAAAGCCATTCTTTTAATTTTGCTCTGAATTCCAACAGAGTAAGCAATGAGACAATTAAAACCCTAGTTTCAAAAAACACAATGAAGTGTTTGTTTGTTTTTATGTCTGTTTGTTTATGTCTGTTTTGTTTGTTTGTTTTTATGAAAATAAGGCAAAGGGAAGATTTCCCATTCTTTTCATATCATACTGGAGCATGAACTAACAAATCCATTTATTGATTTTTTAATTATGTCAGGGACATAACAGTGTTTGGATTGCTATTTATTATTTATTAGAACCAAGATTCTATGAAGTTACATATTAAGTTATAGATTTTTGTCTGGTGAAAATACAAACTATTTATTTCTAGCAGAGAAAGATTGTCTCAAAGGACATTAACAAGTTTGGGCTCTAACTTAGTAAATTTATCTCAGTATAACTTACCTGATGGATTCGCTAACTACTTTTCTTCTAATTATCTTTTGAACCAGACTTATCATTATACTTGTTTCCTTGATAATGAATTAATCTTTGTCACATTTACTCTATATTTTATGGAAGTCAAGATTTAATTTTAAATCTTATATAAACTAACTGTTATCCTTTAACAGTTAGTGTCTTTTTTCTTTAATGTTTCTTCTATTGCTACAACTCCTCCAATTCAGTGTAAATACAGCATTATCTGAGCCACAGTTGCAGAGGGAGTAAAAATACAAGACAATAGAAAGTTCAAAATGTAACAAAAAGAAATACAATACTGTGCCTCTAGTTATTCTAACATGTTTCACACTCAAATGTGCAGAAATATATATATATTTTTTAACTGACCTCAACTGCTCACAAACCTACATTACCTCTCAGGAGCTGCAAACAATCTTGACACTTCAAGTTCACAGAGTATCTTGCAATTGAACACAATCTTTTTGGAAATTGCTCAGTCTGTTTAAGATTTAAACTCAGTCAATTCAAAATTCAATCACCATAACAAGGTCATTCTCAAGTCTCAAGCACCTTCTCACTCCTCTCCTGCAGGGCTCATATGGAATAAAAGAAAAACTTATCTCATACCATGGATGTAAGGAAGGCATTTCTAGTCCAAATCTGAGACCTCAGTGTACTCGGTTCAGTTCATCACTGATATAAATGATCCTGTCAAAGGTTTTAACAGCATATCAAAGACCTTACTATAAAAGATTTAAGGTCCACTCTTTGTCCTGACCTCAGCACTCATGTAACTTCTGAGTCAGACCAGTGTTACGTTTATCCTACTGGGATATACAAGAATTTCTGAATCTCTTCCTCTCTAAACTTAAGCTCTGGGGAAACAGTAGTATTAATCCAGAATTTTGCTCCACCTAAACACTTCAATCAAGATTGGAAGTCAGTTTCTCCAAGAGTCATGGGTGGAAGGGCATAAGGACCTGTTGTCCTTGAACTTCTTTAGTGTTTCTCCAACCTCAAGATAGTGACCACAAGGACAAACCTCAGTATTCTTGCTTTCCTGTCTCTCTCTCTCTAGTTTCTTTTCTGGCCCCAAATGGGCTTCTATCACTTCTCTTCTTAGCAAAAATACTATTCTCTCTTATATCTATTTTTTCTTTTGTGTTAATTTTTATAAAATCTTAGTTCTGAACCCTCAGTTTCAACTCCTTAGAACCCAAACATTTTTTCTTTCATTCAAAGCCTAGCTCTTATATACATTGGAATCTTGGCTTCCAAACAACTTTATTTGAAATATATTCTAAGCACATATATCAGAAGGTGAAAAAACAGGAAAACAAACAAACAAACAAACAAAACAGTTTTGTTAGGTAGCTAGACAGACATGAGTGACAGGGGAACAAAGGAATAGGGGCCCAGTCTAGAGACCACCCAGAGAACATCCTGTTGGTAGGTAGAGAATACCTCTTACATCCCTAGAGACAAAGGACAGAATGGCCATTGTCTTAGCTGCTTTAATCTGGCCATAGACACCTGTGCAGAAGGTACTACCCTAATTTGCCCACAATCTAATTCTCATTATATTGTCATTATAATAATATGTTTATACCTGGAAGTTCATGAATCTAATTATAAGAGACTGAATTCTGGGTAAACACATGTGCACTAGGCAGATTTAAATAGCAGCCAAGTGTCAATCAAAATGACCTTACTTGCCAATCACCTAAGAATGCCTTCGAAACCACTCATCATGGCCAAAAAATATAATTCAGTGATTTTGCTTCTGGATTAAAAACAGTGGTCCTCCTTAGAGTGTACCTTGTCTTTCTAAAATATACTTTTAATAAATCTTTGCTAAATCTCACTGACATGTAATTCTTCACTGCACCAATGAAGAATAACAGGAAAAATGCTAACTACATTTCTGCACCTTAATCCCCATCCCACCTTTGGGGCGACACCAAAATTCAAATTGCCTCCAATAGTAACAGTGTCATCTTCGTTTTCATGTGGATTTAATCTTTCCCAGACTCAATAGATTATAATCTTAAAACAAGAATTACCTGGAAAAACTTTTTTTAGGTATTTGAAGATATGTTATTTGATCTGTGACAGTCTAATATAAATGAGGTTTACCTCATTTATGTGTAAAAAACTTGCATACTAGTATAAATGAAAAGGGAGGTTCTGTGGAAAGTAACCTCATAGAATAATCTGATCATAAGTTTTTAACTGGGCAGGTCATGGTGGGTAGTCATGCCCCAGGAATATAAGGTTTTAGTAAAAGGTTTATCTTTGCCTTAAGGAAGCCCTGTCCATTCTTTCCATGCATCTAGTTTAACACACCTTTGAAATAAGTGGTAACCACTCTCAAGAGAGCACATAATCTTGTTAATTATCTTGTGATCCCATCACCACCCTGCTTTCTTCCACCTCCGGGTAATCTTCCTTACGTGCCCTCTTTCATTCCAAATACGTAAAAGAAGCTGCAAACCATTAATCTGTGAGACATTTGAGATCTTGGTCCCCAGCATATGTTGTCAGTTTGGCTCAAATAAACTTATAAAAATTCTCTACAGATTTGGGCATGTCTTATATCGACCACAGTAAAAATTGTGAAGACTAAGTTACATACTCTCTCTTTTCCTTTTTCTCTCCTTCTGATCTTTGTGTTTTGACATCTTTTTCTATTCAGTTACCTGCCAGTGTCCATGGTTTCCCCCTGTTCCCAATATTAGAGGTGGCCCTCAGCCACCATAGAGCATTAAATTAGTGAAAACATTAATTAACAGCAGAACTCAAGATTAAGAGAGTTATTATACTTGAAAAAAAAAGCTATAGTTTTAGGAGCACAGTCCAATTTTAAAATTATAAGAAGTATTAATTTACTAAAATAAAAAAGTATTGAATAAAATAATATCAATAAACATATCATGTGTATTAAATTAGTAATAAGCTCAGTCTTATTAACATATATTTCCCTTTGTTGTTTATGAAAGAAATTTAAGAATCTCCACTTTTTATAATATCAAACTCATGTAACAAGATGTAAAATTTTTGTTTTCATCATAATTCTAGTTAGCAAAGAATTATATGCAACTGAGAAATGCTTACATATTCCAGGTGATATCCCAAGGTGGCCTTAATATAGCTGATAACATGATGCATATGGTGTTGAGAAAGGGAGAGACAGAAAGCTCTCATCAACTTTTATCATTCTTCTATAACATGTCTCACTTTCTTACCACCTAAAGCTGATGCTGTCTTTTAAGGCACAGACCGATCTGCTTGGCTGTCTTTATTATCCCCATATCTCCTATATAAATTTCTGCCTTTGTCTTCTGTGAATATTCTTTAATCATAGTAATCTTTCTATCCCCAATCCAGAACTCTCACTTTTACTATTTATTTTTAACATTCATACTTCATATTCATACATACTAGGGCCAAAATTTTTTTAGGTTGCTGAAATGAAAACAGTAAATTTGTTTACTAAAATTTTTTATGTTTCTTACAATAAACCAAGTAAAGGTTATTATGTTCCTCTGCTGAATAGAAGTTTATGAATACATTGTAAATGTCTAAAAGAAAATTTTTATTTTGTAAGAAAAACAATTATAGTAGCTGGGCATACTTTCCTAGAAATTTAGAAGTTGGCTGTGATTAGGGCCCAATAGAAAGAAAGGTAAACCTAAAATACAAATGCTAGGTGCTATAAGACATATGTAGTCTTGCCATTCACTTGATAGATTCTTCACATAAATATCTTTACCAGGCACGATGGAGTAGGATTAATTGGGTCCTCCAAAGATCAATACTCCAGGCGTTCATCATTGGGTCTGTCCCGTATTAAACTGGGACAGGGCCTATATGACCAATAGGATGAGGGAGAAGTGATGCTGCATGACTTTTGAAGTCAGATCATAAAAGTTCCTGCAGTTTCTGTCCTGAAATCTTGGGAACACACTCTTTGGTTGCTGTGAGCCACTATTTAAGAAGTCACACTACCCTGAAACTGCCATGTCAGCAAGGCTCCTAAGATTTAGACAGATTGTTACATAGCAATAGAGAACTAGATCACTATTAATATAACTGTAAGAAACCTTCCAAATGTACTATATCTCTAAATACAATTCATTATACTATCTACATTGGTTTCTTCAGTTAGCTCCGGCTTGTACCTTTTATGACTCAGTTAACCACTGCTACATAAATTTATTCTTGTACCTTTCTTTTTATAATTTTTTTAATGGTAAATTAGTTTTAGAACTGTAAGCAAATGGGTCTGTCAATGAAAGTGGTGTTTATATTGATTCGTGAATTAAGGGAAGAGAGTACCCTTAGCTGACTGAGTGCTTGGAAAAAAAGTGGTATGAGTTATGTGGTTTAAGAGAACATGGCAGGTTTCAGAAATACAATCAGTTAAATATGGCCAGAAGGAAGGAGAAGTGAGCAGGAGATGACACTACATACCTAGACTTTCCCGCTATGAAAGTGATCTAACTTTAACCTAGCAGCATGGAGAATCTATTGAAACAATTTAAATACCAAGTTATATCATTACATTAGCACTTTAGAAAGATAACTTGGAAAATAGTAGAACAAAATAATGGGTTAATCACATGCTACAAGATCCCCACCCCAACTTACAAGCACTACAAATTCTAACAAAGGAAAGACAGTTAATAAATATTGCCATTAATTTCATGGAAAACAGAAAGTTTTAGTAAAGGATACTCAGGTTGTCTCCAATTCCCTGCCACCCAAGTAATGGTATAATAAACATCTTCATATAAATCCCCATATGGATTAATATTCTAACTCTAATTCCAATATGTGGATTATATATATATATATATATATATATATATATATATATATATATATATATAATCACCAAGCAGTTCTCCAGCACCAAGAGGGAGTCTACAATTCAACTTAATTCTGACACTATCTACCTGAAGAAAGCTTCAGATAACACAAGTTAAAAGTTCAGTCCTATAAAACTGTCCCCATTCCTCCCAACTTCAGACTTTAACTACAAATCCAGTTGTCACCTGTGCTTCTGACTCATCAGCTGTAGATTGGAGATTCCAACAACCCCTTCCTCAGCTTTGGTTAATTTGCTAGAGCTGATCACAGAGCTCAAAGAAACATATTACTTAATAGATTACCAATTTATTATTAAAGCATACAACTCAGAAACAGCCAGATGGGAAAGATGCATAAGGTAAGGTATGCAGAGAGGACTAAGAACTTCTATGCCCTTTCCAGGCACACAAGTCTCCCAAATCTCCATGTATTCTCAAACCCAGAAGCTCTCTGAACCCTATCCTTTTGGGTTTTTATGGAGGCTTCATTACAGAGGCAAGATTGATTAAAATATTGGCCATTGGTGCTCAAACTTAATCTCCAGTCCCTCTCCCCTCCCTGGAGGTTAACAGCGTAGGACAGAAAGTTCCAACTCACTAATCACAGATTGGTTCCACTGGCAACCAGCCCCCATCCTTAGGTTACCAAAGGGCTTTCCAAAAGTCACCTCATTAACATAACAAAAGATAACTTTATCACTTTCATCACAAAAAATCCCAAGAATTTCAATAGCTCTGTGCCAGAAATGGAGACAAAAACCAAATATGTATTTATTATAATTCACAATATCAAAGGACCTAGATCACATTTTTTTTATTTTCATAAATTAAAAAAATTTAATTCTAAGCCCCATTTTTCTTTTCAACTCTAGTGGTATCCAACCAAAATCATTCTTCACTCATCTAATAAACTCTCTGGAACTTATAGAAGCCCTTCTTGATCATGATTTATCATCAGTCAGTTTACATTAATCACCCATTAGAAACCCAAAAGTTCCATGTGCCGTGGCATCATCCATTGATAACCTAGTTTTTTTTCAAGTGGACTATCACAGGTTAGATTTTTCAAAAAGTTAAGGCAAAGATATGAATGAAAAATGTTTATTGGAAAGACTAAACTTTTTTTTTTTTTTTTTTTTTACATTTCACTGAAAACATTTTATTGGCCTTTAGGATAGAAACAGAAATGTATTTGCCAGAAAGGATGATCCCATCATACTTCTGCTGGAACCAGTGCATGGCCTCCTCTTTGCTGATTCTGTGTTTGGTCCCAGTGCAACTTGTCCTGCGTTTCTTGTCTGCAATGCTGAAACGTGGCCTATAAAAAAAAGAAAAAAAGAAAGAAAGAAATAGAAAACGTATTGGACAGAAGGAATCATGAGACAGTAATGCAGAACTGACAAATTTTCTACTAGACCAATCAGGAGCTCCAGAGCAAAGGTTGTCTACAAGAAAAGGACAGCATATAACAGGATAAAATAGTTGAGCCTTTGTACAGGTTTTGCTCAGTCATTGCCTTGGGCTGCCCAGAGAACACATACTTGGCTCAAAAGCTAAGGCAGACCTTGAAGGAGCTAAGATCTGAGTCTCACATATTTTGTCTCCTAACTCTGCTGTTTAACATTGATCAGGGCCAGTTATCCCCAACAAGATGCTGACTTCCCTTCTTACCTGGTGGTCCCTGGACAGAAGAATCCCAAATTACCCAGGCAGCAGATAGGGCCTGTATTTTAGTGAAAAACTTGCTGTTCTCCACTATCAGTGAGAGGGGCAGATGGTGCTGTTATGATGAAGATTAATAATTTCTTATTTTATATATGATGTAAAATTATTTCAATCAAGTATCAAAATTATTTAATAATAACTATACATTTTACTCATAAAATTTTATAGTTTCATAAATTACTTTTAGATTTATTATCTTCTATTTTCTTATGATGTTAACAATTTTATAAAGTAAAATATCATCCTTATTTTACAAATGTAAAAACAGATTTTAAGTTATGGCTGAGCTTCAAAAAAATTTTATTTACAAAAACAGGAGTGGGGGTGGGCCAGATATGGCCCATAGGCCATAGTTGGCCAATTCCTTCTCTAGACCAGTGTTCTTCAAGTGAGCATTTGTATTTGGCACTTACCAAGTGGTCTATTGGCATACATAAAAGAAAATGTTAGAACTGCTATTGGTACTTGTTTTTATATATAAAAAAAGGCAGATAGCTTTATAAATATATATAATTTATAAATTTATATGTAAAAATTAGGGTGTGTGTGGTCAATAAAATCCAGGTGTCAACAGGGCCATATTTCCTGGGATACCTATAGAAGAGAATCCATTCTTGTTCTTCCTAGCTTCTGGTGACACTTGTTAATCTTTGACATTCCTTGGCTTACAGCTGCATCACTTTAATCTCTGCCTCCGTCCTCATATGGTATTGTTCTTGTAACAGTGCAAATCTTCACCTCTTTCTCCTGGATTTAAATTGAACTTGGGCTCACTTGCTTTTTTTTTTTCCTTATCCTTCTGCATATGACCACTGTCTTAATCATTAAATCATTGGGTCAGCATCAAACAAAGCCTCAGGTTTGTTAACCACAGAAACAGAGTTTCTGTCACACTAAAGGTAATATCTTGCAGCTCCACACCCATGAAGGTGACACATCTGACTGGCATCACCTTAAAACCAGGCAGAACTATGCCATGATTGACATCAGAACCTGACGCTTCCTGCCCTAGCCCCAACCAATCAGTAGAACCTATGACCCCAACTTCCTCAGCTACCATAACAATTGAGTTTTCTCCAAAATAACCTATCTTCCAGAGGCCACGGAGAGCCAGATCTCCAAGCACGAGCTCACTATGGTCTCCAGGCTTGGTGCCATTTTCTTAAATAAACCTCTACTTCTTTGCTGCAAACTCTTGTCTGTGTCTCTTTTAGCTTTGATGCATGCAAGCAATACAAACTCCTTGAGTTCAGTAACATTCCTCAATGTATTTGAGTTTTCAGATGGCATTTTTCTCTTCATATAAGGCCTCCAGTTGTATTGGATTAGGACCCAATTTAGTGACCTCATTTTAACTTGATGACATCTTCAAAGACACTACTTTCAAATAAGGTCACAGTCATAGGTAGTGGGGGTTAGAATTTCAACATATCTTTTAGGGGATACAATTCAACCCAATATACCACCAAGAAGAGGAGGTCTTTAGGACTGGGAAATAAAGGTAATCTGTTGGCCACTCAAAAGAGTGAAAATCTGGCTCTTTGCACTAAAGTGGATTGTATGGTACACTTAGGAAGCTGAGCCCTATTTGTATGTTGTTATGTGCCACTGTTCTTCTGACCAGCTTACAATGACCCTTTGAAGCTCCCGAGGTCTATTAATCATCCCTAGCTCAGGACGTCTTAATATACCTCAATCCCACTTTCTGTCTCTGAACCTCTCGTGAATGTTGGGTCTCTAACTCTCTCATGCAGGATTCTCATACAATATGTATGTATTCAATTTAGTTATTTTTTCTTGCTAATCTGTCTCGTGTCTATTTGATTATTAGATCAGCCAGAATAACCTTGAGAATAGAAGAAAGTTTGTTTTCCCCCCACAACCTCTTTAAATTAAGGATCTCAAGATATGGTCATTCAGGATTTGGAGTGGGCTTCAATCAGATGACAGTTGTCCTTATAAGAGAATAGCAGAAGGAGATTTGAGACAGAGACAAAAAAGGGAAGGCTTTATGAAGGCCTTACAGAGGCAGAGATTGGAGTTATGCTGCCCTAAGACAAATGACACTTGGATTCACCAGAAGCTGGAAAGAATCTCCTCTATGAGGAGGAAAAAAAAAAGGTTCTATGGAAAGTAACTTCACAGGGTAATCATAAATCCCTAACTAGGCATGTCATAGTGGATAGTCATGTCCCAGGCATATTACTTCATTACTAAAAGGCTTATCTTTGCCTTATGCAAGCCCAATGTTTCTGTGCATCTGGTTTAACAAACCTTTGAAATAAGTGGTAACCACCCTCAAGAGAGAATATAATCTTGTTAACTATCCTGTGATCCCATTCCCACCTTGCTTTTTTCTACCTCCACATAATCTTCCTTAGTTCCCTCCTCAATTTCAAATGTATAAAAGAAGTTGCAAAACTGTTATTCTGCAGAGCATTTGAGATCTTACTGCCCGGCATGTGTTGTCAGTTTGGCTCAAATAAACTCATAATAATTCTTTACAGATTTGGACATTTCTTACATCAACACCTAGATCCTTCAGATGGACGGTGACCTTGCTGACACATTGATTTCAGACTTCTGACCTTCAGAACGGTGGAAGAACAAATTTCTGTTGTTTCAAAAGCCACCAGATTTGTGGTTCTTTGTTATGGCAACACCAGGAAACTAATACACGTGGTGTGGTTTTATTTTGTTTCATTTTAAATAATAGACTAAATTTGAAATAGTTACATCAAAAAGTATAAAAGAAGCACTTAAATAGGTAGAATTGTTATCTTTGTGACAATGAAGTTTTTCTTATCACAGAAAGCTCTGCCTCAATTAGGTCTAAACAAGAAAGATTGCAGTTGAAGATATGTAATTAGGATGAGAGGGTACTTAGAGAAAGAGCCAGTTTTAAAGAAAGAAACATTAAAATTAAGACTTTAAAGAATTTTGAGACAAGAAATATAGTCATAAAACTTTGATCAAGAAGATAGGGGGTGGATACACGTTCATGACACTGAGATTTGTGCTATTAATAGAGAATACTAATCATGTAGGTTTTGAATATGAATAAGCCCATTTTGGGAAGTTTAAAGAGATTCTTTTTATCAAATGTACAATGTTAAACAGTATAAAAGGGAATGCTTTTGGCATAACTGTACAATGAGAATTTTTTTTCCATTCAGTCATGTTAAACATAAGCAAGATTTGGGGTGGAGAAAATTAATGATTTACATAAAATAAGATTTGAGCGTGAAGATTTAAAAAGTCATATTTCAAAGAACAAGTTTTATTTGAAGCCAGTTACAGAGACAAAAAGTAAAACATAACTGTGCAAGGATAGTATGTCAGGAGGCAAAAAGCAATATTCAAAGTATTCAAAGGAAATAAGCAGAACATGGACAATGGGAACAAAGAAAGTTCTTGACCAGAGCCTAGCACATTTGCCCTCACAATATTTCAGGTCTCAAAGACCTGCATGCTGGCTTATGCAAAACAAACAAACAAACAAACAAATAAAAAAACGACTAGATATTGACTTACTTGTTTTCTCAGTGCAGAAAAACACCAGTTAGAAAAATATAATGATTATCTACCAAAAGAAGAAACACAAAATGGACTCAATGAATTAAATCTTTATCCCTTTTTTTCAATCACAACTACAGAGACCAAAAGAGTGAGAAATGGGAGGGGGAGGCACAAAGGGAAGAATGATAAGATCTATCACTGAAGGTCTGAGCATAGAGCTTTATCTTGTTATTCATAAATGAAGGAGAGAGAAATGTCATGTGGCTGGAAATATAATTTCTTGAGGGGCAAAGTGAAATATTAAAAGATTTTCCCATTGCAAATAAGACAATTAAAACTATTCAATTTGACAAAGCTCTGGACCCAATTGGATTATACCATAATTCATGAGGAGAAAAAAAAAATAGTAGCAAGGGAAATAGAGAAGCCTTTGGCAAAACTGTTTGATAGCTCAATAGGAAAAGAAGAAAGGGAGAAAGTGCATTTGAGTTACTAATAAGCATTCTTAAATTTAGCAAGAGAAAATCATTAAAATAACTAGTTTTTCCAACTTCAGTTATTAAGCACAAGAATAAAGATTCACTCAAATGTATGCATTTGTGATTAACCTAAGAGAATTGGTTCAAATTTAGGAATTTAAAATTTATTTTTATTCAGATTTTAGAAAATGTCTTAAAATTTTACTAGCATGTCACCCACTAATAATAAAAGCTTACTAATGAACAAAGCACCCCAAATCATTTTGGATAATAGAACTAATGATACTGTACATCACAAGCTGATAAAAAAAAAGGGAGCCAGCACATATAGTCTTGCTTTAAAACTTCATTTTTTAAAAAAGAAACATTCCCCCCCCAAAAAAAAAACCCTCATAATTATTGATACAACTAGTACATTTTTTAATGGAGTAAGATATAAATATTAATCACACATCTTAACTCTATGCATAGATCATTCCTTCTTCAGCCTTGCCGCAGTTCCTGATTGGTGCCCTCAAGGATTCTGTGTTACTCCCTGTGATGCTGCAGGAACAAAATCCCAGCCTTATCCTAGCTTTCTATGCCTCTACA
Source organism: Macroglossus sobrinus (assembly GCA_004027375.1). Classification (NCBI taxonomy): domain Eukaryota; kingdom Metazoa; phylum Chordata; class Mammalia; order Chiroptera; family Pteropodidae; genus Macroglossus; species Macroglossus sobrinus. Next base: position 1,055,970 of record PVKZ01000213.1, read on the forward strand.
ATTGTTGAATCCAGTAGGCACATAGAGCAATAGGAGCTTTATGGAAGTTCTCCCCAAAAGCCCTGTCTTTGTGTTTCTTCTGTGTGGTTTGTCTCACCCAGACCTCAAAGGTCTCCCTGTTTCCTAGCATGGAAATTCTGAACACTTCAAAAGCATTTATGTGTGTGACTGCAGCATTCTCAAGAGAATTTTTGGTACATCTTGGGCAAAGCACGGGTAGCCACATAAAGCCAGGCCTACCATGATCAGCTATTCTGTCCAGTTAAAAAGGAGAATAAGAGTAGAAACCTAAAAAAATGCCATAGATTGTTTAAAAAAACAAAAAACAAAAACATAGAGCCAAATCTACCAGATAATTTAAAGAAGTCAAACAAACCCAAAGGAAAATGCATTTAAGGGTCCCTCTCTTCAAATCAGAACTGTTTTAAAAATAGTGCCATCTGCAGTGAGCTACTAGGTGAGAGACATCCAAGGGTATATGACCCTTTTTAAAGAGAGAAAAACAGGGGCTCAGTAGACACACCTGTAAAGCCTCCTGGAAGTCAGTAGTGCTTTGATTTTCTAATTCAAAAATAAGATCATGCTCAGACACTGTGCATGAACAACTATTACTATGTTACCTACTTAGTGTACTTTTGCCAATAACCTGAGTAGGTGGTTGAAGCTCCTCAAAGAAAATTTACAACTTCTCTTTACCTTTTACATTTTAGAAATTTCATACAAAAGAGCAGAAAATTGAATTTTGACTCTAGAAAGAATTGCATATATCTTACCTTAGCATTTACTTATTATTGAGGACTACTCAAGGAATGTTTTATAAAACATATTGCTGCATTGTTACATTTATAAATATATAATTGGCATCAACAGTGAACTAAGTTGTTGTTTTTTTTAAATTTGACTTAAGCAAAAAACAGGTGTATCAATCCTATTAAATTAAATTATGCTGCAATAACCAACAACCTTAAAATCTCAGTAGCTTAAATATAATAGGGATTTACTTTTTATGCACAAAAAGGTCTCCTATAGTGCTGGATGACTCTCTGGGGCAACAGTCCTTCAGGCAGTAACTCAGAGATCTTGGACAAATGGTGTTGTCCCATTCACCAGCTTTTCAATGTGAAATACCCAGCTGCTGTGAAGAGGAGTTGTGTCAGGAAAAAAGAGAACTGGAGGATTGTGCAGTTCTTCTATCTTTTGTCCCAGCAGTGAAAGACATCTCTTCCAACTCTCACTGTTTGAGCAAATCTAGCCATATAACCCAACTAACTGCAATATGGCTGAGTGAATAGAATGTTGGGGTCATTTATCTCAGCCACAATAAAATAAAGAAAGTGGAAGAATAAGGAAATTACCTGTGGTTCAAGGAACAAACAGCCATTTAGGTGAGGCAAACTCATTGAGAGGCTGATATCATGGAGGATGCTGTGAATTTAGAAATAATAATAATCACTAACATTTATTAAATGCTTGCAAAGTATCATATGTTGTTCTATTTTGCCTATATTAATTCATTCTCTCCTTATAACAATTATATGACAAGAGTATATTATCATCCACATATTCCAATAAGAAATGTGAAACAGAGAGGCAGATTAATTCAACCAAGTTTATATAGCTAGCAAGAGGCAGAGCCAGATTTTGAACCCAAGCAATCTGGTACCTGAGCCCACTCTCTCAATTGGCATTGATGAGGTAGAAGAAAAAAAAACTTCAATTACATTGAATTCTATTTGGATTCATTTTTAATTTATCTCGTGTACAAAGTGATATGTAGTAGAAAGAAATGAACTTTGTGTCAGAAGACCTAAGCTCCAGTCCCGACTTCAGTAGAGATAGATATGCTGTTGAACAAAATACTTAACTTACTTAACCTTACAGCTCCAAATAACAAATGGGGCTCATGGTAGGATAGAATTCTTGCCCATAAAATTAAAATGATAAATGTGGCATACATTTTATAAACTCTAAAATTCCATCAAATGATGTTTTGTATAGAAACACTCAACGAGATAGGTATAATTTTACTCTACTGACAGCATCTTTAATTTTATTGTCCAGTTATTTTTCTATCTCACCTTTCTAGCAAATTTGAAACCCAAATCAATCCAACTGTTTATTCTTTCCACTTCTGAACCAAATTTCTGAGTGCTGCTAGAGAAAAAACATATAACGCCAAACTGTGTTGCTTCTACAAATTCAAAGTTTTTAACCCCAGCTGGGCATCTGTGCTTCTCAGCAGTTTTAGATTTCCTTGTTCAGCTCCCTCTACTACTCTCCAAAGAAGCTATGTCTATGCCTTTTACATTTTTACCAAATTTCTATTTTATAGTGTCTGTCCAGACACCCAGTAGATAACCTGACTTATTTCATAAAGGTAATTAAGAATTTCTTAAAATCTGACACAAGACCTTTATATAAACTTGTCCTTTTCTCCCCTCCTCCTGTGAAAGAAGTACATTGTCCCATCCAATCCCTATCTGTACAAGGCTAACATATCCATTGTCCTCTGCTTATCATTCCTTCTTAGATTCTCATGAACTTAAGCCCATCAATTATCTACTATTATTTTCTAGACCATTCACCTCTCTATGTCTAAATACTTTCTTACCAGGGAATTTAGTTGTGATCAGGTATCTCCCCCTACTTCATCCCCTTCTCCAGTTACTACTTCATCTCCTCTCTCAAAATTAAGCTTCTTAAAATAATTGTCTCTATTTCCTCACTTAGCATAGTTCCGCAGTCTAGCACAATATGGCTTTACCACATCATCTCACTGTAGCTGCTTCGGCCTAGATCAATCTCTCTCTCTCTCTCTCTCTCTCTCTCTCTCTCTCTCTCTCTCTCTCTCTCTCTCACACACACACACACACACACACACACACACACACACACATGCACAAACACACAACCTCTTGTTTATAAATATAATAGGTCATTTGCAGTTTTTTGTTTACTTATCTGTAGCATTTGATACTTAGGAATATTCTTTCTTTCCTTAAAAGCTCTCTTCACATGATCTTCAGGACATTGCATTTTCTCCTTGTTCTCTCTTCCTCTTTGGCTTCTCCACCCAGTCAGCTTTGGAGAACAAACTTATTTTGCTCATTCCTTGTACTTTCATGTTCTTATCAGAATTCCTTTTTTTTTTTTTTTTTTTTTTACTTTTCCTATCCTCTTCTCAGTTGATAACTTCAAATAAACATATGATTTCAGATATAAAATTTTGGCTGATAATTTTCAAATCAATTCTTCTAGCTCAAATCTTTCTCTTGGGCTCCAAACCATGTATCCTACCATCTACTGAATGTTCCTCTTGGATGCCCCACAAGAACTTCATACTCAACGTGTCCCAAGCATTCATTGAGCTGTGACTATCTGGCTTTTCTGTGCTATATGTCTGGACTAATGAGATAAAAGATAAGGAGCCTGCACCTCCAGGCTCCTTTAAAATAATTTATATATTGAATGATAATAGCTATAATGGAGGCATGCTCCATGTGTGCTATCAGATTACAGGTATTACCCTCCAAAATAAGAATGAAAATGTTTTAAACAGATATCTCATTTTAAAATCAATACCTGGGGGCATATCAAGTACACTTCAAAATTGTTATATGTTCAGTCAACTGAAATTTAGGAGCAGCGTTTCAGTCTTCTCCTTTAGAAGTAAATCACGGTAAGAGACAGCATCATCAACATGAAAGATTTGATTAGGAACATTCTGGGAAGCCCATGACACTTGTGCTCCAAACACATTTGGAGAAAAGACATAGCAAGTAAAGAATATTAGAGATTTCTGTTTTTCAAGTACATCATCAGTCTAACCTCCAAAAACCACTCTATTCTTTAAAGAAATATACTTTAATCAAAACCAGAAAAAATTTATCAACCAAGTTGCCATATATCTTTTCATATAAAATTTATATATAAGACCTCATGTGAGTATAAATTACATATCTGTTTCAGGATTTCATATATGTATATAAGTATATTTTTTATATATTTATATAACATTATTATATATTATATTATTCAGGAGCACATATACATATATTTTTATATATGTGTATATGTAATATTAAATATATTATCAATTTATAAGTAGTCATTCTACAATTAAAGCTATGGAAATTTTTAATATTTTACTGGTAAAAATTATAAGTAGTGCAAACACAGACCTTGCCTAAATGTTGAGCTATAATCTTAAAACTTAAAGATGCAATTGAGAGAGTTCAAATATCTATCTTTTTTTCTCCTTTATCTGGATAGAACATTTACTACTGAAGATTTACCTCCCTTTAGACTTATACTTCTGCCTACATTGATTTAATCTGCCCTTTGTTAACAGTATTAGTATATTGACATTTTAAAGTTCGGAGAAAAAGAACTATTGAGTTGATTTACAAAGATGCTACATCAGCAAGAAGAATGAGCATCCCTTAGCCTCCTATTTGACTAATCTCTCCCTCCTTTTCTTCACATTTTTCTACAGATGCAGAAAATTCTAATGGCTAAAAGTTTCCCTGGCCTCAGACTTTCTCTTTAACCATTCCCCAAGCTAGATTAAATACATTTGGAAGAAAATAAAGTCAATCTTAAATTCTCTGCCAGTAACCCTTACAGTCCATCTTTAAACTTTTCCTTAAGAAGTACCCTTTGTTTTAAAGAGTCTTCCTTCATTCTCTAACAAAACTTTCATTTTTATGACTATCAAGAACTCTCCTTAGCCAATACCATGAGAAAAATCTGACATACTAACACACACAATGTCATAGTAACTGAGCCAATCCCCTCCAAAAAAGTAGCAATAGTAACTATTATGGAGGGCTTCATGAACTAGGGACTCAGCTCTTTAATGTCTTAAAACAGCGTAGGCTTAAAACAGCAAAGCAGGCACAATGAACTCTTTTCACAATTGAAGAGCCTCAGGGGAGTTAAGAGACTATCCAAGGGTAGTGCTGGGATCCTAATACAGGCAAATCTGACTCTAAGATATGAGCTCCTTCCATTACATTTTAACAGGAAAAAAAATGGTTTTACTAAATATTCTTGGATTTTACAATGGAAATTCAGATTGTGTAAAGAGACTTTTTCTTGCTTTTGTGTGAGTGTTGTGCACGCGCACACGCTTATGTGTAGGGGAAATGCCTTGAATGAGCAAGTACATTCCCTGAAGATGAGGACACTACCTTTGGTCAAAAGTCAGTCTTTCCTAAATCTAATAGACTGGATATCAGAATGAAATGTGAAGGCAACGATATCTTCTCTTTCTTGAATTGTGAGAGATCAATTATTTTTTATAAAAATCAATTACAAAAGTTAAATGATGGCATTCATGAACAAGATGTGCATGTAAGTAAGGCGTTATCAAAAGTAGGAACCACAGAGCAGTGCACAGGCATGACTGCTTCACCTCTCCAGGTGTTATCTCACATTCACCTCTGCTCTCAGTGGTTAAAGTACCTGAGTCGTCAGACAGACCCTGTTGTGCACTATGACTGCTAATGATGAGATAGGGCTGCAAGGGCTTTCACGTCGAGTTTCATTTGTTTTGGGAAAGCATATAAGAAGGAATTCTCAGATCAATGCAGATATTTATTATACAAACATTTTAATACGGCCCTATAAAATCTCAGTGAAAAATGCTATATCAGATCTTGAGATCATAAAGAAAAACTTATTTTTAAAAAAAGGTTATCAGGCTCTTTCCTGCTATACCTTTCTTATTTTTAATTAGTAGGTAAGAAGAAAAAATGCACAGAAAATAATGTATGTTTACAAAATTAAAAATATATTTGAATACTTTCCTCTCAGGGACAGTATGACCTTGAATAAATGGTGTGGAAAGACTGGTCTCGGGAAGAGCACCAGTGGGTGAGAGGCATAATAGCTCCTATTGTTGAGAATACACTATGAGCTGGCCACTGTGTCCCGTGCCTTATTTCATTCCATCTTCACAAGTACTGTATGACATAGGTAGTAATAGTTTCATTTGACGGATGAGGAAATCAAAACTCAGAGAAGTCCCATCGCTGGCCTAAGGAGAACATAGGTCCAACTTTTAACAATAGCTGATGTGCTCAACTTGATCACTCCTTCATTTGCACTTCCAGGAAATTTTTTATATCATTACCTGTATAACGATATCAACTGTACAGTGTATGTATGTGTGCATATATGTATATATGTATGTATCTATATGAAGAGATATAAATGCAATATTATATAAAATATATACTATATTATATGTTATATATTATATAATTACAATTATTATATATATAATTAATTGCTTGTTAATTAATATAATTAAGTATATTAATATATAAATCTATGATGTAAACAAACTAATTATGTCATTACATCTAGCTAATCATTATGGTCTCCAGAAAGCTCTTTTTTTTCTTTGTCTTAAAGAAAAAACAAGTAATAGAGGTGTTAAAGCAAGACCAAATTATGACTCGTGCATTCAGAAAGAATGAAAGAGAACAGAAAAGGGAATCGCTTTCTCACTATGTGAATTTTTGTTGTTTGATGTTGTATCCCAAAATCCTGAAGTCGTTGCTCCAAACGCCAATGATAAGTGGGAAGCATGGCGTTATGATGGTCTTCAAGAGAAAGTCAGACACACTGAGGGTTAAGAGAAAGAAAAAAAACACAAACTCTTCCCAATATAAAGTAGAAAGGTATGATCCCAATAAAAGCACCTTAGCTTTTTGGCAGACACAGAGCAGCATGGTTTGGGATAATAGTGGTAGACTCCAAAATACATAGGTTGTGTATGAGCCAAAATTTTAGAATATAAAGAAATTTTAGATAGGAAAGAAGAAAAGGGCATTCTACATTGGTGAAACATGAGTGAAGTAAAAGAAAAGAAAATCATAAGACAGGAAGAGGAGACCTGCCTTACAAGATCAGAAGAGACTAGTGTGCATGTTGAAGAGAAAACAGGTTAAGATCATCAGTACAGTGTCAGATAATAGAGGATATTATGGTTAAGGCAGAAGATTTAAATGTGACTTGACAGGTATTAGAAAGCCAATCAGGTTTATTAGCATATGGCTATTTAGCGGTCTTCATTTACTTAGTCCCCACAATTGCCCTGTGAGGAAGATTAGAATATGAATACTTTATATACAATCGGGCTAAGTGTGGCAGACAGAATTGTTGGCCCCAAAGATGTCCACATGCTAATCCCTGGAATCTGTGATTATGTTATGTTAAGTGGCAATATACCTTGTAATTATATTTACTTTGCAAATGTAATTAAGGTTATAGACCTTAAAACAGAGAAATTATCTTGGGTTATCCCACTGGGCCCAATCTAACTTCCTGAGTCCCAAAAACAGACAACTTTCTCAAGTTGGAAGCAGAGAAGTTGTGGCACAAGAGGAAGCCAAAGAGATTCCAATCACAAGAAGGACCTGATGCACCATTGCTGGCTCTAAGGTGTAGGAGCCCATGTACAAGGACTAAAGAGAAGCCTCTCAAGCTAAGGATACCACCAGCCATCAGGCAACAAAGAAACGGTACCTCAATCCTACAACCACAGGATTCTGCCAATAACCTGAATGGGCAAGGAGTTGATTCTTTCCAGAACTTTCCAATAAGTCCAGCCAGCTGACACTTTGATTTTAGATTTCTCAGACCTGAAGCAGAGAAATCAGATGAGCCTGAGAAATCAGTTTGTATCCAAAGAACTGCAAGATAATAAATCTGCATTGTTTTAAGCCACTAAATTGGTAGTATTTGTTAGGACAGCAACAGAAACGTAACGTATGTAGGTTACACAACTCCCCTAAGATTATCTAGCTGATAAAGGGCCAAATTATAACTCAAACTCAGATACATCAAACTTCACAACTCACATTTTTAACCGTTATGCTATCATGTTCTAGGTGAACAAAATCACAAAAGCTGTATTCAAGACACAGAAGACAATTTTCCACAAGGTGTGCAACAGGGGAACCGCATGACTCAGACAGACTTCTTCCACTCCTGAGAGTAAGAACTTTGTCTCCTTTCCCTTTTGTGTCTTACCTTAGTAAGCAGGAAACAAATAAACAAACAAATAAACAAACAAACAAAAAAGTGAGTTTTCTACAGCTCATCATTTTAAGGAAATTTTTTTAATTATAAACTTAATTTTAGAGTCTCCTAGCCCAATTAAGCTTGAGGGAAGCATAATAATGCTTGCTAATTTTCACTGCAAGAGCAAGCAGATCTAGAAGAGTCAAGAGCAGTTTTCCTTAGAATAAAAATCAAATTTATCATGTAGAGTTACAGTAACAGCAATGGCTAAATCAAAACTCACAAATTTCAGTAATAGGATTTTTAAAAATTTAAGCTCATGAATGCTTTAAACTTTTCCAGCATCACACTGTTAGCACATAGTGAACTGGGACTTAAACCAAAGTTCCTCACCTCTAGACCCCTTACTATTTCTATGGGCATCAAGCTGTAGCACTGAGAAAAAGAAAGTATAATTGTTCAATGACTTCACAGGGTTGCCTTAATAATCAAGTGAAACTTCATGACAGAACAGGTTGTACAAAGATGAACCTGTCATCAAATATGCAACGTAAACTTGCCTCAAAATTGGCCTCATTCAATGAACACCATCAGGCTGTGATCCTATGGGGCCATCCATTCATTTTGCAGTGTTACTTCTAAACCAGGATCACAAACTGTTTTAGTTTTAGCATCCAATTTTCATTTTAAAGTGATTAAAACCTATGTGCCTCTTAATAGTGAAACATAATATACATGGTGAATAAGTACAGTGGGAAAAGAAGCAGGAGGGTTGGGGGATGGCTTTCCTTTTTTAAATCCTGGTCCTCTTCCAACCTTGCTCACATTTAACAGAGCCAGCTCCTCTTCAGGGACCATGGCTCTGAAGCGGACAGCAGGCACACACATCCAACTAAGATCATTGGGAGCAGCTGTTCAGCCAACTGTTTATCCTTTCCTGGGGCTCCTTGCTCAGAATAATAAATGGTATGGATAAATGAAAAACGCTGCCCTAGCACTTCTGAGATGTGCTGAATTGTAGCAGATTAAAAGCAACTAAACTGTTGGAGTCAACTCTCCAGAGAAAATACAACTCCCAGCCCTAGAAAATGGAGATCATTATAAAAGCAAAGCCAGAGAAACTCTCCTGGTCAAATAAACAATGGTATTTGATACATATGTTTTGTGAACTTTTGCTAAACAGAAGTGGAATAATTTCTTATTTACTGTTGCTGTCTCAGCAAGTGACATATAGGAAGGGAACTGAGGAGATGGAAATTTCTAGAAAACAGAATTGGATTGAATGCATGATTAATGCTGCAGACTCTGGAGCAGGTTCTCAGCCCAGAGAAGAAAAAGGTAAGTCAGAAAGTATTATTCCGAGCTTGCCCTTCTATCCTGGGCCATCATCCAGCCTTTCCTGTTTTTGCTGTGAACAGTTCCATGCATCAAGTGTCCTCAAACATTTTTTCAGGCAACCTTTAACTCAAAAAATACTGAAGATTCGCAAAGAGCTTTCATTTATGTTGGTGATATAAATTTATGCTTAGCATTAGAAATTATAATACTTTGTATATTTATTTATTTATTCATTTAAAATACTAATACTAAATAAAAATGTATATTTATGGGAAAAATATATATTTTCCCAAGCAAAAATAGCAAGACGAGTGACACTGGTTTACATTTTTGCAAATCTTTTTACTATCCAGCATTATAGTAGACAACAAGATTCTCATATCTGCTTCTACATTCAGTCTGCTGCAAAATCACATGTCATGTAGCCTCTAGAACACTCCACTGTATACTCATGAGATGAGAGCCATAGTTACAAATAATGTCTTAGTATTACAATAATAATAGTAGTTTTAACTTCATGGACTCCTGAAAGAGTTGTTGGAACCCCCAGGTGTTCCTGAACTGTGCTTTGAGAACCACTGTCCTATGCTTTACCTTTAATCTGATTCTGGAATCAGAATTTTGTTAAGCCATGAGTCCCTTCTGGACCTACAAATTCATTTGTGCAATGTTAGAGTTCCAGAAAATTACAGCTAGAAAGAACCTGGTGACCTAGTCCAGATTTTTTCACTTATTAAGTAAATTATTTGCCATGTGCTATGCACTGTTCTAGCACTACATATACAGAAATGAATAAAATAGTTAAACATTAAAGACAGAGGGAATTTGAAAATAAATAAGCAAGAAAAAAATCAAGATAAACTCAGATAGTAGTACTCTAACTATAACAAAATGTCAAGGTTATCAAGTTACTCTTAGGTTTGGAGTTGTTCAGACAGATTTTGTGACTTTTTCAAGGTTATGCACAGCTAGTTAGTAAGAATGAAGAACAGAATGTAGTACTATTAATTATTAAGGCTGATAATTTAGGATATTGCATAGTGCAGATGGCTTTTCTAATTATTAGAAATTCATAAGAAGTTATTTTTGTTGGTGTTTTAATCTAAATTATTGCACTTGACTTTTCTCATATGACCTTTCATCAGGTAATTAACCCATACTTCTTTTAGGTTGCCTCAAATCCTGTATAAAAACAAAAACAAGACAGAACTAAATATTGCAAATTTTGAATATTATATTAGAATTATGTTAGGGAAGAAAAATCTTATAACGTAGACCTATATGCCCACAAAATCACTCTCAGAAAATAGTTTGATATATATCTATATTTATATCTATCATCTATATCTATATCTACATCTATCTATATCTATATCTATATATATCTATATCTATATCTATATCTATCTATATCTATATCTATCTACATATATATATATATATATATATATATATATATATATATAATTGGCTCAAAAAAGGTATCTCCCACAATTACTTTGTTTCTTCATGATCCCATCTCCCCCAGCAATCCCACCCTGAAGATTCTTTCTGTGTGTGTGCATTCTTCAATGTTTTATGATAGTATAACACTCACACAGAAAATTACATAGTTAGCCCAATGAATTTTCCCAAACTAAACACTCCCAAATAAATAGCACTTAGATTGTGAAGCAGAAGCCCATTACCAGCATCCCAGAGGCTCCCTTTATACTTTCTTCCAGAAGATACCACTCAGTAATGGTGAACAATACCCTGGATTCTAACAGCAAGCATTATTGCTTCTGTACTTTATGTAAATGAAGTAATATAGCATGTACTCTTTTGTATCTGGCTTCATAAGCTCAACATTTTATTAATGACATGCATTCGTATTATGACATGATTGTAGATCACTTATTTTTATTGTTCTAAACACGAATCTCATTTTGTATGTATATCATAATTTATCCATTCAGAAACACATTTGGATAGCTTCCAGTTTGGGGTTATTACAAATAACTTTGCTATGAGCACTCTTAACTCATGTCTTTTAGTAGACATATGTATATATTTAGTTATATGTATATGCATATATATAACTATTTGTATATATGATGCATAAAACTAAATATATGTATTAAATCTATTCATCTATTAAAATACTGGTTTTTTGTTCATAGGATATACTTATGTTCATCCTTATTAAATATCATCAATTAGTTTCCAATGTGGTTATTCCAATTTATATTTTCACCAGCAGAATATGAGATTTCAGAAAATCTCATTTATTTCCTATTAAAATTGGAAAAGCTTGTCTACTATTTTCTCAGGGCCATATTCTCCACTATTGCGTTCTGTAAATAAATCAATAAATAATTTTTAATGGCTATAAAACCCACCACATTGACCATTCTAGAGGTACTAATCTCCTAATATAGAGTTACTTATTGTCACATATCTTAACTTTCCCCAAAATCTTAAATAAGAGATGTCAAATATTAATCAGCAAGCCAGTAGTAAAAGGTCTTTAGCTTCTAGTTCCCAACTCATATGGTCAGATATCCTGTCACTCTGCAAAAATGTAAGCCAGGTTCAGGCACCTGGCATCACAACAGAGGTATTGCACTGGAGCTACCCAATCCAGCCTGGACCCTTGTACTCAGTGTGGCCCTCAGACAAACAACACTTGCATCACCTGAGCAATGCTAGCAATACAGAATCTCAGCATGCCACTTCATACCTACTGAATTTGAATCTACATTTAGCAAGATTCTCATTATAATTTAAGAAGCACTGTACTACAGAAGAGTTGTACTGCAAGGAGAAGCCGCAGATGCCAAATTTCAATGATCATGAATTAGTAGAGCTTGTGGGGCAGTCCACTGCCTAGCCACAGACATCTACAAAAAGCCAATTTGTTCATCCCATCTTTTTGCCTCATGCTTGAATTAAGTTGTTAGTGACCAAAGAGAAGACCAGAGTTTATTGGGACAGCATTCTGTCTCACATACATATCATTCATTTTAAGTAATTGGGATCACTTAAAGTTTTATATGTGGCATTTAAAAATACTTAACATTAAATCATAAAGTTTTTTTCTTGGATAGTATCATTCTGGTTATTTTCATGAGAATAGATTCCTAGAAATAGAATTACAATGTCAAAGTAGAGAAATATTTTAAATGCTTTTAATATATAATATCAAATTGCTTTCCAGAAAGGTTTAAAAAAATTTAATTATAGCAACACTATATGAAAATGTCTGTATCACAGTATTATGAGCATAATCATTATTATTCACTTTTAAAGTTAAAAGTAGATGCCCAACACAGTTGTATATGTGTTTGCTAACTAGCGGATTTGAGCATTTTCATATACAGCTGATTCTCATTATTCAGGGTAGTTATCCTCTTATTTGGTAAATCTAGCTAAACTATTGTCAATTTTGCTATCTTTTTCAAAACCCAACTCTTGATTTCATTGATTTTTTCAACTACTTTCATCTATTTCATCTATTTCTGCTTTGATCTTTGTTATCTCCCTTCTGCTAACTTTGGGTTTAGTTTGTTCTGCTTTTTCTTGTTCCTTAAAGTATAAAGTTAAGTTATTTATTTGAGATCTTTCTTCTTAATGTAAACATTTCTGCTATAAACATCCCTCTTAGCACTGCTCTTGTTGCATCCCACAAATTTTGTTATGTTGTGTTTCTATTTTTGTTTGTTTCAGTACAGTATATATTTTTTATTTACCTTTTGATTTCATTTTTGATCCATTGGTTGTCCACAAGTGCGATGTTTAATTTCTACATATTTGTGAATTTTCCATTGATACCTGTGTGGTCCTTGGTGAGCACCACAGTGGGTGTACAGAGCTGCAAGGGCTGTTGGAGTTCTCAGCAGCACCTCAAAATCCAGCAGCTAGGGACCACAGCAAGTAGCAGTAGTGTCTGGAGCTGGTGATATGCGCACGGTGGGCTGTGAGGGCTAGCTGTAGATCCCTTGTAGTGGCAATGGCCAGTTGCAAGCACATATGTGGTGGTGGGGGGTGCAGGGCAGGCACCAAGTTCCAGGGTCAACTGAATGTTCACTGGTAACTCTAGGGGCCTTAGATGTTAGTTTGCATTACCATGGCTGCTGAGTTTCACCTTAGTCACAGAGCAGTGAAGACCAAAGATAGAACAGTGATGGCCAATGGTTGGGCTCAGGTCAAGGGCATGCAGGTACACCACTGGAGGGACTAGCTATTAGTGAGTATAGTGGTGCAAGCCAATTATAGAAGGTAGAATCTTATTTAAGACCACAAGCAGCTGCAGAGACCCTTGTATCCCTTGGAATAATCTCCTCTATGCTTGGACACAGCAGTGAAGACTCGTGATGGGAATTTGGCCAGAGGCATGCAGGCTGAGAGAGCATGCACATGGAGGTAGGGTCAGCCATGGGTTGGCATCTTACACTTGCACAGCTACAGAGGCCTAGATTGAAAGCCAGGATGGTTCCTGGGCTCCAGCAGGAATCAGGTGGGAAGGCATGGAGAGGAACTCAGGCAGCTGTCATTAGCCAATTAGAATTCCTGTGGTGTGAAAGATGGTGAAGTCTGCAGTGGGTCCATGGTATCTGTGCTAGCTGTTGGTTCTTCCAGTGGAAAAAGCTGCGGGGTCATCTACAGAGAATGTCACTGGGCACTGTAGTCATTCCCACTTAATGGCTAACATTGATAGCTCCTGCTTTACTTCCTTGTTCCTAGCTATATTTATAGGTCTCAGAGCTTCCAGTCTCTGGGTCAGCTAAAACCAAACTGTATAGATCCCTTTTGCAGTGTGCTGAATGGCTGAGAAAGCTGATTTCTCACCTTTCCTTCCTCTCCTGGAGAAAGAAAGTCTTTCTAACTGGGGAGTTCCCTGTTGGTGCTGAAAAATGCTGGCTTAGGGGATGGGATGATGCAAGCAAATGAAGTCTTTCTTTCCTTTTTTGTACAGTTATTATCGAGTTTTTTGTTCTTTTATGTTGATGAAATCTCTTAAGTGGACTACAAAGCCCTCCCAGAGCTGTTTTTATTCATGTAGGTCTGTCTAAGTGTGGATCTTTGTGGGGAGAGTAGTCTGCAGTCTTCTACTCTGCCCTTTTGGTGAGATCTGTTCTAAATATTTTAATTCATAAATTAATAATAATTTTTAGCTAGAAAATTATGCTAAGTAAGCCTGTACCTTAGGCTAATAATCAGTGTTAATATTTCTGCCTTGTTCTCCTCATGGTTTTCCTCAGCCTTTGAAAATCTCTACCTTGAATAGCATTTCCATTAGCTACAATTTATATTTCATTTTATGGTGCTAGTCTCTTATCAGAAAGGCTAAACAGAATGTATAACCTACTCTTTTAACTGAATACTTCCCTTCCTAACACATATAGGGTTAGCACCATTTGTTGTGCCTTTTTTTTACATGTATTTGATCTCTCCCTTTTACATGTATTTGATCTCTTTCCCAACTATTGTTTTCTCATTATAGTACTCTAAAACCTATTATGTGGGATCTCCCATAGTGAAAAATATCAGTAATTTCAGAGAATGCCAAAAAAGTCAACTGTTCAGAAAGATCTTATCTACTGTCATACAACCTAGCCATAATGTTTGCTTAAGCCTCACGCTCATGAAGAGCTTCCACAGCTACCACACCTAAGCTCTGTGTGTTTGCTCAAGTCTCTTGTGCACTAACTCAGGGTCCATAAGAAAACAGACACCCACCATTGAACTCAGTGCCTTAAGCTGTGTCACTACACAAGTTAAATACAGCATAGAGGTTCAGTTTCCCAGTTTAGCTATAATCATAAAAGGCCGAATTGAAGAATGAAAAACCAGCTTTATTGCAAACCATCAAGATTTAATTTCACATAGCCTGGTCTGCACAAAAACTTCAATCTCTAAGTTTTATTGTACTCCCTAGATCCCAGTATTTTTCTATTCCTCAAGGTTCACCAAATGCACTAACTATTGAATTATGAGAAGGCCTAGTAAATAGACTGAACTGCAAGCAAGATGAGAACTTAGACAAGAGAGGAAGGCACTGCAATATGGGAGAGTATGGTAGAGCCCAGTGGGTCTGCTTATCACCACCCTCACACTTTCCAAGGAGGTCTGAGCCTCATATCAGCCCACCTCAAGACGACTCTGTCTGGGAAACAAACACGCTCTCATCTTTGCTTTATTATGGTCTGGGGTAGAGAGAGATAGAGAATGATGTTTAAATAATTAAATCTGCCAAAAATGAATAATTGTTGCTCATCATCTACACAAATACTTCTACCTTGGCAGGGAGGAATGAAGGATGGAACAAGAAGCCAGAAGTACTCCGGAAAAGAGAGGTATACAAGAGAGGTGCTCCTCCTTTAACACTAGCCTGATATGTTTATTACAGAAAGTAATGACATAATGATGGAAGATACTGAAATATGGTAAAAATTCAAATTCTGTGAAGATGAAGATGATGAACATGTTCATGATGATGATGATGATGATGGTGGTGATGATATCATTACTGACTAGATTAAGAGATGGAAAATCTGGTAGAGAGGTAGAGAAGTTACTTGCAATCTAGAGTAAACTCATATTCACTTTCTCCTTTCCCCCACTCTAAGTGTAAGAGCCTACAAAAAAATAAAAGATTATAGAAGAATCGTAATATTACTCACCTTGGCAAGTAAAATATGGATTATATAATTGGCTTTTTTATGGAGGTTTTTATTGTATCAACAGTAATCTCAGGGCTTCTTAAAAACTCAGTGGATTAGGGCTCTTCTCTATGACTGACCTTTCCTTTTGGAAGCCAAGGTCCCACAGATATGCACCTGGGAGCAATGTCTCTACACAGTATTTTGATCTGAGTGTGAAAAGTATAAAATATACTGCTTGGGAATGTGAAAATAAGTCCAAAGATATCCAAAAGGTAAAGATCAGGACTTTCGGGGATCAAAAGTTATTGGGAGGTTACTCTTTTTGTATAGAATTTGGATTCATAACACAAGACTTGTGAAGAAAAAGAAAAATAGTTGAGAGTGAGTATGTTCTGCCATTATCTTGAATTTCTTTCAGAACTAAGGAATTTTGACCAAACCAGATCCCACAAGAAAAGAAAGGAGGCAGTTAAAGGTCACGATGTAGAAGAGACCAAAATGACCAGAATCTGCCATTGAAAATATTTTCTGAAGGGACATTACCAAAGCCATGGTGAATTTAGGAGAAAGAGGAGAAAGGAGAATGGTGGAGCTATTCATTTGTATGTCTGGTAATAAAACTCTGGGTGCCTAAAAAAAAAACAAATCTTTTTTTTTATGTGTGTGTGTGTGTGTGTGTGTGTGTGTGTGTGTGTGTGTGTGTGTGTTTAAAAAGCTGCTCACTATTATTAGGCCTCTAGATGATAGCAGTTCCTCCTATAGCTGAAGCACTCTTACCTATTAAGGAATTCAAGTCTATTATAGTTTACTCATTACTGTTGTCTCTTGAGATTCATGTTATTTAGGCTACAGACACAAAAACATTTTTATACTTCTACTTACCCTGCAGGTATCATGTTTTAGGATCTGTCTAGAATCAGGAAAGACTGCCTTATCTGTTTGTTCATATTTTAATGTCTTTAATTGTAATTATATAGAAATTTTAGAACACTGTGAATAAGAAGTACCAAATAACTTTAGATGTCTTCTTATTCCCTGTCAAATATGCCCCAATACTTTCTTTTCTGCCAGTAATTGGAAAAATGCAATCCAGATCTCTAAACTGAGAGATGCTACAAGAAATTTCAGTGTGTGAGAAACAATTTACTGCTCCAGGAAAGCTGAGGGTGTATTCTCACTCTGTTTTCTAATATTTCCCATGGAAGAAATGAAATCTATTTGTAGCCTCCTTCAGTTTAATCCCATTAGATTCCCTGCAGGTTAATCCTAATAATGTGTATACAAAATGAACTTCTTTTCTGTCAGGATAAATAGGGTCAGGGCTAAGCCACTTTAACTAAAACAACCAAAAATGTAATGGGTTGAAAAAGATTTTTTTCTTACTTGGACAAATGTGAAGAGTCTTAGTTGGCAGGGTGGTTCTGCTCCAGATGGCCACTCAAAGATATGGATTTCTCCCTCTCATTCCTTCGCTATTTCAGACTGTTGTTCATTTCTGCATGCTTGAAATTGGATTGTAAGCATGTCCATTATCTAGCTCACTAGAACTAGAAAGAGAAAAATATCAAAAGCAACAATTTCGTTTTAAGCAAGTAATGCTGAAGTTGAAACATATATAGTTGTAAGATTTTCATGTTTTACTTAAAGATGTAAACTACTGAACATTTAATGAATAAATTATATTAATTCCACTACCTCTTCCAGAAAATAGAAGAGGAACAACATTTCTCAACTAATTTTGTGAAATTTTCATTACTCTAATACCAAAGACAAGTACATTACAAGAAAACTCTAGAGCAATATCCCACATGAATATAGACATAATAATTCTTGACACAATATTAACAAATCCAAATACAGCATTATATACAAAAAAAAGAAGAATCACATCACAATCAAGTGGGATTCATCTAAGAAAGCAAGATAGGTTTTAGCATTCAAAACTTAGTCAATGTAATCTACCATATTAAAAGACTTAGAAATAGACTGAGAAAACTTATATTGACATCTCGATAGATACAGAAAAAAAAATTTTATAAAATTCAACATCCATTTTTGATTTAAAAAACTCTTAGCAAACTAAAAATACAAGATAACCTAATAAAGTGCATTTACCAAAAAAAATAATAAAACGTCTAATACTTAATGATGAAAGATGGAATACTTTCCACCTAAGAACTGAAAAAAGGCAAGGATGTTTTCTCTCACTTCTGCTATTAAATACCATACTGTAAGTCCTAGCCAATACAATAAGATAATAAACATTTTAAAAAGGATAAAGTTTGGGGGGAAAGAGATAAAACTGTCTTTACTCAGAGACAAATGATTGTCTATGTAAAAGATACAAAATATTTAATAAAATAGCTCCTCAGTCAAATAAGTGAGTTTAGCAAGATTGTGGAATACCAAGTCAACATACAAAAGTTTATCATTTTTCCATATATCAGTTATGAACAATTGGAAGTTGAAATCAAAAAGAAAATATTTAAAATAGCACTCCAAAATATGAAGCTTATGTATAAATCCAAGAAAATGTGTGCCGAATCATTATGCTTAAAACTACTAAACACTGATAAAAGAAATCAAGAAGATCTCAATGAAAGGAGATATCATGTTTAGAGATTGGAAAACTCAATATTATTATGATGTCGATGGCTCTACTTGGTGTACAGATCCAATGCAATTTCAATCAAAATTAACAAATTTATTTTTGTAGATATTGACAAATCGACTCCAAAACTTATATTGAAGTCAAAGAAACTCAAATATCAAAAATAATTTTGAAAAGATGAACAAATTAGAAGATCATAATATCCTATTTTAAGACAATATAAAGTTACAGTTATCAAAGTAGTATGGTTTCTGAGTAAATAATGGGACAGACTGGAATCTAGACTAAGACACACAAAATGATAGTCAATTGATATTTGACCCAGGTGAAAAGGCAATTAAGTGAAAAGAGGCTAGTATTTTGAACAAATTTGAATTTTGAACTACACCTTGTTTATTTTACAAAAATTAATTAAAATAGATTATAGTTCTAAATGTAAAGTCTCAAAATTATTAATCTTTTAGAAGAAATAATGGAAGAAAGTCTTTGTGACCTTTGGTTAGTCAAAGCTCTTATATTTGACATCAAAAGCATTGTCTGTAAAAAAAAAAAAGATAAATGGCTTTCATAAGCTCAAAATTTTTGTTCTCTGAAAAACATTGTTCAGAGAATTATTTTTAAGTCACAGATTGGGAGAAGATACTTGCAAATTACACATTTGACAAAGGAATTTTATTAAGAGTTTAAAGGTAGAAGGAGATTTTAACTACAAAAGGGCAACATGAGGGAGTTTTTAGGGCAATGGAACTATCCTTTGTCTTGTTTAGATGGAGGTTACAACTGTGTTTGTCAAGTCACATAGACTGTACATCAAAAGAAGTGAACTTTTGTGTACATAAATTTAAAAATTAATTAAAAGAGAAAAGATGATGTGAGTTGATAATGTTTTTAACTCCAGTACAGCTGTATGGATATGTACCAGCTGAATAACAACTTTAAATAAAACCAATAAAAATACAAATGAAAAAAATTAAAATAACCAAATAAACTGTTTTTTAGGCTTTTATTTACTCGGGGAAGTGCTTGTTTTCTTTGCTGGCTTGTCTTGTCTCTTTGGGGCTATGGCACTTCCAGGAGAAATTCTAGAAATGAACTGAGTTTGTCTCCAGAGAAAGACAAATGATGACCACAAGAAATATCTCACAGGATGGTAAATCCCTAAGCAGAGCCAATGGCATTGGTAGAAAATCAAGGTTAAAATTTCTAAAGTGTTCACAGATCCTATGTTGACTGAAAAATAAGCATCTCATGTCCCCAGACACCCATAGACAGATTGCATAGCTTTTTACTTTTCAGAGAGAAAATAGGACCTACTGAGGAAAATAGAACCTCATCTATTTTTTAATATACTGTCCCTGCCTTTTACAGTTGCCCCTCACAGACCAGAACTTCTGGAAAAGTTTGCTGTCAGTAGGCTGACTTAATAACCTTGAGTGGGAGGATAATATTTGCAAATGTAGAGGATTATTTCTGAAGTAGCACTGTGAAATCAATGCAGTGATTTGTAGAAGCTTCATGTTCCTTGATCAGGAAAATTGC
This sequence comes from Macroglossus sobrinus, assembly GCA_004027375.1. Taxonomy (NCBI): domain Eukaryota; kingdom Metazoa; phylum Chordata; class Mammalia; order Chiroptera; family Pteropodidae; genus Macroglossus; species Macroglossus sobrinus. Next base: position 1,076,139 of record PVKZ01000213.1, read on the forward strand.
ATTTAGGAAAAACTATCCCAAACTATGCTAGTTTTGTTTTGCTCTCTCTCTATCTCTCTACACTGGCTTTCTTCCTTACACATAGCACGCTTCTCCTCTCAATCCTCTCTAACAGCCCTCCACTTTAGAATTCAGTTTTTATATATATCAGTGTTCATTTAAATCAATCTATTACCTATTCCAAAGGCACATGGATACTAAAAACATTTCTAATGAGAAATGACAGTTATAAGACAGGTATAAGACACCTGTTAAAACACCTAGACTGATGAGAAAAGTTTGAGAAGTTTGGTGGAAACACATGTGTGGGGGAGTGCTTATAAACAACTCCACATGGGTAGTTTTACTAAATGAGGACAGCCTTGTGGTTCACACTGTTAAATACTCCTTATTCAACTAGCAGGAAGTTTCAAAGAAACTTCAGAGAATTTCTCAGCCATGCAATAGCTGTTTAGAAAGCAATTTTCCAGATGTCTATGAGAGTTAATTCACTTTCGGTCCCTATGCAATCAGGCCCCTGGTTAACAACTTCTGTATTAGTTGTCTGGTGCAATATCTTTTATCTGGAAATGGTCCCTGCATGACATTATAAAAGAGAATGATGAGCACCCTGGCACATGGTGATAATGAACTCAAATTTTATCTTCAATTGTACAGCCTCCAAATGGGAGAAGTGGTTACACATCATAAGTGTGCCATTAATATATGTTTAGTGCAATTACTGGTCAGAAGTTCTTTTCATTAAAAAAAAAATGTCAGAAATTACTCAGTAACTGAATATGTGCTAAAGATGTTGTGATGCTTTAGAACTTTGGAAAACAGGATTGGCTTCTGAAACATCGCTGAGTTCACTCTGCCCCATCTTCTTCCAAGGAGAGAAATAAATAAAGCAAAATAGTCACCATCTGGGAAGAAAATTACTAGTAAGACATATGACAAGGATCAGTGTTGGAAAGGATAACGTATTTTAATTACGTGTACAAATAACTTGGTACTGAGAACAAGATTTGCAGATTACATTAAACAGTAGGGGAGGCACAGCACAGTAAATAATAAGGTGTACAAATGCCAAGCAGCAGACAAGGATTTACATTACTACGTGTTATTGTGGGCTTAGAAGATGGAAAATGCAGATAAGTGTAAATAAATGTCAAATAATGTGCCCAATGACCAAGAAATATAGAAAGTGAATTTGAGATTAGGGGAACAGTGCTGGCAGCATAACAATCAGGAGAGGAAGCAAATACAGGCTTGTCACACCCAAAACAGCTTTCAGGAAAGCCAAATATGTTTCTGTTCAAATTATAATGGAAGGGAAAATCTACCGCACCGCACCTCATACACAAACAACCACCTAAAGCCTTCTGAGCACAAAGGCACTGGCTTCCCCATTTAATTTATTTTAGATCTGCAAGTGTCATTTCGCTGGTATGAAAAGGAAGCACAGAGTTATGGGGATGGTTTTACTTAGTTCTAGTTTTGTCGCAGGCCACCTGGTCAACCTTGGTCCATTTTCCTCTTATCTCTGGCCTCAGTTTTCTCATCTGTAAAATGATAACATAAGCTCAGTGATATCTCTCACATTTGTTAGAGGACCTCTTAGCCAACTCTAATGACAAATGGTCACAGAGAGCTGTGTTGTGGTGGCCCCAACCCATGCTGGGGCCTGAACATCTTGGGAACTTAGTTCATGGAGAAAACATTTGTTACATGTTGAATCAGCACTCAAATCCTTTGTGATATGTTGACTTTCATGATTCAGTTCATTCCTTGTTGAAATTTTTTTAAAGAAAAAGAGTCTTTATGGTTTCAAATACAGAGATCCTGATTTACAATGGTTCGACTTATGATTTTCCTACTTCACAATGGTGCAAAACTGATACACATTCAATAGAAACTATACTTTGAATTTTGATTTTTTTTCCTGGGCTAGGATATGCTGTAGCTACTCTCTCATGATGCTGGGCAGCGACAGTGAGCCACAGCTCCCCACAGTGCTTAGTCAGCCACGCTATCATGAGGACGAATAACTGATACTCTATAGTTTAGTATTAGATGCTTTTTTGACTTAGGATATGTTCAAATTACAAAAGGTTTATTGGGACATAAGTTCATCATAAGTCAAGAAGCATCTGTATATATTTTCAAATGGAAATCCAGAAATCAAGGAAATATCTGATTTATTCAAGAGAGAAAGATTAATTTTAATTGCCAAGGTGTTTCTTGCAAAAATGTTTTAGAGTTCAGAATCATTTGAAAGCTGCTTGTTGAGAATCCCTACTTGGAAAGCAAGATGCTTTGCTGTCATTTTCCAAGGCATTTATTATTTCAATCTTCACAGCAGTCTTTAAGAATTGTTAACACACTACCCATTTTATAGATGAGAAAACCAAACAGAGAAGTGAAATGACTTCTATACAAGGTCAAATGGCCATTTTCTTAATTATGAAAATGCTTTATATAAAAATAGTAAGAATAAGGTGACTCTAACAATAGCCTGAATGCTCCAGTTTCATTTTTTAGAGTAGTTGCTAAGAATTAGATTCAGACACACTGCTTTGTGGATCCTGGCTTCCCCACTTACTAGTTTGGTGACTTTAGGCAAATTCCTAATGTTTCATTGCCAGATCTGTAAAATGGCAATAATCATAATACCTACTTCATAGTATTATTGTGAATATAAAATGAAATCACACATTTAAAGTAATTGGCATATAGAAAGTACTAAGTGAATCCAAGCCATGAAGTATGAAGAACAACATAGAAAAAATTAAGACAGGCCTGAAAAGTACATTTTAACATATGTAAAATGAGGTTCAAAAGGAAATTTTTGCAGAATTTTAATAATATAATACAAGAATGAGAGAAAAGAGTAAGATACATAACTCTATAGCCAATATTATTGTGTTTATAAACAGTATAAATGTCTGATGAAAGGTTAGAAAGATAACTCCAAAGCATTTGCAATATTCACTCCCTTTGTGGAGAAATTATTGAAGATACATTGATGAATATTGATTTCCTATTTCAGAGTCTTGCCAGAAAAGATGAGCCTTCTGGTAAATCATTTCATTTATTTAACCCATGGAATACTAAAAATTACCTCAAGTTTATTTGCCTCACACTTCAGTAATAAGAATGAGCTGACCTCGTCTGGGCATTGTGAAAACAAGTGTGTGCTTAACCAGTGAACTCTGTAAAGAGCTCAGCATAGCAAGAACATCCCACGCTAGGAGGTTCTTCATTAGCTTGTTTCTTAATAGTATTTCTATTATCATTGGATATATAAAAACAAGAAATGAAGATTTGAGAATTGAAACATAGTTTTAAAAGCACCTTATAAGACTTGTTCAACGTATGACTAAAAGAGTACAGACCCGGAGAGGTTATGCAACTGGACAAGGTCCAGCAACTAGTTAAAGGTACAGCCTGGTCAAAGTCCAGGTCTTGTGATTTGCAGGCCCCTGAATTTCACCAAGCATCCTAATGTCCGAGTGGAAATACATTTATAGGGTTAGTTTATAGATTTGTAGTGATTTATAGAGTTAAAATTGCCTTATTATTATTATTACATGTTATATACTGATGTGATATTATATATTAATGTGGGAAAAGACACAGGTTTCAGCATAGTTACCAAAAAGAAGGTATTTAAATCCAGAATGGTCTTTTAAAAAAATCAAAGCTGCTTTGCCTTTCTATTCAAATGAAAACAATATCAAAACAAACAAAAGAGTAACCAAACAAACAAATAAACAAAGCCCTTATACTGCAGTTTCTGCACTGATAACAATTGTATTCTTATCTTTGAAGGGCACACATATGCACTGTGCTATTCAGTCACCAAGAAATAGCAACGAAAGAGGATAAATATTGATTCACATAACAATTACATTTTTCTGAAGGGCAAAGTAATATAGCTTGCATAATCCCAGAGATTTTTTTTTATTATTACAAGGGCAGGAACTCCAAATCTCCTTTTCATGAGCTCTTCAAATAATAAAAGATAGGCTCATAGGCAGATAGAAAAGCCAATGTGGGCAAAATAATTAAGATTCAGGACTATAAGGAGCTAGGAAGAAATCTGGGCTTTTAGCAGTGAGGACTAATAGAGTAATTATGAAAAAATAGGGACAGTCCCCTGGAAAAAGACTGAGACCTTGTGATTTCATTCTCCAAAGAGTAAAACGACCAGCCTATAAATTTGATATGCAGAGCCCCACTACAGATCAGTGCTGCTGAGAAGAAAGGTGCACCTTGTTTACAAGGAGCAACTCCGGTTCTGAAATTTGAGCAGCAATTACGAATAAATAGCTTCTAGGAAGGTCACTTTGACATCTTGCTTGTCTTCACAAGAAGAACCCATCTTCACAGCTTCCAAATTCTCTACCCAAGGCTACTGTTCAATCTTAGAAACAGAGAGATCTGAGCATTGAGAGTCACATCAATTATATTAAAAGTCCTGTTCCACCTCAGTAACAAGCCAAGTAAGTTGATGTGGTCACCCAGTAATTTACCTCTTCATCAAGGAAGATGAAAATCTTAAAGAATGAAGGACATAACTTGGAAGATGACATGGAATAATAACTGCAAGCTACACAGGTTTTATAACTAGGCAACATAAATAAAAGTTGAAAGAAACAGATCTAAGAAAGTATTTTACACATTAAAGAAAAAAATCCGTAATTGCCTTTTGTGTAAGATTGTTAAAGGCAAAAATCCGGACCATTTACAAAGCAATTAAGTGTTATCCTGGGGAAAACATAACATTAAAAAGATTACAGTCAATTGTTCAAAGCCTTTTCTTGTGCCCTGTAGGGTCCTGTGCTTTAAATGTGCGATTGAGGAGCTGACCTACTAGGGATCTCTGATGAGGTTCCCCAAGCCAAGATGCTGATAGCAGAGGACAGCTTCATTACCGGCTGATAACAGCCCAACTCTACTGCTTATTACAGACCTGAAGTGCCCCCAAACATAATTGAATAGTTTCCCCATCTGAATTCCAACATCATTGCCAGTCATTGACAAATGACACACAGAGGACAAACAGCATTACACAGAAATTCCAAGGATACATAAATAAGTTGAGGAGAGTAGATTCTAAACTCTGAAGGACAAGGAAAGGTAGAAACAAAAGATAGATGAATAGCAGAGATGTTTTTCCTGACTACACTAACCTTGCAATCACCTATTCTGTCTTCCTTAGAGCACTCTTCTTTATCAGTTGAAGCCTCTTATTCCAGAGTTTTCTCACTTTTGAGCTATTAAATAAAAACCAGGGTCTAGTGGTCAGAATGCTTACTGATGTGGCTCACAAGGACTTTTCAACTGGAAACCCCAGTCATGAATTTCACCCTTTTAACAAGTATGCTGTGCTTGGTATCTTATTCTCTGGAGTATATGTTGGCATTATTCATCCTATCATCTGCCCCATTTCCAAGTTTCCTGGTTTCCCTGAATTGCTGTTTTTTCCTCTCTGCTTTATCTTCTGCCGATCTGCTGGGTCAGCATGCACTGCTGTTTGCCAAGAAATAAAATATCTATATTCCATGTACATTTGTTCTGAACATGGAGTCAAAGTGAAAATCTGTTAACTGGTACATTTTTACCTGCTCCAGCTTTGGGGGCATGTCAATTCGAACTACTACTGTTCGTACAAATGGAAAGTAAAACTAATAAGGTACCAGAATGCAGCTGTTCATTTTAAATTATGCTGGGGAAGATCAGAGTGTAAGGGAATCTAATATATTTGTCAGCACAAGTTTAATTAATAGCTTCAGCTATGTCATGATTACTCAGTAACGAAAAGCTTACAGCACAATGATGAAGGTCAAATATCAGACTACCTGGATTTGAATCCCAGCTCTCTTTATCAGCTGTGTGACCTTCAGCAACTTATTTAACTTCTTAAGATCCCAGTTTTCCATCTCTCAAATGGCCATAATAATAGTATATTATAGTAGTGATTAAATAAGTTTAATCTCTTAAGAGGTTAGCACAGTGCAAAACATCTTGTAAAGAACTCAAAAAATGTTAGCTGCATTAGGAAAGTGAGAAAATGAGCTGAATTACAGTTCATTTTTCTTAAAAGATATCTTAGAAAATTAGTGAAAGCTAACTTCAGAGCAGAGATTCTCAAACTTTAGCATGCATCAGAATCTTTTGGAGGCTTTGTTAAAACTCTTATTGCTAGACTCCTGCCTCAGAGTATCTCATTCAGCAGGTCTGAGGTGGGGCTTGAGAATTTGCATTCCTAACAAGTTCCCAGAGGATACTGACAATGCTGGTCTGGGGACTAAAGGGAGAGAGATGCTGCAAAAGGAGAAAGCTGATTATCTAATTAGTGGGCTCTCACCCATGTGCCAGACACTCTGTACACCTATAATATTTAGTTCATTGAAAAGCATTGATCTTGCTCTCCAGATATAAAAGCCATTTTTATAAATTAATCATAAATATTACCATTCAATTCTAAGAAATTTGTTGGTACTCAGACTCTTGGGCAAAAAAATTATTTATACTTACATACATATGATTTGAATCAATCCTGGTCAATCATTGTACTTAATAAACAGATTTTTTTTAATCTCTCAGTATGCTTGTTGAATAATACACTCTTCCCTATCCTCCAAGATTTATATGTCGAAGCATTTGTCATACCTAAATAAAAAAGGAACACAGGGGAGGGAAGTAAGTGATGGGTTAGGAAATTAGGTTCATAATAAGTGTTATTTTACAACATTATTTTGGTATTAATCCGAATTTAGATATCAATAACAGTCATTAGTTATTAGTAAAATTTTAATGAAATTTTTATAATTTATAATAACTACTCTCTAGCTGATCATTATCAGAACTTTAAAAAATATAAACTGCATAATAAAATAGCACCACAAAATAAATCGAAAGTTTAAATCCTTTTAAAAATTTTCATGAACATTTGGTGAAAGGCTATTAAAGAAAAAAAAGAGGACATTTCCATCCACTTTCACTTAAGATATTATTTGGGGTATAATTTTTGAAGTCAGTTATATCAATAAATGCCACTCAAAAGACTCGTATGAATCAGGCAACCTCATTAATGCCAGCTTCACGGTTTAAAAACATTTCATCATATTGTATGTTAAGGTGTAAGGTAAAAATTAAACATGGAAATATGAATGTGAAATTCCATTTTGTCTTATTAGAAAGAATTTCTTTAACCTTCATAGCAATGACCAAGTGAAACAAGTTTTAAAATAAATGTGCAACAACCATTTATTTGGTAAATTTTAATACCTTCTGCTTCTAACTTACTAGAGTATCTTCTAGAGCAAAGCTTCCTACAAAATGCTTTAGTCTCTCTAGTACTCAAATAATAAATCAATTACATGTTTCTACTAGCTACTGGTACCTAAATCTATTGGAATTCTCCATTCTTAAGGAGTCTTTAACCCACCAAGAACATACTCAAAGAATTGCAATCTCACAGATAAAATGCAATACAAGACTTAAGAAGAAAGCTTTTCATCTCCATTTTGCTTTATTTTAAACAAATTTGTTTGACTATTTAAGAAACTTTTTTAAAAAAAAAAAAGAAGTAGATAAGATTTTGAGAGAAAGGGTTTTATTGTAGTAATTTGAATATTTTTTTCTTAACCAAAGCACAAACCAGAGGTTATATTTGCCTTTAAAAATGACAATAGATATTTTTCTATACTATAAACCAAAGTCTAATTTTCATGGCAGTCATTGGTTAGCCAGATTATCCTGTTTGGCTTTTTGAACATGAACATTTTCTAAAAACTGAAACTACTAAGACAATAAGGAACAAAATATGATGATGGTTTGTTCATAGTATAAGGAATTCTAGGCACATCTGATGACTCTGTTCGCCAACAATTATGGGAGTCAGGCTCTCTACAGAAATAACTATTCTCCATGCTCCATAATTATTGATCTGCAGAAGCTGCATATGAGCTGACTTGGGAAAGAAGCAATAACTCTAAGCCACTTCTGCTTAAATAAGATTAACTGAGTTCCTCTATCTGATAGCTATTGTACTGTAGAAATAAACCAAGTTTTCCCACCCCATCCAAACCCCTTATAATTTCCCTTTGCCCCCACCCACTCCCAATCTAGGAGGTTTGCAAACTCCTGGGAGAGAAGTTTTTTGTACAGCCTGTTCTTCTCCTCTGCCATCTGTCTTCTGCTGGCATCCAGCACATTGGGCTTCTTTTAGGTCCGGAATGCATCATGTTGCCTTCTATCCCAGAACCTGAGCATGTACTCTTTCCTCTCACTTGAAAATGCTCTCTACCTTTACCATGGTATATATTACTTTTATTCTTCAGGTGTCAGAATAATTATTGTTTTCTCAAGAAAGCCATTCCTAACTCCTTGTTATATGTCCCCAAAGCTCTGAGACATTTCCTTTACAACATGTAGCACAGTTGATAATTATGTATTAATAGAAATATTTGACCCATGTCAATATTCTCTACTTATCAACAACATCACATACTCTTAATTGCTTACCTGTGCCATGTACTATGTTGGGAATATAATAAAAAACAAGATAGAGTTCCTATCCTTATGAAACTGTATGCTAGTGTTGGAGAGAAACATTCATCAAATAAAGATCATAATAAATACTATGAAAGAAATACATAAGGTTTTGTAATTGAGAAAACCCTATTTGATATAACAAAGTCAGGGAAGCTGATGAGATGGTACTAACAGAAAATCTATTTCAAGCACAGGGAAAGGCCAGTGCAAAAGGCCTTAAGTCTGGAAATGCTTCCTCTGGTGAAAACTATCAGAGAATGAAAGCAGGACTGGAATTTTGTGAGCAATGGGGAGAGAACTATGAGATAAGGATGGAGTGATGAATTAGGCAATAGATTCTATAGGTCCCCATAGTCAAAAATTTTGTTTTTAATGCTGAATCATTTGAAATAGTAAAATTTTAGTACAATCAGATCAGTAGCACAAAAAAGAAACAAACAGTCCTGAAAGAGAAAAAAGAGTAGTAAGGTACAAAAAGCATAGGAAATAATATTTGAGCCAGGCCTTAAAGAAACTTGTCAAGAAAAAAAGAAGAGATTATTAAGTTTACATGCATGCTTTTTGCAACTTGAGAGTTCACAGAAAATTATATCGAAGAGCTAAGTTTCTTTTACAAACAAACGAACACTTTTGATGCCCCAATAAAACAACTCTAATAGTATCAAAGACTGCTAAGAGCAGAAATAAATATTTACTGTCAGCCTAAATCAATGGTGTATACAATAGGCTAGATTAAGAAACGACTGGCCAAATGCTCAAGATATTAGACTGCGACATACGTGGCTATATAAAGTCAGATAAAAGGTGAAGTCACATGGCGGATTCTCTGGGGCAGGAGAGAGAAATGAACTACACAAGTTGTGAATGTTTGCTTCTAGAGTCCTCAACTCAAAAATGTCAGCAAGTTCATTTCCTTTCACCACAGACAAGTGGAGTTTCCAACAGGCACTAGGAATAACCTACAATTGTCATCAGGTAATGTAACTATATTAAAGACCAACCAACTAATGGAACCACAAGCAAAAAAGCCATCATTTTCTGACCTGCCCCCTCCCTCATCTTAGACTTCATCCTCCAAAAAATCTTCATTCCCTTTTGAGTAGATTATTGCTAATCAGGTAAACTGTACACTTTATCAGAGCAGGGACCACACTGTTTATTCACCAAGATGGACACACTCATGGCAGGTGTTCAATTAATATATGTTAACTGTGCATATAATAAAAATAACTGACATCTCTATCCAAAATAGCATAAATAATGGATATCATAGTGGTCAAGGTAAATAAACATTACTTCCCACTAGAACATTCAGAAAGGTCAGCCAGAGTAAAAGGGATCTGAGCTAGGTATTGAAGGATCATGATGATGATGATGATGTCATATACGAGGCACTATTCTAAGCACTTTCATGCATTAATTCATTAATTCTTATAATAATCTTGTGAGGTAAGGCATATTATTACCCTAATTTTTCTAATAAAGAAACTATAGAAAAATTAAGTGAGTTTTTGATAAACAGAAAAGAGTACATTAAGAACAAGAGGATCAGTAAACTCTAAATCAAAATGTGAATTATCTAACTTTTCATTTTCTACAGTCACCTCCCTTACACAGAGACAGAGACAAGGTAAATAAATGATATTCTCTCAAATAACATCAATATAACCTCTTTATTAAATAGCCAAAACTCAAATGGTTTTACTTTTATCCTAGGCTTCAAAAATGTTTGGGTTTCAGAAGGCATTCTGACAGCTCCCACAGTTTTTTGCTCATTCAAATAAATAATTTCTAAATCAAACAAAATTCAATTTTAAATCCAGATTATAACTCTTCCTTTGGATAGGGTGAAGGAGTTGGACAGTGAGATAAAGTATGAAAGGAGAAGGAAAAATATTTGTTGGAAACAAGAAATAATGTGTTAGAATGGAAAGAGCACAGATTGTGAGCTTAGAAATTGAGTGCTAAACACACCTCTTTTACTAATTACTTCTCCCTAAAAAAAGCTGTTCAAATCCTTTGGTCCTTGGTTTCCTCTTCTGTATAAAGAAACTGGATTAGGTTATCTTTAAGTTCCTGCTTTTTTACTTCTGTGATTCACTGGTGAACTGGGAATTAAGGAAGAACACCTGTGTTTATCCAGAAGAGAAAGCCAAAGCTTCTGCATGGAAAGAGAATGGGCTGTTTCAACAATAAGAATCCCATAAATTGTCAGCTACACCTACTCTGTCACTTCATTCCTAACACTGGACCAGGTACAATGCAAATGTGTGGCAACCTGCACTCTCCTTCCTCATGAAGTTATTAGGACTTTCATTTAATTTTAGTAAATTAAGAAGCTAGTTTCCATATCTAATATTAGCTGTAAAAAACAAATAAACAAATAAATAAAGCCATTTTAAAAACACAGAGGTCACTGATGCTGACACAAGTATCATTTCATGACCAGCCATTCTAGAAGAGTAATCGCTTTAAGATACATCAATAGCTGAGCTATTCGGGGTACACTTTAATGACATTTAAGCTTATATTATTAGACCTTATTAACACACAGAAAGTCAGGGAACAACTATAAGTGTTCTGAGAAGTTCAAGAATTTTTTTCATTTTTAAATTTTTACTTAATATCTAAGGGAACAATGGTTATCTGGATTTAGGATATCTGAGTTCTTGATACTGGCCTGCCACTGATTTTTTGTATGACTTTATGAAAGTCACTTACCTCACCAAGCCCCAGTTTACTCATGTGCATAGTAAAGGAGCTGAGCTGAGCCATCATTCAAACACACAGGTTGCATTCTAGTAAGTACCAGGGAGAAAAGAATAGATAGATACCAGTCCCTGACCTCATGTAGTTTCATGTGTAATGGGAACAAAAAGTGACTGACTGAACAAAATTGGTGGGAGGCCAATTCATACTCAACTCTCTACTTCAGTTCATAAGAACTCTCTTTGGAGATATTCTTCCTTAAATTTCTAGAATCGTGCTACACTTGCTTCACCCATTCATTCATCATCTAAAGTTTTCATTCCCTTCAAAGACACAAAAAGAATAAAATAAATTTTGCTAAGAAGGTGCTTAAGGTACAATAGCCGCCCCCTTATCCGTGGGGGACACATTCCAAGAAATATAGTGGGTAACTGAAACCATAGACAGTACAGAACCCTGTATATACTATGTTTTTTCTGTACTATACGTACGTACCTCTGATAAAGTTAAATTTATAAATTAGACACAGTAAGAGATTAACAACTATAACTATAATAAAATAGAACAATTATAACAATATACTATAATAAAAATGTGAATATGGTCTCTCTCTCTCTCTCTCTCTCTCTCTCTCTCATAAAAAAGATAGCTACTAAGTGACTAATGGGCAGCTAGCATATACAGTGTGGAGACGCTAGACAAAGATAATTGCACAGCAGGAGATTTCATCACACTGCTCTGAATAACATGCAATTTAAAACATATGTATTGTTTATTTCTGAAATTTTTCATTTAATATTTTCAGACCACGGTTAACTGCAGGGAATTAAATCCATGGAAAGAGAAACTTCAGATAAGGGGGAGCTCTCATATTCCTTCCTCGATCACACATTCAGATTCCTTGAGAAGCTCCCTTTGGATTTCTTCAGGATTCATTCAAGAGTCAGGTGCTGAGAATCAGCAATATGCAGGACAAAAGCAGGAAAGTACAGGTATAAAAGACAGATCTTTGTCTTCAGAAACTCATGAGTTACTGAGACCAATTCTAAAGAGTCTGGTGAGCATAATAATGGAGGACAAAGGCAGTGGAAACCTCTGCATAGGAACTGTACTTTCTGGCGTGGAGGGAAGTGAAGGGACACTTCAGGGAGCAAGTGATTATCTTATCATATTATCTTATCTTCTTCAGAGAATTTATCGAAGCTAAAATAATCCTATCTCATTTTGTATCTAGTCATATGATTTAGTTCCTTCCTGTTGTAGTTTTCTGTTATTGTTGTAGCAAATTACTGCAAACTTAGATGCTTGAACAACATAATTTATCTTACAGTTCTGATAGTCAAAAGTCCAAAATGGGTTTAATGGGCTAAAATCAAAATGTTGGAATGACTGTGGTCCTTTCTGGAGACTCTAGTTCTGTTTCTTGCCTTTTCTAGCCACTCACATTCTTTGGCTCATGGCCCCTTCCCTCCGTCCTTGAAACTATCAACAACACATCTTCCCATGCCTTTCTTCTGTCACAGCTTTCTCCAACTGACACTCCTTTCTGCCTCCTTCCTCTATTTTTAAGGAATACATTGGCCCACCTGAATAATTTTAAATAATCTCTCTTTTTAAAGGCAGCTAATTGGCATGCTTAATCCATCTGCAACTTTAATTCCCCTTTGCCAAATAACATGATGTATGCAGAGTTCCAGGGATTAGGCCAAGGGTATCTTTGGAGGACCATTACTATGGCTGCCACATCCCCCCTTTAGAAAACCAGTTTAAGAACAGAAACTTTGTTTACTATTCTATCTCCAACAACTGAAGCTGCACCTGGCACAAGGTAGACACTCAGTATTTGTTGACTGAATAACTAATTGATGATAGCAACACAAACACCAATAATTATTGAGTACTTACTATTTTCCATGTATCTCTTTTAGCTCATGATCTCTTTTACTGTGTGTGTCGGGGGGAGAGGGGAAGAGTGAGGAGAGAGAGAGACGGAGAGAGAGAGAGAGAGAGAGAGACAGAGACAGAGAGACAGAGAGATAGAGAGACAAAGAGAGAGAGAGAGAGAGAGAGAGAGAGAGACAGAGACAGAGAGACAGAGAGATAGAGAGACAAAGAGAGAGAGCACGTGCAAGCAATATAACCATTACCCAATTTTACAGATGTATGACACTGGAAAGAACTTTCTCAGTGAAAGCCAGAGCAAGGCAATATTCAGCTGTCAGAATCCTATGGCACTAGATGGTTGATGCATCACCAAAAGAAAGTGTTCAAATAACATCTTTCCAATACTCTAAGATTTAACGATTGTAGCTATAAAGAATTAAAGTTAAAACTTTTCTATATTGTGATATTCTAGCTTAATATATCCTAGAACACTTAAATTTGATATCACCTCTTCCCCCCGCCCCAAAAAAAGAAGATGTAGGGGAGATCAAGAAATTTTCTTAGACAAACAGTTCTGTATGTGGGATGTATTTTTTTTTCCTAGGACAGCCATAACAAATTACAGACTTGTGGCTTTAAACAAGAAAAATGTATTCTCTTACATTTCTGGAGTCTAGAAGTCCAAAATCAAAAGCCTAGTTCCTTCTGAAGTCTCAGCTGCTGACAGTTGCCAGCAATCCTTGGCATTCCTTGGCTTGTAGAGCATCACTCCAATCTCTGCCTCCATCTTCACACGACCTTCTCTGTGTCTCATTGTGTCCTCTCTGCTTCTCTAACTACTTATATCTGCCAAAGACTCTATTTCCAAAGATGGTCACATTCTGAGTTCTCATGTAGACATGAATTTGGGGAAGATACTAGTCAACCCACTCCAGATGCTATTCTTGTTTCATAATTTACAAGTGCAGAGCTTCTCTAGGCTCCAAAAGGCAACAGAGGGAGGCGCATTTAGGTCTAGAATAGTAACCGAACACTTTCTACTATAAGGTTAACAGCGACTGTGCAGACATTTCTCTCTAACACCTTCATAATGGCTTTAGAAATGCTTCTTTGAAAGAAAAGCTCCTGCACTAAAATAGGTCTTCTTCTAGTTCATCTTTATCAATAAAACCTTAGGAAAATTAAACCATAAAGAAATGTCCAAAAAGTGCTATCAGTTTGAATGAAATCTACAAAGGTTCCAAAGCAAGAATAAAGCCTGGGGTTTATGCCCTCTCCATTCATTAGGCTTTTCAGCCTTCCGAAAAAGGATGCCAAGTACAAATGGACTGCTGGCCTAGATATGATTGTGCATGAATGTACATAATAGTGGAAATCGCAAATGCTTATTGTGGCTTTCAGTTAGTTGTTTTTTTGTTGTTTTTTTTTTTATGTAGCTTCGTTTTTTGCTATAGTTGGTGATTGAAGAAATACCTTTTGTTTAGCTTAGCACAGTAAGAAGAGCCCTGGTCTCTCATCATAATAGGGAGTGAACAGATGGAACCCCAGGCAGCACAGACCTAAAGGTCTTTTCCTGAGATAAAACTGGGTTTTTCTGTTATAAAATATCAGAGGAGGCTAAGTGTTATCTTAAAAAAAAAAAAGTCAAATTCTGCAGTTCTTTCTTAGGCAAAAATCCCTGATGCTCCATTATTCTCTTTGTTCCTTCAGTGGGATGGAGGACTTCATTTACAAAGTCTTACAGGAGAATAAAATGGTAAATGATACTAAAAGTTCCTGGATTACACTCAGAAATGTGATGAGATTCTGTAAACCTTCTTCCTGTATAATTCTATAGCTTTCAGCACAAGGAAATTTCAGAAAGAATCTAATAAAATAGATAGCATATGTTACTTCTTTATTTTTGCTACATTTTTGGTACCATTTTATTAAATTGGGTTAAAGAGTATACTCACTATTGAAGAGTCAGAACATTGAAATCCCGCTGGTTTACTACTTCCTCTTAATTGCTAAAATCCATAAAACTAGTCTTTTATAAGATAGTAACCTTTTTTTATTTTTGAAATGCAGAAAATGAGAGTTCTTACCTCCATATCAATGTACAGTGCTTTGCACATGTTAGGCAATCTATAAAAATTGGTTGAAATAAAATGAGACACAGACAGAAACTGCCCTTCAGAAATTCACTGATTAGATGTTAGAACAAAGTTGAAAAAGGAAGTCCCGTCATTTATTCTGGACTTTCATGTAAGAAAAGCCCTTTCTCTTCTGAAACTCCAATTGCCACACAGGTATATCTTTCAGAGTGGAAGGTAGAATTGTTCAGACACCAGAATTTTATAAATCACAGCCAAGACAAATAAATAAATAAAAGAAGAAGCCAACACTGGTCTATTTTGCTTCAAAGCTGCACACTTGCAAGCCACGTCATACGTGTTAAATTTCTTAGTGTTATGATATGTTATTCTTTGGCCTCACAGGAAATTTGAACAACTGCAATGAGCAATCAATAAAAATCCTTTTCCTTTTCACAACACCCAAGTGATATTTTCTAACTTTTGAGTCACTCAAAGCAAGCTTTTCACAGTTTCTTTGATATGTACTTCTATAAAGAAATATCTTTGTTCTGGTAATCCTGGATTATAAAAAATAGCATGCTGAGGTACATGCAGGCTTGAAGAGAGATGGCATTTAGAAGATAACTATATTTCAGTGAAGATAACAGGATACTGGTTGGGGGAAACAAGTAGAGGAGGGTTGAATGTGTAAATTCAATCATCGTTGCTAAATTGGTTGTAACTGCAGTTCTGGCTTTGAAAGATCCAGATGCTAACATACAGTAAACCTGTGAAATAAAGTAGAGTAATGGAAAAAGATATGTTTTGAAAAAGGCTCTACCAGCTGTGTGATTGTGCTGATACGTAAATCTTTTCTTTGTAATTTTCTAAAAATATTTTTCCAGACTAATACAAAGATAATACAACAAATATATGTGTACCTACCACTCAGAGTTCATATTAACATTCTATCATATTTGATTTGGATCTTTGTATTTTAAAATATCAGAAATACTACAGATAAATTTGACCTCTTTCTGAACCCCTCCCCAATCTATAACTCTTTCTCCCAGCATTGATTACTACCCTGTAATTGTTAAGTATGCAATTCATATTTTAATGAATTTATAACTAACATGTACTTGAAAATACTATATATAAATACATACATATAGTGTTGTATTTTTTAATTTACACAAATGTTATCATAATCTATGCAACTTTCTACAACTTGCTTTTGGTTTTTCTCAACCTTAGGTATTTTGAAATCCATTCATATACATTCATATATTGCATTCACTTTGCTGTATTATATTCTGGATAAATAATTCATTTATCTATTTTTCTACTGATGAGAATTTGAGAGTATTTTTTCCTCTTATAAATAATGTTGTCATTAGCACAGTTAGGTACCCTAGAATTTTCTAGGACATATACCCAGAAATAGAATTGTCAGTTCATAGTATACATGCATTTTCAACTATAATAGACATTGTTACAAAGTGCTTGTTCTAATTTACACTCTCACTAGCATTGTATGAAAGTTTCCATTTCCCACATTTTCCCCAATGTTAGGTTTTCTGTACTCTAGTAACCAGTTGTCCTGATTGGATTTAAAATAAAATCTCATTGTTTCATTTAGCTTTCATAGATTATTAATAAAGTTAACCATCTTTTCATATACTTGTTACCGCTTTCAATTTCTTCTTCTATGGTTACTTGTCAAATATTTTGTCCATTTTACTCTTGAGTTGCTTATCTTTTTCTTTCAGACTTTTAGCACATATTTACATTTCCATGACTTGTGATTATTAATATGTTAGAATGCTGCAAATATCTTCTGTTGCTCATCTTTTAACTTTGTGATATTTTCTAAACATAAGTTTTGACCTTTACAAAATATATCAAATTTTGTCTTCTTTATAACTTCTTAAGGTATCTGGTTTAAGAAATCCTTTCTTATCCTGTGGTCAGAAATATATTTCCTATGTTTCATTCCAACATGTTGAACGTTTAAGACTTTAATGTATATTAAAATGTTTAATATATATTTAGAATTTTTATAAATTTTGGAAAGAGTATCAATTTATATAAATTACATTTTACATGTAAATATTTAAATAATATTAAATATTATCTATTAATATATTTTACATTAAAATGTAAATATATTTTTTAATGTTTAGGATTTTTCTACATATTATAGTATTTAATGTATATTTAGAACATATAAATTTTATAATTTTTTTCTTTATAACTTCTGAAGTTCTCTGGTTAAAGAAAATCTTATCCTGTGGTCATAATAATTTACAATATTTTTTTCTAACACTTTAAATGTTATCTTCTTTTCTATTATAGAAAGTAAATTAGCTCAAAACTATATGTTGAAATGACTATGGCCTCATGCAGGCTTGGCTCTGTTCTATTTATTCTGAGACTAAAATATTAATGTAGATTTATTAATAGTCTTTCTCTAGGACAATATTAGGGCAGAATAACTTATCATACTCCTGGATTTACTAGAAATGTTTTTTAAATTTTTACTATTAAATATTATGCCAGGTTTTTTAACATCCCCTCATAATCCTAATTTGCAAAAACTTTTAAGATATATACATGCTGAATTGTATTTATTGCTGCTTACTCTGTAACTGTAGAAAATTACTGGATATGGTTCCATAGAGTAGCAGTTAACATGTCTGCTTTACAGAAGGTCCTGGGTTCACACCCCAGTGGAGCTATAAATTATGATCTATAGCCATGCCACTCTAAACAAGCCTGATGTCTGATCTCAGAAGCTAAGCAGGATCAGTCCTGGTTAGTGTTTGGATGGGAGACCACCTAGAAAGACCAAGTGCTATAGGCATAAGTAATAATAAATGCTAAAAAGAAAGAAAGAAGATTACTGTATAACTTTTTTTAATTTGAGTGGATTAGATTAATAAAATTTTTTAACTGGGAACTAGGCCTCTATTCCTACTATAAATCTCATTTTACTTTATGTTTATTTTTTTTAATAATCTATATTTTATTGCCAAAATTTTATTTAGGATTTCTGCATCTACTGTTCATGAATAATGTTGCCGTATAATTTTATTATCGTGTTATTATCCTTAATCAATTTTGTTATCAAAATTGGCTAATAAAATAGGCTAGATATCTCTTCACCCTTTTTTTTTCTTAAGTCAGGAAATATCTATTTCTTAAAACTATCACAATTCACTTATAAAACTTTCTGAATTGGAACTCTTGTTTATGAGAGAGATTTTTGAAGAGTAAATTAATTTTTTTGCCATGGAGTATTTCATTCTACTTCTTCTTAAATTTGTTTTGGTAAGAATATATATTTCACTTAAATGTTCTCGTTTATCCAAGTTTTCAAATTTGTTCATATGTTATGTATTCACCGTATTGTCTCATAATTTGTATATTCTCTTTTCTAATCTAATTGGTCTCCTTTCAACCAGGAGAAATAGATACAAGCTAGATTTTTTATGAAGTCAGCATTTTTATCCAATCAATCATTAATTCATTACATATGGATGGACATGGAAGGGCTAATATAGCCTTCTAAACCCAGGAATCAAAATCAAAGTGAGTTTAAGCAGAGTTTAAACTTTAAAAAATGCCATCTTTTGTCATTGTGGTATTTAGTAACAATATATGTATTATCTATTTGTGTAATACTTATATTAATATAAGATTTATAAGCAAATATATTCCAATACAGTGTTTTTATTTACAGGAAAAAACAATCATTGACTAGAAATATGGTACTTTCTTTTCTCTCTCAATAACAACATCACTCATAAAGAAGTAACCAAAGCACCATCTCCATCTGGAGGAAGCTTGTTATAATTCCAGAACATAGGAAACGACAGCTTGTGGAACAGCATTATATAAAAACTAAGCCTCCGGTACAATGCACAGAAAAAAACACTAATAATTTTTTGTCCAATGCTAAGAAAACAAGATTTTTTCTACAAAATTAAACAAAGCACCCCAAATTGGAATTATTCAGCTGATTTTTGTTTTACAGCAACATTTCCTGGAGAAAAATGACTTTACAATGATTCCTGAAGAAATTGTGTTAAGGGAACAAAGGACAGATTTGGGCGGGTCAAAAAATATTTAAAAACTGCATGTAATTTTCTACCCTAAGAGACTTAAAATGCAAATAAACATAAAATACACTGAGTAATTTTGCCATAAAGAAATCTGTTTGACTTTCTTTAATCCAATTTTTCGATAGCATTTAGTCACAGATACCATTTTTCCAAGCAGCTTCTACTTTGGGTCATGGAATAGGCTTTGGGAAACACTGCTGTGGTAACATTTAATTAGAGTAGAACTTTAGAAAGAAAACTAGAAAACACAAATTCATGCAATAACTTATAGATAGGTTCACAGATCATATATAGCATACAACAAAAGTCCAAAGCACTAGCCCTTAAGAGTAGCCAAATCAGCAGGACTCTTTCAAAAAACTTGAAGTTAAAATTCTTACCCATTTGCATTTCCAAAATACTGCTTCCCAAAAACAGTGTATCTAATGCCTTATCCATGTAAGAGAATAATACAAGCTTTTTCATTCTTCTTACACACACACACACACACACACACACACACTTTAGGGTGGGGTGCAAAGGCTATAATATTATTCTTCTCTGAGAACATGAAAAGGTAATAGTATTAAGCCATCCACAACACGGGCCATATTTAGGTAGCTATGAATACAGCTAAATTTCTGTAGTATATTCTGTTCATGTAACTATCTTTTTTTTTTATTGAATTTACTTAGAGTACTAACTAAATAGAGTTTTATTTATTTATGTACTGCTAGAGATATGAGAAAAAAAGAAAAACTCCACTCTGGCCAGGGTCTAGGGAATGCTGACCTGTCTGAATGTCTCTTTCCTTTCTCTTGATCATCTATCTTTATACTCCAGAGGACCAAAAGTAACTGAATAAATATTATCTTGTCCTTGGCCTTCACCAAGCAAAATTGTTTATATCTGAAGCCATTTCCTTTTAGAATCTGAGATCATTATTTTAAAGTAAATTGTCAAATGCTCCACAGTTGGTCTCTGTTCAGTTCTGCCATTTGCTGCTCTGTGAACCAAATCCAGGGCATGACATTAAGCCTGTGACTACATAACATGAGAAAAATGTTTTTAGACAGAATAAAACATCACATACAGTTTCTGGCAGTGAATCTTAACAATTAATATATTCTTGTCCAAGCAAACACTTCAAGATATTGTTTCAGAAAAATGGAAACTATGCCTACCTCACTTGCCATTGTAAGAATTTAATAGATAATGTGAAAGAGTGCAGTGCTGGAACATGCACAGTAGATTTTTGATAAATATTTGAATCAGAATTTTTCAAAATGTATCATTATCCCTGATGGAGGTGTAAAATTTAAAATTTAAGTAGTATCCATTACAGGAAAAATTTGGGCATCTGTCTGCATATTCTCTCAACCATACATTGCCTGATATACATGCAAATATTTTCTTTCCCCGTTTTTGTACTCTATCCTACAGCTTGGATTGGTTTTGCATATGATTAGAAAAAGGAACACACCTATATGATGTTCCCTGATGCATACAAAACAAATTCCCTAATTCTGAAACCTTCTCTTTACAATGAAAATGCAAAATTAAAATGTTAGTATCCACATCTTAGGGTAAAGAACATTACAATATATAAAGTATGTTTCTCTTCTTATCTTATTTGATCTCTCCAATCTTTGCTGGTTAGGTAAATTAAGTTAGTCTTATCATACCCATTGCTCAGATGAGTGAAATGAGACTTGAGGTTGTATCCAAGCTGAATGGCTCCTTTAACCGCCAAACTGACCTCTGAAATATTGAATTGTAGTAGGAAAAGGGTCAGGCAAGCACAAACTGCATTTAGTCTGTGGTTCTGAACTGTTCTCCCCAACTGTTTCTCTCACTTGATTCTACCCTATTTCTGATATTTTGTCTGCCTCCATTAGGCTTTTCAGACATTAAAGAGGGAACAGTATGTGGCATATTGAGTGTCTTGCCCAAAGTTACTTGTCTTATTTGTGACAAAGTTGGAACTGAGAACTGAAACCAACATAGTTTCCTGTGCTAACCAATTCTGAGACAAAGTATATTTGCTGTCCTTGTGTGAAACAAACAATTCTGGAACCAAGAATTTTTTCCAATTTCCAAAATGTCCTAATCTTTAAATTTTCTGTTTCTAATTCCCTGAACAATAACCAGTCACAGGCAAAAATAACAGCTATTTGTCCCAGGAATACTTGTTATTCTTAATAAATATACTAGGAATACTTAAATATTTATTCCCAGTGTATAAGACTGTAAACTAACTAAAAATAGTTAACTTATCAAAACTCCAAGCCCACATGTTAATGATTACATCAAGATCTTTATCTCATTGTGCCCACCAATTCAAAGTCTATGCATAAATTCTGTTCAGTCCCCACTGGCATAAGAACCGAGCCAGGCCTTTAAATCCTTATAAATATCCTTTCCTGACTTGAAGCTACTGAGACATTACTAAGAAAGTCTTACAGAGCATCCTCCTTTATGGCAATACGTTTAAAAACTTATCTTTGACCGACAAGTTTTTCTGGTGGCTTTTCCACAGCCAACAAACACAAAACTACCCCAAGGTCAGTGTTTGTTTGTTTTCTCTACTACCTTGATTCTTCATCATACAATCTATTGTATTCAAGGGTCAAAGTTTCCCTTTAAAAGTGAACCTGATGTGTTACCATTAACATTTAATCTAGGTCAATTTATATATAGCATATACTTCACTGAATGGCATATGGCACAGATTTTCTTGATAATAGCTCTAACAACACCAACTATCTTTTATGCATCTTCCAGATTCCAGACACTTTAAATTCATAACACCATGTCAGCAAGGCAAATTATTTTCCCATTTTATGTAAAGGATTGAAGTTCAAAGAGGCAAAAAAACTATCCTAAGGCCAAACAGCTAGTTAAGTACTGGAGCTTGGATTCAAATCCATGCAAACTGCCTCCAGAGACCAGTTTTTAAATGCGATGTACTGTCTAGAATTTTTAAAAAGCTGTGATTTCAAAAAACCCTCTTTTTCTGCTGTGTAAAAATATCCTAAAGGGATGAAAATATCAGGAGAGACACAGGTCTTCTAGAGGGGAGACCTGAGTAAATTTGCTGTGTGGAGGTTAAGAGTGGGTTTGCTAGTGCAAGAACAACAAAGGAAGAATTCTATGCTGGCCAGCTAAGAAGTAATATAAATTTGGCAAGGATGTAGAGAATTAGAAACTTTCATATCTTGCCGGTGGTTTTGTAAATTGGCACCATATCTACAGAGAGTGCTTTGGCAATGTCTGACAAATTTATACTCATAAAAACCCATATTTTCTTACATATGCATAAAACAGTTGAAAAAAATACACAAGAAAGGGAACATGGGAGGCTGGGGAAAGGGATGATAAGGAACATATTTTTACTCTATAACTTTTATAAGTTTGAATATTAAACTGTGTGGATGTTTTCATTATTCAAAATACAAATGTAATTTAAAAATAAATAAACAAAAGAGATATTGGCTGTTTAAAAAGACCTCTACTCTGACCAGGTTAGATCCAAAGTAACTGGTGGTTTTGTAGTCACACTTCCCAACTGCGCAGTCCTCTTCCCAGGCATCAACTGGTACGTATGTGATGGCTAAATTTCTTGCAAATATAAAAATAATATAATTTCATTAATCCACAAATGTCAGCAAAATCTCACTGACTTTTGATCCATATGTATGTTATACCTAAACAGCCTATTGAATTTTTATTTTGGTTTTGGTATTTTTTAAGAAAGTTTAATCTACTGTTTTCCCGGATACTCTCAGCGTTTGCAAAGAGCATGAATTGGGGAAGTAACATGTTCTTCTGTCAACAGTAGAGCGTTGTCTTATTTAAGAGGCGAACTTTTAATAAATCTGAAATTCAAATTGTTTTTGAAGTGAAGAGAATTTGAAAAGCTTTCAGAAGCTCTGCACATGAAAATAAATGTAAGATGATGACTCAACTTCAATGAAAGGTGAGCGGAATCTTCTCCTTCAGCTATGAACTCTGTGTGTGGGAGGCAGTCACCTGTGGAGCAGCCACAGATGACTGCTCTTAACTTCTTCCTTGATGTGAGAGATGCCTTGTAGAAGTTAGGTAAGTGAAAGAACATTATTATATTTCCTCCAGATATGGACATCTAAACAGATGAACCAAAATCTAACTGTCAAAGAAGGCAGGAGAATGCCACTACGCAACTCCAAATGTGCATCATAGTTCTTCCACTCAGACGTCACAGGCATGCCGTGTGCCACAAAAGAAGAAACGCATGGCAGGGTTCTGATACTGAGGGACCTCTGACACATAAGACACAAGATTCTTTGCGAAAAAGCACATCTCACTAATCCAAAATCCATAGCCCTAGAAAAATAGACCATCGTGGACAGCCTTACTAATGTCAGTTGATGGCATTATTATTATTGCCATCATTGTCATTTTTCTCTACTATTTATTGTATGCCTCTACGTGCCAACTACAATAGTAGACATTTTGCATACATTTTCTCTAATCATCACAATGATCCTATAGGTAAATATAATCTCTACTTCTTAAAAGAGGAGAATGTGAGGCTCAGAAAGATTAAGTACCTATCAAGATTACCTGGTATAGCTAGATCAGAACTCAGTTATTTTGACTCCTTGCACTACAAAATCTTGTAAGTACTTAAAATAGAATTATTTTTTAAAAGACTAACAAACCAGAGTGACATCATATGCACTTGAGATATACCAATGATATTGGTGGGTTGTACAATTTTCAGCTTCCTGCACTGAACATCATCCCAGTTTACTGAGAGTCACTCTGCAAAGAGCATACATTCTCTGCATCTCATCCGTCATTTCCCTTCTTGTATCTTGAAACATTCACACTGTTCATTCTAAAAGCAGAATGAAGAACTGTCTTCGATCAGTTGCCTTTCTGTGTAATCCACACTCCATCTGCTCCTCTAAAGCCCTAACTTTCTTGAAGTAGGTATATCTCCAGAGCATAGACTCTTCTTTGAGGATCACAATTTTAGGAAAGCAGAAGGGGAAGCATCTACTGTCACCGCTGAGGCCTACTGAAATTCGGCGTCACCCCAACGGCAGTGAGGAGAAAGAGAAGTGTAGTTAGCATTTTTCCTAGGTTCTCCTTTGAGTGATGCAGTGAAGAATCACAGGTCATCAAAAAATAATAGTTTTATTAAAAATATATTTTAGAAAGATAAAAAATGACCCAAAGAGTGACTCGGAGAAAGACAAATTATGCCACAAGGAGGCACATCGAATTAGGGCTGAAACCAACAAAAAGGCCACAAAAAAAGAGAGCCCAGAAGGGGAAAAAAGGGCAAAAAGGACCCAGAAATGGGAACGTCTATATTATAGTTGGTCCATGATAGATGATTCTAAAAACATTCCTAGGTGATTGGCAAGTAAGGTCATTTTGACCTTGGCTGCTTTATAATTCTTTGTCTAGTGCACATGTGCTTACCCAGAATTAAGTCTGTTGTAATTAGATTCATGAACTTCCAGCCATAAACGTAGAATATAATGAAGCTTAAATTGTAGGCAAATTAGGGTAGTACCTTCTGCACATGTATCTGTAGCCAGATTAAACCAGCTGTAGATTATGTCCCTCCTGTCCTTTGTCTCTTGGGATGCAAGAGAGATTGTTTAGCTACCAATAAATAGAGTGTTCTTTGGGCTGTCTCTAGATTGGGCCCTCATTTCTTTGTTCTCCTATGTCTGACTAGCTACCTAACACTACTACCCAGAGCTCTTTTTCCTTCTGACATGGCCTTGTTCTTAGTCACAACTCCATTTTGAATAGAACTGCTCTGCACAGCATTTCAAGTGTGTGTGTCCTGGGTAACTGCCTTTCATTTTTTTCATGATATACCTTCTGAACATACAGCTTTCACTAAGAAAGATGGCAAGTTTTCTACATTTCTCTCACAACTCATTAGGAATTCCTCTTTTCACCACTGTGAGCTACAGTGGTTTTAGCAAGATGGGTTGTGATAGGAATAAGATGCATATATCAACAAAGGACCGGCCTCCTCCTTATTCAGGCATGAACGGCAACAAGGTAGCCACCAGAACTGTGGCATGGAGCAGTTCAGCTCCCTTAGTATACAGAAAGACACATGGCCTATGCTCTCTATGCCTTAAAGAAAGACGTAACCTTACATACATGTACACACACACACATTATTATCATCATCATCATCATCAAATCTTACCCATTCTTTAGGTTTTAGGAGTCAAATCGTGTACACTTTTTTTGGAGAACTTTTCTCTGACTTACCTGTCGCTAAGATGGACTTTCTATCCTCTGAACAAATTACAGCATGTATTATCTATGTTCAGTACTTAACATATACAATATTATTTTCATGCAAACAATTATAAACAATTTTAGTTCAAACAATTCTTATACTACGTTTAAGAATAAGAACTAAATTTTGTCCCTTGATACCCAGGATAGCTCTTTGCCCAAAGCAGACACTCATGAAGAAGCTTAAACATCAAACAATATTTTTTTAACTAACATTTTAAAATGTAAACATTCTGATGAATATTATATCCTTTCAAGGTAGTAACCTTGAATGTTACACACTTATTTGAAGGTATTTCTATTGCTCAATATATGCATAATAACTCTCTTATTTCATTACCCTAATATTATTTTAAATTTGTTCAAAAAGTGGTTGTCCTAAATTACCATGCACCAGGAATTTTAATAGACACTGAAGACTCAAAGTAGAATAAAACACTAAACATCAAGAAACATATAACTATAAGAAGACTGAAGCCACACATGAATACATACTACAAAGAAATATGTTGTAAAATAGAGGGGTAAACCATTTGCTGTATCAGCACAAAGGCAATCACAGCTCATTCTCACCAGAAGGTCCTAGGCCTCCAAGGACAGGTAAGACTTTTACAGTGGGAGAAGGAGAGAGGCATTTCAGAAGAGAAGACAGCAGCCTACCAAAGACACACATTTTGGAAACGGGCAGTACAAATGGTGTACTTGAGAAGAGGCTAGGAGCTGAAGTAAATTTTCATTCTTTTGAGAATAGGTGTGATTTTGTTTAAGAACTTGTCAAAGATTTTTCAAAGACAAGTCTGATAGATAAAATAGTAGATAAAACCATTTGAGCTTAAATATCAGTCATGAAGTTGCTCTCAGGAGTGTCCAAGAATTTACAGATGTGAACAATAGTGATACAAATAGTTATTTAGAGGATAAAACTCTCTTTAATGTATACATTTTGGTGTGTTTAAAAATTAATCAAACTTCTTTTAATTAAAACTTTTTATTCATCATTCAACTAAAGAATTAGTGATTTGTGAAAAAGAAAAGTTAATAAAATCCTGACTTTAAGTTATGTTTGAAATTATTGGTCCAATTACTATGAAAGGATAAAATTGTGGCTTTAGGTAAGAGAGTTGAAAACTATTAGAAGAACACATGTTTCTTTTGGCCTCAACATATTTATTGTAGCATATGGGCAGAGAAATAACATGATTTCAACTTTTTCTAAAATTATTCATTCTGGCTTTTTTTCATTCTATATTTTTAAACATTTTATTAGATTTTATCTAAAGAATAAGCAAATTATTGTCAAAAAGTCAAATTACTTTTAGTCTTTTGATTATCAGATAGCTAAATGTTTAAGGTAGAAAGTATGGAAAATACCAGAAAGCACAAAGAAAAAGAATAAAAAATTACTCATGACTCAAATGCAGTCATTATTTTGGTAAATGTTCTCCTGGTCATTCTTCTATTCATTTATATATTTTTTTCAAAACTGCAATTATTACATTGTTGTTTTGTGTCACACTTATCTTGCTTAATAATACATTGTGAATATTGACTAATAGAAATTTAAAATTAGCTTTTTCAAAATCAGAAAGCAAAAAAGTGAAAGTGATAGCCTAGGCATGAAGTCCCCTCTTTTTTCAATAGTGAGGCATAGCCAGTATGCTTTAGTAACCATGATGTCCTGCTGAGCTAGCAATCTCTGTGGGGACAGCTTGTTTGGCAAGACCCTCTGCAGACTTAAGATAACTGACTTCAAACGGATCCTTCGTTTTATTCTATAAAAACAGAAGTTTTCTACTTTTAACGGAATGTGGATTTAATATCTTTCACACTGCTTTTCATTATAATACTATTCAGTAGAATGGGCATTATGATCTCCAGCTCACATTTGGCTTTTTTTCAGGTAAGTTCTGTTTTGTTTCTGAAAGATAATTTTTCCTGAAAATTCTTTTATATCTGTGGAATGGAAAAATTGCAAGCAGATATGAAGCGTTTAATGGGTGAAAATAATTTTTAAAGAATGAGCCAACAGTTGAAGAATTTTCAAGAGAGAAAAAAATTAGAAATAAAGTTGAAACTTACTGAACAGAGATAAGAAAGTTAACTGATATACTGAATAAAGTGCACTGATTGTCAAATAATTGTTTACATTAAGTGTGGATGATACTGGAAAGCACCTTAAAAAGAATAAAAATAAACTATAACCCTTATAGTCATTATTTTGGTAAATGTCCCTCCTGGTCTGAGATGCCTGTGGTCCATCTAAACTATAATATGGAGTAGAATCCATCTTTCATTAGTGGTTTAATGGAGTGTTTTTCTCACTATGGATCACAACTCTTTAAAAGATAGTAAAATAAGTTTAGTATATTACACTAGTATTTTAAAATTTGAATAGACTAGAATTAAAAATATTAGAGTGAATTAAATAATGTAGGAATAAATGTAATTTCTAAAATGTTTGTTTCAGGAGTGTGTGCCAGTGTGGAGATAGGTCCTGAATACGTCAGCAAGTCATGATGTGTTATGCGGATCTCTTTCCTTCAGACCCCAGGGTTCTGATTCTCGGGCCTTCAGTTTCAGACTAGGACCTACACCATCAGTTCCCCTGGTTCTCAGGCCTTTGCATTTGGACTAAAACTGCACCACTGACTTTCCTGGGCCTTCAGCTTACAGATAGCAGATTGCGGGATGTCTCAGGCTCTACAACTCATGAGACAATTCTATATAATATCTATCTATCTATCTATCTATCTATCTATCTATCTATCTATCTAATCTTCTATCATTTAATCTATCTATCCTTTAGGTTCTATTTCTCTGGAGAACCCTGACTAGTACAGTTCTTTAATTGATGTGGCTTATCTGGTGAACCCACTAGGGTACCAGACCAGGTATGGTTGACTCTAATTCAGAATGTCTACAATACCTGGAGACATTCTTCACTACAGACTTTGTGAATAAGATTAAAAAGAAAAAAGTGTTCATTAAGTAAAACAAAATCTCTTAGATTCATTTTACTATAGAAATACCTCTAGCAGTAGTTTAGACCACTGTCTCTGAGTAGGCCTTATGGTTGGATTCAGTGGATATTCATAGTTCATTTCCTTAAATAAAAGGCCTCTGATCTGATCCAATTTTAATTCTCTTTCTTTCAGGATCTTCTCATCTTCTTCCATATCTTACATCAGTCTTACCTCAAGATTTTGTCACCAGATTCGAGCCCTCCTTAGTTGACAACATGTCCTATTTGTTAGTGCAGTAACTTAGAGCTCACTTTGGGAAAACAGACTGTCCGCAGATTCAGAATTTTAAAATAGGCTTTTCCATGTATAAAAACTGTATTATGGCTAGGAAGGAGCAGAGGGTTTACTACCCAAAGGCTGGGGTCCACTATGCCTCAGTCCCCTGACATATCAGAATTTCATGTTTTTCCTTATACATATGTATAATTAGTCCAAGCCCCTCTTGGAATTGCTTTGTGGTCAGACTGATAAATGAGAATGGGTGGTCATAAGTGAGCAAGATCCATAAAGGCTGCTTGAAAAGGCTACTGATAATATACATTTGAAAGAGGCTACAGTTCATATCTAATGAGTGGTATGGATCTACAAAGGTACCACAATGTTATTTCAAGAAATAAAACATTGGAGATATATAAAGAAATCAGTGTTTGTCCACCAAAGTAAAACATTGACATTCTCCTTGTTGGCTGAGATTTAAATTTTTATAATATGTGACATGAATTTTTGTTGAGACAGCTTTTCTCTTATGTATCAAGACTGCATTGATTTACATGTATGAAGATGTATGCTTTCCTACATGCTCTACTAAGTAACCTACCTGCCATTGGACTTATCAGCTGGGAGTAATTTCTCTCTAATATAATATTCTTGTTCTTTGTCATCAATTATGTTCTCGTATTTAGACTGTAAACTCAAGAGATGGCTGATTAATCTAGTTCATCAGGAAGCCCAACAGCTAATAAGTGCACAATAAACATGTATGAGTAAACAAATTAAAGATATATTTTATCTATTTTAATAAAAAGCATAACTCCTTCATTGGCATCCAAGCTAGATATTTATTCTTCCCCCATCACCAATATTTTGCAGAAACATGAAAACTTCAAGAATTCTGGTATACACCAAAAATACCAACCTGCGCAACTTTAGAGGTATTTCTGATTTAATTCATTTACACAGTAATTTGTAGGCACTAGAACAATAATCATTATTTTTATAGAATCAACCAGAACTTGTGGTAACTGATGACAGAAAGTGAGGAGGCAGGTTTTGTCCTTTTTTTCACCTTGACTGCAAATCTTTTTTTCACTCTGGATTCCAAATCTGCCTTCTCTCTTCTATCCACTACAGTTCTGAACAAACAACTATACTCTAGATAAAAAAAATATCTGGTATAATTTGGAGATACTGGGCCTCAGTGTTTCTTGACTAAGAGAACTGCCTCACAAGCTTCCTTAGGACAATGACCATTAATTTTATTTTAAATTTCTCCTCAAACACCATTTGTACTATATGATATATATCAAGAATTGACACTCAAAAATAAATGAGGGAGTCAAACTATAAGTATTTTTTAAAAAGTACGGGAACCAAATATTATTTCAATCATTAGTGAATTTCAGAAGGCTGTCATTACCATTTTGATGAGAGGAGAAGGCAGCCTTTGTTCTCTCAGAACACCTAAGACTGAAGATGCTTCAAAGCAAATTTCCAAAACTCTGTCTTATGTGGTAATACCTTTTAAACAAGATAAAAGTCACACCTCTCTTCCTGTTTTATACCTTTTCACAGTATTTTGGAAACAGCAAGGGAAGTGACTCACAGTTGAAAAGCCATTTGTAGCATCACTGAGCCACTAATAGCAGCCTACTCCCAGCAGGCTTATTTATAAAAATATGACTTTAAGTTTAACCTAGTGAGTTGCATGCTTCCAATAGCATCTGGCAGTCCATAGCTGATTTTGAATATACCGCAGGTTCCGAGTGGATCATGAAACTAAATCATCTCTTATTCCAGCATGCTCATTTTGAACCAACTCATTTTACAGTGTGGTTAGCATAGCCTTTGCAGTTAAGGATGATTGCTCAAAGCACTTAGGGCAATGTTGTCTTAGCACAGCATCAGAGAGAGGCAGTTGACACAAATTGCATCGTATGCTGCTTGAGATTTAATGTTGTTACTGCCAGGAGAATATTTTTGCAAAGGTTACTGATGTATCACAAAATAACACATGCACCAAAACCAAACCCTCTATCAGCATGCCTTTTTAGTCCAAGACTTCAGTTATATCACTCTCCTTAATTGTAAGATATTAACCAAGAAGACAATAAACAAAATCTTAATTTTGTTTTCCTAATTAATTGTTTTCTTAATTAATATCAAAAGCCTTTGCTATAATAACATTATTAGAAAAAAATACTGTACATTGTGCAAATCCTTTGATTCCAAAATAAATAAAATTGACACTTGTAAAATTTCATATCAAAAATGTGATTTGTTCATTTTATACTTCTTACTAAACCTGCTAATTGTAGAGCTTAAAAAACAATTGAAACGATTCATTTATTCTCTTTGTATTCTGTACTGAAGAAAAAGAAGGATAGCATAGAAAAAAAGTCACTATAAATATATGGAGGATATACTGGTATCTTATAAAATGTAATAGAACACTCCACTTTCATTTCCTAGAAGAATATTGTGCCAGAGGTCATAACGCTTAAAACTGTCCAATTAGATTTTATACCAAGCAACACAATTTAGCCTTCTGTGGATCCATGAACAATGAGTCACCATGAATTAAATCACAACATACAAGATAACTTGCACAGTGTGCATATATTCTTATTAATTACTTCTCTAATGCTAATGTAATTAAAAACTGGCCCTAATACGTTGAGTCCTTATTTTAATTACAGTTCTACATCCTGTAATAATCTCAAAGAAAGCCCCTTTGAGCTTATCTGGCTTTATGGTCAAGATTTTTCTATCTCTCTGATTTATACTTTAATTGGCCAGCTTGTTGCAGATCTATGAACAGATTTAGCTGTGGATGGGTCTGACTCGGATTAGAGAGACTCTATTCTCTTCTAGAAAGTTCCATCTATTTACTGTATCAACTGGTACCTGGAAAGAACACAAATAAAAGTAAATGCAACTAAGAATAAATAGGTTGAATTTGTTCTCACAAACTATCAACATTAGTATATTGGTTAGTTGTTATCTATAGTCATTTAACTGCACTGTTGAATATGACATCATAGTCTGCCAAAATTGATAAGTGAACTGGAAATACAATACACCCAAACAGCTTATGTCTTTATTCAATGTCCAAGGTCAAGATTATCATGTCCTCCATGGCCATCCCAGGTTAGGGGTAAATATCAGAGAATCCACAGAAAGAAAAATATGCCACTAGAAGAAGAAATTATTTTCATTTCCAAACCACGATTTTGGTTTATCTGTTTTCCTTTACTTTCTTTACAAAAAGAGCCTCCAAAATCTTTCAGTTGAGTAGGCTTTAAATGGTTCAGGGAGTCTGTTCTGTTGAGATAACTTCTCCAAATTTGGAAAACGATTCCATTTAACTTAAATCATTGAAACTTCTAAAGTAACCAAAGTACACAAACACACTCTGGGAAGTTATGTATTTCTAATTCAAATTTCAGGGTTAAAAAAGAATACTTAAAAGTACAAAAGAAAAAATGACAACAGGAGATAAATCCACAATGTTCTATAAAATTATTATTTTTGTATTAAATAAATAAAGGTAATTCTGGGATGTCTGTTTTTTTAAATTTTGTTTTAGATCTTTCAACATAAATAATGTTTTGAAACATTTTTAAGAGAGATAAAAAACTTAGATGAAAACAATATAGACAAGGTAATTTTTGTGAGAATGTAAAACTAAAAACATGAATATTCAAGATTGAGCCAATGGAGATTAAATTTAAAATATAAATACATGCTACAAAATAGGTGAATCTTGAAAACATTGCACTATGTAAAAGAAGTCACCCACAAAAGACCACATATTATATGATTCCATTTATAGAAGATGTCCAGAATAGAGAAATCCAGAGAGATAAGAAGTAGATCAGTGTTGCCAGAGGCTGGGGCAGGTGATGGAATGGAGAAACTGGGGAATAACTGCTAATGGAAACAGGGTTTCTACTCAATGTGATAAAAATGTTCTAAAACTGATTTTGGTGATGGTGACACAACTCTGCAAACATATTAAAAATTATTGAATTGTACAGTTAAAATGGTGAATTGTATGGTATGTGAAGTATTTAGCTGTGAAATTTTTTTAAATCTTAAAATTTAGTGTGCTAATCTCTGCTATAAATAAGGATGAAAATCATCTTGTCTTAGGACCCTTGACAATAACAGTCAATGGATTTTCTTTTTAAAAACCTTAGATTTGTCACAGAAATTGGAATTACTAAGATTTAAAATTTATTTTTTTTAATTTTAAGTGAACATCTTATGTACTATCTCAGGAAGGTGAACAGTGGAAACAATTATCTAAATCATCAGGGAAAATACCTCTATTCTACTGAAAAGAGCAATGGATCTGCTGCTACAGGGAGAAGCGCTACCCAGCATCTGCATTAAGCAGATATCCACTTGATTAGATTGATCAGAACCACTAAACGACTCACCTCTTTGCCTAGCTTTCAGTGATATACTAAGTATCAGTTTCTTCAAAGACACTTGGCTGTATACTAACCACACATCTTGGCATGTGTTGTGTGGACTCACCTCCTCCCGATCTCATTGTATTTATAAAAACAGAGATTTACAATTCACACACAACTGAAATAAAACTAAAGAATTCAAAGTGATCTTTCACTTAGGGCTGAGAATTGTGTCTAGAAAGTATAAAACAAAATTAAGTAAAGCACCCACACACAGAGCCAGAAGCTGATTTTATCAGTTGGTCTCCAATCCAATTTGAGTCACAGGTGACTAGGAACAACTCTCAGACATCTGTGTCATTCCTCTTGACAAATTCTGTAGGCATCATCTGTTTTATTTACAAGTTGGGTCACAGAGGGCTCAAGCGATGAATTTATAGTTTGTGAAACTAGAAATTAAGGCTCCTGTCTCAACTTCACATAACAAGAACACAATTTTTAAAAGCACTCAGGTCATGACTACATGTTTACCATATTTTAATATTTGGGGTGAATTTATCTAAATCCAATAGTAGATTTAAAAACATATCAAGAGATAGATGAGAGATAGAAAGATGGATGATGATCATGATCATGATCATGATAGATGATAGAGATAGATAGATAGATAGATAGATAGATAGATAGATATAGATATAGAAATAGATGATATAGATATAGATAGATATAGATATAGATATAGATAGATGATAGACAGACAGACAGACTTGAAAAATGCATATTCAGGGTAAAATGTAAGATCAGTTGAAAGTCAACCACCCAAAGCCAAGACTGCTCATGTCACTAACTCTTGGGGAGAAGGGATATGTGTCAAAGACAGTACATGTCAAATATACTGAAACCTGTCAAACCTTTCTTAGCAGTGAAGGAACATTCACTATTGACTTACACTAAGTCACTTGTCTGGTTATCCTAGCAATGTCAGAAAATGTTGCCCTTCACTTTATCTGTCACTGACACTCAACCACACTGGTTTTCTTTCTTCACTAAGAAGAAAAATAAAGTCAACTCATTGGAGAAGGTAGGGTTGTCAGAGGAATGATGGGAAAAGAGACATGTTTTGAGAATGATGATTGGCCCCAATGAGTCCCTATACTCTCTGTTTAGAAAACTTGGAACGGGTTATTATTATCCTAGCATGAGTTACAATGGGCTCACTCCTTCTGCTAACATGGAGTCAAGTTGAAAGCCTATGACATCCCATCCAGGGGAGATACATCAGGTTGTGTCCACCCAGGGGTCTCACTGATATGTGAATGAGCATTCCTTCAATTTGGGACCAAAGATGCAATTAGTGAGCTATTTGCAGAGAAAGAAGAATGAGAGTTTTGATTGTCATGGAGTTGAATTAAAGTTTGCAGATATTCTTATGGTACTGAATGCGGAGAAGGTACAGTACAGATTCCTCTCCAATGTATTGCAGTCTTTGAGAATTTAGGAAAGTGTGGAAAAATATATGTAGAGAGAAGACAGGGATAGGGACAACACCCACACATTCTAAGCTTTATTTACGCCAGTAAAAATCAGTGTCAAACAAGCAGTAAAGATAGGATTTGCGACCGGCACTCATAGAGAGCCCCACTGTGGGGTGTGTGAGCAGGAAGTATTTCACATAGTCTTGAAGGTTGTAAGTGATTCCACTAGATAAACAAGTGTAGCCCAGTTTGAGGTACACAAGCTGAGCGAGAGGTACCAATCAGTGAGCCAATCAGTCTGGCCTCATCAGAGAGATTGTGTTATCAGAATGTACTTTGTCCCCTTAATTGGAAGAAAGAGAGGCAGGCAGGAAGAAAGTGAGGGAACACCTAAGATATCAGTGTTTCAGGGTTGACAATAGAGTGTGCTCACTCAGAGACAGCTAGTAGCAATGGTTTAGTCTTTGGAGTGCACTCAAGCTATGAGCATCATTTCTATAAGAGATTTCTTCATGTCATCCATTACCGAGGGTCCCACCTATAACCACAGGCTTTGTTTGCTATGTTTCTGGACATTCTGAAGAGGATTTAAAAAATCTTAGCTGAAGGAAGATATGATTACTCTTGACATTTTAGACTGCACCTCTACTGTGTTCCTAATGTTTCATCATAGGCTTTAAAATGTGAACTAGTATAAAGTCTGAACTGAATTCTTCTTTTGAAAAGAGAGCTCACCTGTATCCAACTTTGTTTCAAATCGAAACAAATGTTAACAACTTATAGAAAGGTCAGTAACTCCTTTTGTTTTTTGTTTTTTTTTGCTTTATATTGGTTAATTATGATTAAGATGTAAAATAAGAAAATATGAATACTTTTGTTAAGAGGCTGGAAAGATATGGGTCACTTAAGCTAGCTCTAGGTGCAAGCTTATTAATTATATAACTTCTTATTTATGCTTGTCTGCATTGCCCAATTTTTCTATAACAAGCATATATTACTTTTATACCCAGAAAAAAAAGTGGTGTCAAGAAAAGAAAAAAAAAAAAAGAAAAATACTGCCATTACTCTTTAACTTGGAAAAGGAATAAGAATAAAACAAAAAGGAAAAACACCAGTGTTAACAGTGATTGGCTTCCATAGGGAAGTGAGTGATGCCTTTTTTTTCTTTCAATTCTTCTGTACTTTTCAAATTTTCTACAGAAAATACATATTTTTAATTAATAAATCTTTTGAGAAATAAAGAAAATTTGAAAAAAAATGTTGCTTTCTTCGATTTTAATTACCTGAAAATTAAAGTAAAAGATCGTAATTATTTAATTGGAAGAAATCTGGGTAGACAGTTTCTACAAAGCTTATTACAAAGGAACTAAGAAGTATCTTCCTGTGGCCGGCCTTGGTGTTATGCAGAATGTACAGTCTCCAAGCAGTGTGGATTTGAAAGCCTCCAAAAGCCTGTTCTCCAAAATACCCTTTCTTTCCTAAAATACTACCTGCACCAGCCTTCTGCTGTCTCTATGTTCTTGCTGTTAGGGTCTTTCTTCAGCTTCTAGGAATGTGTCCTCTGGAATTTCCCCTCTTAAAATATAAATGTCCTTGAGAAGGGGACTCTTAGCAGCCATGGGCAAATCAGAAAGGCTAAAGGGACCATGGAAAAGACCACAAACCCAAACCCAGGCTTCAGTGCCAGAGTTTTGGCTAATAGTCACGAAATCTTGGCCACAATCTTTAATTTCTTTTGAAATTGATTCCTTCAATTTCAAAGAAATCAAATGATTTCTTAGAAATCAATGAAGGGTGGGCTAAGGATTCCTTATGAGTTTTTTTAGCTCTACATTCTATAAGCATAATTTCTCAGTTTAGATGGCAGGCACCTTGAAAAACAAAGGTCAGTATTAAGGGAATAGATAATAAGATAGATATGAGTTCAAAGAGGACTTTGAAGAAAAAGGAAAAATTTGAGGTCCTGGGATATTTTGGAGGAGTTTGAGCAGCACAAAAGAACAAAACACTATACTCCAAAAGGAGATCATCTCTCCAAAGAAAGACTCTAGTTACCTAACAAAATTTTTTCTGAGTCAGTTTTATTTCTGAGTCAAGAGCTTCAGTTTAATTTCTAATCTCAAGAGACTGTCATGTTATATGAGGTTTTTAAAAGTGGCTATTTTCTAGAGGAACAACTGCAAATTATCATTGTATCAATATTATTCCTATGAAATGGAGGTATTAAAAACATATGGCCATGCTTCCGCATGCTTACATGAGTGGACTCTCAGCTCCCCTTCAGGTAACTGACAGAACAGGGCAAAATAGGATTCTTTCTAATGATGAATTCATTACAAATAAAAATGAGTAAGAAACATACACATAAACAGTAGGATTTTATGTGAGTAGAAAGGAAGGGTTTATTTATTCTCCTTTGTA
Organism: Macroglossus sobrinus; assembly: GCA_004027375.1. Lineage (NCBI taxonomy): Eukaryota > Metazoa > Chordata > Mammalia > Chiroptera > Pteropodidae > Macroglossus > Macroglossus sobrinus. The sequence continues at coordinate 1,113,319 of PVKZ01000213.1, forward strand.
GGAAACAAAGAGATTTATGACTGAGTAAGGAGAAAGGCAGTACCAGTTTAAAGAGGAATAAATCAAAGACAGGAGAAACAAACCAAGTATTTCCCTACCACATGACCTAATTATCTTAGAAAACAATTTATATACTTCTACTCAGGTATCTTTCTAGAGAACTAATTCTGTTAACATTAAAGGGATCAACATGGCATAAAATAAATCCAGCAGCTGTTGACTACAGACACGCTCTCTCAGTCAGGCATCCAGTCTCTTACTATATGAATGGCAACAAGTTTAGCCCAACGATAAAAGCTGACCTTGTCACTAAAATTAAAAAGTTTGCTTTTACCAAGTCATTCTTTTCATTATCAAGTTTCTGACTCTGATTCATCACAGCCCCACTGGCTAGACTTTTCCCCAACTAGATGAACTGAACTGTAAAAATTACTCAGTAGAAACTAGAAGTCTAAAATAAATTGAGATGATTCATTCTGGAGCCCCTTGCTATCTTAGGACTTTTGGACAGAATTGCTAGCATTCAAAAGTAATAAAGGAGGCTGACTTGACACCTTGATTTGTTAACTCAGAGAGATCCACAGTCAGTCCCACACTGGATGCATGTAGAGTTCAATGATGCAAAGGTGAGTAAGAGGGAAAATCTTGCCACATCACTTTTAAAGTTTTGTAAGCCAATTTATCATTTTTTGACATAGCAATATTCTTAAAGGATTCTCAAAGCAGATTACTAAGAATAATAGAATCAGTAGCTCATATAGACAGAATTCTTAATTTTTTAAAAAAATTTTAAAATAATAAGCAAGTCAACAATTCCTCTGGAAATGAAGTCTGATCAAGAAACACTTGAGCAAAAACTAAGCTAGAAGGTCAAAGTCATAGTCAATCTTTAAAAGTAAATGAATGACCAATCACTTTAAAGAACATACTTTAAGTAGTTTTACTAGCGGTGTTGCTGAAAGTAGACTATTTTGTCTATAATGTCATCAGTATCTTCACCTCACCAATGTAAGGTATAGGGCACCATGAACCTACTGACATAAACACTAATCCAGAGACCTAGGGTGAAAAACCGCAGAGGTAAGCATCAGCCCTCAGCAATTCATCAGTATGCCACCAAGCCTGTAAACCCAAACCTCAAAATCCACAGAACCATTTAAATGCTATATTATGACAATAGAACAACAATCTAAAGATAACAATGCTAGAAATTTTTTTAAAAAACAAAAAACAAAACAAAAACTTTTTTTTCAAGCTATCTACGTTTTTTTGAAGTGTACCCAAAGCATATTATGAGCCAAAATCTAGGTTGATTTTCTCAACATTATGTTATATATAACGATATATATAGCTAGTACCTACAGAGTGCTTATATGTGCCAGATACTCTTCTTCATGGTTAGTGTATGGTAACTCATTTAACTCATGCCAACTATAGCTGGTCCTCGAATAACGGTTAATTTAACATCATTTCCTTATAACATTGATGAGATGCTGTAGAAAATTAACTTTTATTTATATCAGCCTATTGTAAAATTGATTTCATTACATATCATTTCACTTAAAGTCATAGAACCTATTGAAAATGTTAAGTGAGAACTTACTGGATATCTGTCTTATTTCAACCAGATTCTGGTGCTGAGTTGATTGTCAAGAGAAGTAGATAAAAGTGTTGCTAATCTGGGCTTTGGCCTTTGAAGGACCTTAGTTCTTCTCTTCCAGAAATGTTTCTCTCCGTATAGGCTTCAGAGTCCAAAGAGCCAAGAGTATATGCTCACTCCAGCCCACATTCCCTCTCTAGACTCCTGGTACTGAGACTTTAGACTCTACCTAGACAACATGGTGCCTGCTTCCCAGACTTGAGTTTCTTCTTCCCTAGGGGACTGATAGCCCTTGAATTAATATATTGAAATGAATGTAAAAAAAAAAGATTTATTTGACTGATCAATACATGCACAAACCTTAGAAAATTTATATTTTTGGAATCTCTTCTGATTGTCAGGAGAATTTTTTATTTTATTTTTACCTCCTGATTTTGCATCTGTTTCCTGGAAAAGTGAAGCTTGCTGTAAGCTAAATTCCAGTTAGGTAAGATATCTAATAAATTACACTACAGAAAATAACATTCAATGGATATGGGTTTGTGACAGTGCATTTTCTATGAGGAATAGAAAAGGATTTTAAATTTATAAATACAGTTTCTTTTAGAAAAGAGATCTTCTTCCAATAACATTTATTTTGCTTTTCAAAAGCTATGCCTAGCATTTTCAGTTAGCAGATAGAATAATTAACCAAATCTCCAAATACTTTTCTGTTCTGTGACCTCCTGTGGTAGATGAAATATTTCATCTCTTAGTTATTTCCCCAGGGTCCTTCTGGATTGTTTTATGACTTAATTACAATGATTACATCATGTTTATAGACTATGCAGACCCAGCACAGTGCAAGCTTTTCTATCACACCCTGAATAAGGGAAGAATCAATGGGTATGCTTGTTGGATACAAAACCAGTTAATGGGTTGCAACTGTGAAGGAGGAAGCTTTTCCAAGAAAATATATAACATCATTAGTGGAAGAGACTGTATCTCATACAGCAAGACTACATGCCTGCTTTTCAATCCGTAGACTACAAATAGACCTAACAGTTCCCTTAGTCTCTTCTAAGTAAAGCTCAGGATGCAGAGTACAGCATCCCTTGTTTGTCCTCATCACTGTGAGAGACAGAATAATCTATTGAGGAAAAAAATGCCAGGATACTATCATCTAGTAGCTGTACTCAAATACAAAAGGGGAAGGTCAGTTTTTTTCTTTTTGCTTGAATTTGCTTCAGAACTGGAAGGTTACCAGCCAGTTTATATTAGCACCAGCCTAGGCCACATTTAAGCACGAACCATATCCCAAGTTGCTAGAATGACTATCCAAGAGCATTTTAGAGCAGATTTCTCACCTGGGAGTGATTTCGCACCCCAGAGGACATTGGACAAAGTCTGGAGACCTTTTTGCTCTTCATGACTTGGGAAATGAGGGAAGAGTAATACCAGCATCTAGTAAAAAATCTGTATTGCACAGAACAGCTCCTCACAACAAAGAATTATCCATCCCCCAATGCCAGCAGTGCCAAAAGTAAGAAACCTTGTTCTGGAGGAATAAGGACATAAGAAAAATGGCACCAAATGCTCCTAACTTTGAAATTTAAACAGCTTTTCCTCTGTTTTTTTTTTTTCCTGGTGTTACTATTTGCACACACCAGGAAACACTTAGGTTGTTTATGGAGTCAGGCTGGGACCAACAAATTGAACTTGTGGGTGGCACAGAATCAAATATGATTCTGTGTCACTATATATCACCTTTCCCTATGGAGAGCAAAATGGTTTTCAGAAAGTTATTCCACTGGGAGAGGGAACTGGGAGTTAGGGAAATCCTCATTTCACAGATGAGAAAACAGGAAGGAAAGAAGGTTGTCATTTGCTCAAGGTTATTCAATGATGAAGTTCAGAACTCAGGAAACCAAGAGACGCCAGACACTAGAGAGAAAAATTCTGAAAGAATATAAAAGGACAGACGAGTGCTCTCAGCTGGATGCCATGTTGGTGGCATATATCTCTTTCATAAGCTGGGCCCCTGGAGTCAAGAAAACCAGAGTCTCCTGTGATAGGCAGCTTGGGGTTCTCCCCAGAATCAGCAGCCCCAGAAGATCCCCACATCCCCTCCCTGCCAGCCAAAGAGCCCTCACCCCATAAACCCAATTCCCAGGGCTATTCTCCAGATGTTTAGACTGTCAAGTGATTTAATGGACTGCAGACACGAGTTGGTCTATTCGTTAAAATAGTCATCATAATGAAAAAGATGGATGACATCTGCCCTTATCCTCTGTCAGTCTGTCACATCTGTGTTCCTCCTTCCTATCAATCACCATATTGTGCATTATGTAAATACCACAGATGAAATGTCAGCCTATGTATCTAATTGTTCTTGTGTACCATATGGGAAAATGACTTGTGGGCCCTGCTGTTCCCTTTACAACCAACATTAATTGGCATCTTTGTTATCTAGCCATGGAGGTACTGATTAGAATGGTTTTAAGGCTCCAGTAATTCTTTCAATGGGAAATGTAATTCAAGCTGATTCTTACTATGAAAAAAAAATGCAGATAAATCACAGAAACTCTATGATCCTTACATTTGATAGTTACATTTGATCAAGAACTTTCATGGACACAGAGTCATTTATTTTATTTGTTGATAAGGTAAAAGAGAAATCTAAAAGTCTTGAAAATGAATATTTTTGTATCCCCCCTCCCCCCACAAAAACAAAGGAGCCCTGTAGAAAAAGGTGAGGGATATTCCCAAATAACAATGGAAAATGAAGTTCAGGGGTCATTTTCTTTCCATAATTCCTGGGCTACTTTGGGAAATATACGTTTGTCTATTTTCAGAGACAGGATCATGAAATGTCAGTATAAGAATGAACTTTAAAAGTCATCGAGTATAAGATATTTTTATCCCAGAGGACAAGGAATTTTTAACATATTCCATACTGGGAGAAAAGATCTTCCCTACCCCTGATTATGCTTTATCTTGCCCCCACCACACACGCACCAAAAAAACAATGAATGCAACAGCAAGTGCAAAGCACTCAATCTTGAAAATTCCAGAATTCTAGTTGGTTCCATGTTCAAAATGATTTATACAAGCTTATTGAGGGGGGAAAAAATGGCTACATAAAGTCACCACAACCATTGAAATGAAGTAAATGGCCAATGAGACCACCTATGATATTCGAAATAAAAGTTTATTTTCTCATCCAAGATAAACTGTAATCATTGTATGTACAGCTGGAGGTCTGCTTGTGCTCCATTTAAACACAGCTCCAGACATGAAGAGAGTAGTCTCTCTCCATTCTATATTTACTCTACAGATGGATAACAAGAAGCTACCATATTGCCCCTAGGTTTTCTCTCCTTGTTTATTTGAAAAAGTACAAGCAATCCATTAAGGTTAAAGAGATAACATTAAGGAATGCATCTGCAGTGGTTGAAGAATAGATTACTCTGGTCTGTGCTTAATCTAGGGCCTTGTTTAAAAGAGGTTTTCTATTTTAATTAAAATAAAATGAGCCCTGGAAGAAAATACATCTCCTCCGGTGAGGATTGTATTCAGCTTGTTCTGTGTAATTTTGCCCATCACACTGCTGGCTGTGGCTTTTTCCACTGCTCTTAAATGGTGTGTAAATTGACCAGCTCTGTTGCCAAGGAAACAGACAGGACAATGCTAATAGAAGCTACTTAGGACACACTGTGAAAAGCTTAGAAATAAAATTGTTTGACATGAAGGCACCATGTCAGCAGCCAGGCAACTCTGTGAAAGGCTGCACTAAGCAGAAGATGGTTAAATGTCTCCCCCTACTCTTTTCCCTCAAAATTTCTCCTAGAAAATTGATTCTGTCCTAGGATCTTAGACCGCTTTTCGTATCAGAATCGCTTTGTCGTTCCTAACTCAAAGTAGAGAAAAATCTTCATGTTATGATTTTGAAGCACCCAGAATAGACATTAATTTTTACCCATGGAAATGAGCTGCATTTTTTTTTCTTTCTAGCAACACAGTCCTTTCCACTTATGAATAAATTGCAAATATTCTTCTGAATTTTCTAAGATTGTTAATTAAAATCCACTTGATTTAAGCTGCTTCTCCCATTTTGCACTCACAAACCATAAATTATAGAGGAGGTCAAAGAATGAATGGCAATTTGACATGAAGAGGTTGATTTATTGCTTCAGAAGGAGTTTTATACCAGATGTGGCAGGAGTCATAAATTAAATGCTAAATGTTATGTATTATTATGCTTTCAGGAATATAAATGTGTCGAAAATGCTATGCAGGTGGAATGATAAAAATATGAATCTACTCTCCTGGCAATTTTAAAGGGCCCTTTAAAACTGTCAAAAAAAAAAGTTGAAAAACCATTTAGATGAGCTCCTCAGATGCCTTCTCTAGCATTCCTTGGTTTATAAAAGTAACCCTTGCCTGTAACACCCTGGACATTGGCTTTTGGTGGCTTGGGTGGGGAATAGAGATAAATAATTCTTTCATCTAGGGGGAAAAAAAGTGAGAAAGAAAAAAAAGATCTCTGTGCTGCCAGGACATTACAACGTGCATTCAAATCGTTATTTCTCATCCACTCCTCTACAGATGACCATAATTTAATTTTTCCTACCTCTTTTTAAAATCAGTCGGACACAATGAAATTTGCCTAACTTTACCTAGTAGCTGCAGTGGCTATAATTACTGAACTTAAGGTATAAAAACAGGACAAGATTCAGGTATATGAGAGCTTGGAGCTGTAAATAACAGCAAGAGAACAATTCGCTAGGGGGCAAAAGGAGTGTACGGAAGGACTCAGTTCAGGGAGGAAGTCCCACTCTGACCTGCAGCTGGGTGCAAGGCAGCAGCTGATCCTCAGCTCATGGCTGAGATTATAGATAGTCTTTCTGGATGTAAATGTGAAAAGGGCAGTTTCTCTGACTCCTGCCCATGGTATGATGGGGGAGGACGGTAGATAGGAATATGGGAGAAGAGACTTTGGGGATTAAAAGAGACTTTAAAAATATAACTGAATACAGTGAGTAAAAATTTTTTTGATTTTGATCCAAATAAAATATCTGTAAAAGATATTTACAGACAATTGAAAGGAGACAGACTTTGCCACCCCAGAATATGCTTCTTTGAGATGATGACTATTTGAAGCAGGACATTTTTAAGAAACAAAAGAATTAGAAAAAAATTGTGACTTTCCCCCTAACTGCCTAGAACAAATTTAGGTAGAGGATAGGAGATGACACCATAGATAATTGTAGTTAAATATAAATTAGTATATGATAAAGAGGAACCAAGAAAGACCCATTTGTTCAAAGCCCTCTCTCTGTCTCATTGTTAAAGACTGGCCCAGCAAACATTTATTTACCAAATAATCGCTTTTCCATCTCCATGTGAATTGCCTTTCCTGCCCTTTGAAGTCCCAAACCACAATTGAGCCCCCCACTCCTGCTCTTCCTTAGCTCCAGCATGACATAAAAGCCTCAGACTCCCAATATGTCTCATATTTTTATGGAACCCCCAAATGTGCACCCATAAAAAATTTTCTCTCGTTAATCTGTCTCTTGTGAATTTGATTATTAGCCCAGCCAGAAACTTAGAAAAGTAAAAGGAAATTATTTTTTGACTCCTTTATAATCAGAGAAAATGAAATATAGATTTGTTTTTGGGGTGCTATAAAATAATTATTGTTAATTTTGTTAGGTGTGACAATGGCATTGTGCTTATGTATAAAAATGTCATTTATTTTATTTTGAAAATTAATTCCAAATCAGTTAGAGGTGGAATGAGGTGATGCCTGGGATTTGCTTTAAAATGCTTCAGCAAAACAAACAAAAAGGTAGGTGGAGGGATTAATTAAACAAGTAGGCAAAATATTAATAGTTGTTGAAGCTGGTAGTTTTTGATGAGCACATAGAATTTCTCTGAAATCTGCTTTTTTATGTGTTCAGATATTTTCATAATAAAACATTCTCTAAAATTCTGAAGAAAATTGTTTCTGAGAATTTTTAACTGGCCAATTTTTTATTAAGTGCAAGAATAAAATAAGTACATTATCAGGTATACAAGATATCAAATAATTTATCTTTCATATAGTTTTCTACATTTCTTAGGGAGCTACTGGAGGATATACTCAATCAAAATGAGGTAATAGTAAATAAAGAAGAAAACTGAGAATCCAGGAAACAGGGGATTTAATACATGACAAAGGCAAAGGTAGTAAAGGTAGAGGGAAGTGAAGTAAAAACTCTGGATGATGCTAGAAATAGAGAGAAATTAATCCTAAGGAGGACATACCAGTGTGCTCTGGAAAATGTTTCTTCCAGAAGATAAATCAAAAGAATACCAAATGTGAAAGACCATATCTAGCGTAGATTTACATATTGGTGTGGGTGAGTTTGAAAAGGAATTGGTTGTAAATCCAAAGAAAATTAAGCAAATTTATGTTTAAGGTAATCTAAAGTCTTTAAAAAATGTTGTATAAGGTTGCCAAAATAATCTAAGTATATTATGTGGCTCAGCCATGAATAGTTTTAATATAGTCATGAAAATGTAAGGGCAGAATATTGGTCTATTCAAAATTATGATAAAACTGTATTGAGAGGCAAGAGAAACAGGAAGGACGTATATATAGGATGAAACAAATGTATAAAAGAAACTAAATTCTCATCTTCTAGAGTGCAGTCAATAGATAACGTTTAAACCAAAAAGTTAAAGAGTAGCAATAATATCATGTCAAATAAAATTATGGAAGTAAATAAAAATGTTGTTTCCTCTAGGAAGATGAGAAGGAGGGGTATGACATACATATTCTGGTTTTTACTAACAAGCAATGTTTATTGTTTTAATTTGACTTTTTGAACTCTATATAGGTATGTAACTTTGATTTAAAAAAATAAAAACTTAAAGAACTTAGTAAAAATAATAATCTTATTACTTAGAGATATGAAGATAAATAAGAAAATAATCAACTAAAAAAGTTAAAAGTGAGTATCTCAGAGGTGAAAGAAATGTGCAAGTCTAGCTTTGATAAAATAATAAAAATTAAATAATAAAAATACTAATGAGTCCCACTGGAAACATCTTGCTCTGATCAAGGAAAAAGGAATTTGATCAGGAGAGAAAAGGTTTTATCCTATTTCAATGTTAACAGAACAAGCTAATTATTCCTACAACCAAAGTAATGTTCTCTCTTTCTGGGAGAGTCTCATTATTTCAATTAGACACATATTCACTAACAGGCCCATAAATATTTCTAATTAGCCTGTTTGCTTCCATTTTGTAAAACCACTTTCAAATTAGCACCCACATTCTATAGAAATGGAAGGAGAATCTTGGAAAATTGTAATTTCCCTCTCAAGAAAAGAAGGACAATGGCTCACATGTCCAAAAAGACTGCTTATTAGATTCGAGCTATTTATAGTGCATGTTATTTAGAGCAACATATTTGTCAAACTTGGATAAAAGGCTAAAAGTGAGTAGGAGTTTCAACCAATTATTTTCAGGTCTTCAAGCAAACATGATAGAAGGGTATAGGCAAAGCATTAGGACAGAAATAGCATGGTGTTCACAGCCCTATTTCTTCAGGCTGTGATCTCATCTGGCCTTTGAAGAAAAACCATGGGGAGCTCCACCATGACACAAGAATGGTCCCAGAAATCAAGATTCAAAAGTGCATCAGAGCTTCAAAAGTCAGATGAAGTTAGCATTAGCCAGCTCCATTTGACCTGGAAGGATATAAGTTCCATGCAGAAATGCCTAAAAATTGCTCAATAATTAAGTAACTATCATCATCATCATCAATATCATCAAAATTTTGGAATGCTGCTGAGTCAATGTGGCTTAGAAAGCAGTTAAAAAAATTTTGACACTATAAGAGGCAAATGGGGATAAATTATTTGAGATATGCATCAAACTAAATATAAATAATAGCTTTGACATAGCACATAATTGTTTGAAAAATAATAATTGCATTTTACTAAGTGTTAACTATGTGTCAGGCACTGTGCTTGACGGTTTGTACACCTCATCTTTAACAATTACAACAACTCTGAGGAGGTGGTATTATTAACCCCAGTGAGTTTCCAAAGATTAGACAGAAGCTGTGATTCCTGCATGGTTCATGGATGGTGTGTGGTGGGGACTGGGTTCAGAGCTCTCTGTCTGGGTCCAGAGCCCTCCCTACCCTGCAGTTCTGCCTCTCTTCCACTTGGATTGCATATTATTAATAATTTGCCTCATGAACTTTTACAAACAACATTATCTTATGTTCACATAGCCCTATAATATAGGAAGGGACTATTATTCCCAATTTGCAATGAAAGAAATCTTGACTTACAGAAGCTAAGCAATTAGCTCAAGACCAAAACAGCCAATAAGGAATAGAGCTGGGACTCCATTCCAGATGTAGTTCTTATCCATCACTCTTACTCATCACATTATCTACTAAAGATGAGTCCCAATGCCTATCCTTATGTGGAAGTTCTAAAATGAACCCCTTGTTAAGTTTAAAAGAAGGCAACCATATATAACTTCTCCAAACAAGGAAACATTTGGGGTGAAAGGCTATTATTTATAATCCTGAGTAACAGGTATAAAGCAACCTATTCCAGACAAACCAGGGACCTATGGTTACTCTATTTAGAGAAATGCCCTGGCCATAACTTCCATGAAATAATCATTTCTTGACGGAGTGGGAAAAAAAAATTATATTTGCCCCAATTTAATTGTATTTAACATCAGGTGGGAACATCCTCTCTTTGAAGGAAGCAATGCATGTCTCATGCTTTATTTGCTTTTAAGGTTTAGTGGTCTATCATTTTCCAGAATAGGGGTCAGCAAATAACAGGCCAATGGCCAAATTCTTCTCACTTGCCACCTGTTTTTGTAAAGAAAATTTTATTGGAATACAGCCATGCTCCTTTTTTTTTTTACATATTGTCTGTGGCTACTTTTGAGCTATAGTAGCAGAGCTGAGTAGCTGCAACGAAGACTATATGACCCACAAAACTGAAAATATGTATTATCTGGCTCTTTAAAAAAAATGTTTTAGAAAACAAAGTCCCAGGTCCTCAGCAAACATGAGGCCCTCCATGATCTGGCCCAGCTTGTGCTCTCTCTACATTATATTTTGAACATTATTCTTATTCTCAGCATCTGCCACCTTGTTTAACAGTTCTTTTCACTGTATGCTTAGAGTATCCAACTTCCCGAACCTATTTCTTCTGATAAACAGTGTTCAGAGTTGTTGTGAGGATTAAGTATTGTGAGGATTCAGTGCTTAGAACAATGTCTGATACTGAGGAAACATTCAGTTAATGTACTGTTATTACTGTTATTATTATTATTATCCTCATCTTATTTTTTGCAGTATAATCTTAAGCCATCTAACATCCTATTTTTATCATTTTGCCACCCATGAAAAACAAAATAAGTCTGTTACTGTTTTATACAGAAAGGTGGGCATTCAAAAGTATTAGTAAACTGTAAATTTAACTGTTTAGAATATTTCCTCATTGTTTGTTCACCCAACCCAAACCCTGACAATTCATAAAAAAGAAGATAATCAAAGAGCTAAGATTAGAGCCTGAAAAGCTATCAGAGATTATTTCTAACACTGCTATAGAGCATTCATAAGCCCAATAGTGGCATAAAAGATGGTACCTAGGAACATCAGAGTGGCCTCCTTTATAAACTATTGAGGCATCTTCATTATTTATTGAGTCCCTGGATTTATGAATGGCTTTTTATCATTTTGATTTATACTAAATCCAAGTTTTTTTCTATATTTGTACCATTGTATAAAATATTAGCCATTGACTTTACTAATAACAGGGAGGAAAACACAAGTTAAAAACACACCACGCACACCAAATGGATCTTTAATTTTAGGCTGCTGTTCCTTTCATTCAGCTCTTCTCAGTGTTTCCTGCAGTGTGAATAATAACAGAGTGTTTAGTCTGTTTTTTTTTTTACAGATGCATGAGCTGGCACTGGAAGCATTCATCAAAAGTAAAAGTTTCTCTTAAAAGGGCTCACTGAGAAAAGGTCTATAAAAATCTGCATAGGAGGTCATATCACACAAATGTTTATGTCAAACTGGTCTTCATAACCAAACACCTAATACTTAATTTTGTAGTTGATAACTCTGAGACCTAAATACATAGAGATGTGTTCAAAACCAGAATCACATTTTATGCTGAACTCAGCTATCCAATTGCAAATCCAATCCTGGTCAATATGTGTCTTGGTGTTTAATAGAGAAGAAACCACCTTCTCATTCCCAGAATTCCAGAATGCTGAAAAAAAATATTTTAAAAAAAGTGTAATATATTGTAAAACTCAAAATGAGAAATATAAAACCCCTCACATGCAATTCAAGGTACAAATGAGAAATTGATGCACAGATGACTTTCAGGGGCACCAAGTGAGATATAGGCTTTAATATACACCAGGAGGGATTGGATGCCTCGGTCACAGATTCTGTAAGCCCAGCAACTTGGAACTAGAGTACCAACAGTAATCATAGTCTCCGAAACAGGGTACAGAAAAACTCCTCCTACCAGCCAGCATCAAGCAGGGATGCTTGCTACAGCCTAAGTCAATTACATAAAATGTTCCAGCAATTACCTTTTTCATATATTTGTGTGAGTTTCAAATCTGTACCACCTTTATGTATAATTTCAAGTTTAGAATTGAACAGGAAAGTTAATCAGGTTCCTATAAAGTGCATGGGGTTTTTCTACAGTAGGCAAATGTGAAACTGCCCTGTAGGAATACTTCCAGAGAATTTGAACTCCTACTACAAACAATCATCACTGAAGATGTGTTCAGAGTCAACTGTTACAATCATGAAGACATTCAACCAATACAAAAACCTACACCTCAAAAACTAAAAACAATAGGACATTTTTATAGAGACTTTACAGAAACATCTTTAAAATATTCAAAGGTAGCATAGGATAAAAAGAAAAAGATTTTTTAGAAGTCAATGATTTTTATTAATCACGTTACTGTGTAATTGAATGAAGAGAAACACATGATTAAAATGTCTGGCTAATAAAATTACCCAGACTACACTACAGGTTGTTAGACAGACAGACAGACAGACAGAAAAGTTAAGAGACATAGATGTAGAAAGGATATTGTTCAATAAATGTTCAATAGAAGATAAAATATGGAAGAAGCTATATTTGAGGAGAAAATTACATAATTTTCTAAAATTTAAGAAGGGTATGAATCCTCAGATTGAATGAGCATATTAAGGAAAGAGAAGAATAAATAAAACAAATCTATACCTAGAAACAATGTAGCAAATCACAAGCATCAAAGAGATGATATAAAGTTTAGATGGAATGGATGATTTCCTGAAAGAATATGAATTATCAAATATCACTTTTAGTGAATTAGAAAATCCAAACATGTCAATTAACATGGGAACATATAAAGAAAATTTTCAAGAAACTGTTCCCCATAAAACTCTACCAGGAATAATCTGTTTTACAGGGTACTTCTATCAAACTTTCAAGAAAAAATATTTGCAATTTTTAAACTTTTCAAGAAAATAGAGGGGAGAGGGAAAAGGTAAATGGGGAAAAAATTTAAATCATTTGTTTAATTAGAAAAGTAAATTAATTTAAAAAAATGTAAATAATCCATTTTTTATGAATTTAGCATAACACATATAACAAGAGATATCAGAAAGAATGAAAATTATAGGAAATTATTATTTATTAACATTAATGCAAAAATACTAAAGAAAATATTAAAGAATAGAATGGAAACAGTACATTATAAAGATTAACTCACCATGATAAGGGGTTCATATCAGAAATGTGAGAATATTTTATTATTAAAAAACCTATTAATAAAAATTTTATATTAATATATGTAAAGAGATAAGTCACATGATTATTTCCACAGATGCTGAAAAAGATACACACACACACATACACATACATACACCAGGAATAGGATTTCACTGTCACCACTGTAAGCTGATTTTTAAATTCAATTAAAAAAAAAGAAAGCATAAATCTAGCAAGCACATTTTTGAGAAAAATATAGAAGATAAGGATAATTGAGTATTATAATACATTTTCAAACAACAGAAATGAAAACTATTATATTTTACCTGAATTTATGCACATTCTTTTAGAAATACTGTTACATATGTAGAGAGATAAATAGAACAGTATAGAGAGGCCATAAATAGATATGAATAGGAATTAGTATATAAGATTATATATACTTGGAATAAAGATTAATTATTCTAGAAATGGTGTTTTAACAAAAGGGTAGACAACTGGAAAATATGTTGGATTCTCTACTTCACCAATTTTATCAAATTAAAATTGAATGCCTCAAAAAAATTTTTTTCCATTTAATATTATTGGATCACAGTTGACCACAGATAACTGAAACCACGTTGACCACGGGTAATTGAAAGCAAAAGCAGGGATAAGGGAGACTACTATAGATGCATACACTTTCCCACACTATTTGACTTTTTTTTTTTAATTTGCCATTATAGTGAAAAAGAAACAAAATAAAACCCTATCAGTTTGATTTGAAAAGTTATAAGGAATTTTGTTCCTCTTGTTTATGTTTATTAGACTTTTTTGTAGTGATTCAAAGATGTAATTGTAAGAAATAAAACTACACAAGCATAAGAAGAATGACAAAGGTTTTCCCAGCATTCTGATCAGTCCACACACCTGTGTTCTAGAGATTTCCTATTGCTCTTGACATTTAAAGACAGAGGTAGGTAAATGCTCTCATTTGTGTAATTGTCCTGGTTTCATCTTGTGTTTGATTTTCCAGCTAAATATTTTATAAATAAATATCTCTCAAGAATTAGAATCCCTAAAATTACATAAATCTAACCAATGAGAGTAGGGCCATCTTGCTGATGAGTAGTTATGATCTTCTTCTGTTTTTTTTTAATAATAATATAGCCCTGATTTTTCACAAAAGCCACAGCTTGAATCACATTTATAAAAATATCACTGAATTATACCCTCTAAGCAGGAAAATTAGTTTAGTAACTCATGATCTCAGTCTCTCTTTTCAGTGCCAGTTAATTCTATAATTTCATCACTTGTTCTTCTTTTCTCTGAATTTGGGGGAGAAAAGAAAAAAAAAGAGAGAGAAAAAACAAACCATACCATGATTTTCTGAGTAAATTGAACAAAAGTAATGTCACAAAACTAGGTTATATCACATTAAAGAGAGACTATCCAGAGTAATAACACAGCCTATAAAGAAGTTGAGAAGTTCTTCCACGGTGGTCAAAGGGGAAATAAGTATTGAACTTAGCAGAATTTTATCTTTGAAGTAGATGCACAGCTACAAATAGCCAAAAAGTATTGAAACAGCCAACTCCTGCTTTATCCTGATAGCACATATGAGTCTCTCCCCACCCCCACCACTCTCAGTCTCTTTCATGTATGTGCGCGCGCGCGCGCGCGCACACACACACACACACACACACACACACACACACACACCTCAAATGGAATGGTCCAACATCCAGATCTCACATCTAGAGTTATTTGGTTACTATTTTGTTGATTGTTTTACAATATTTAAAATTATGTAAAAATCAATTTGAAATATTGTTTTAGTACATTCTTTATCAATAACTCAAAATAATTTGGAAGATAACAACACAACCCCTATAGCCTTTTTGTGTTCTATGATTCCTTCATCTCCTATATCAATTTGTTTTAGTCAAGAATTGAAGTGACAATTTGTACTCTCTTATCATGAGCAGTAGACAATATGGTAACTTTTTACTGTACATCACCAGGCTCTATCACACTATTCTACCTTGGGAAGAGGGACCTGGAGTGCTGGTGGGGAAGGGAGATAGAGACGAGCCATGAGGTTCTCCCAATCAATAACTAAATGTAAGTATATATATATTATTTGTTTGTCTGTTTGTTTGTTTTTCCCTCAACTTGTGGCCTGGCAGTAGAGTTTCTACAGTTCTAAAAATGTTATTGGCAATGGACAACCACCACTACCAGTCCTCGCCACAATTTACTCACATGTGTTCTGAAGTTCATGCAGCAGTTCTGAATTCTATCAACTCTGGATAAAATCCCCCTACAGTGAAACTACTTTAAGGCCTCAGATGCACACAGCTGACTAGACAAAATTCCATATGGTCCGATGTTTAAAAATCAGATATCATCATTCTTAAAGAGTTTGGCCTCTGCATTTTCAGGAATATTGTTAATTTTAATAAAATTGTAACAAGTAATGTTATGTAAATTAAATTTGGGGAAATATCTCAAACATTAAAGTTAAATATTTCCTTCTCAGTAGAATCTGACTTGCTCCATTTCAAATGTAAACCTCAAGTTTTATGTTTATGGGTACCTAGTACGCTTCAAAAATTATTTTTTCCCTCTTCGAATAAGATCATCATTTAACTCTGAGTATCCTGAAAAAGTTAACGAAATTTCCTTTATTTCTAACTTTCTTCCTAAAGTGTTTCCTAGAAGAGTATAAGACTTTTATCTTTTTAATTGTTTATTTTCAGAATATTTCTGAGTTTGAACAATGGAGTATTATTTTAAGCATGCCCAGCATGGCGATGCTAAGAAAAACAGCAAGGAGTTGTCCGCTGCTTCTTTAGGCCTCCCTCATCAGTGTCCTTATGGAATCAAATATCCCATCTTGAAGTAGAGACCTATTCCATGCCCCATTTTGTTAATATCTATCTATTAATTATGTCTAAATTACATTGGTTGATAAGGTTGAACAGTTCTCAGAGTGTTTATATTTCAGCTGGAGGTGCATACTGCTTCATCCAAATAAACCACCTAGAGTTTACATTCAAAATGTTCTAAAGCATGAACTCTGGGAAATCCTTAAGCCAAAATTTCCATGTGAGAGCCAAGGTTGAACAGTCAATTTAGTCTACCAAGAGAGGTAGTTCTTCCTTCTGTTCTCGTTCTCTCTCTCTCCGCTCCCCACTCCCTCCCACCTCCCCCCATTTCTCTCAACACACATTTATTATTCTTTAAGTGTCTTCACTGCACTGGGTATTAAGGATACAAAGCTGAAGAGGTCAGCATGGAAGAACATGGTAGAACTATTCACTCAAGGATTTCTGCTTAAGTGAAAAAAGTCCCCTATTCAACTGCCAAGTCATTCTGATATCCTCCAAATGATATAAAAAATAAACTATTAAACTTTATCAAGCAGCTTTTCAAAACAATAAACTGATATCCACTTGCTAAAAAAAAATGGTTCACTTTGTTCTAAAAATAAACTTATTTGATACACGTTTGGTTTTCCCTTGAAAAACAGTTTGTGTTAGAAGTTATGCATTTATCATCCTCACAATATATTGGCTTTATCAGCAGGCCTTACAATATATCGGCTTTATCAGCAGGCCTTTAATTTTTTTCATTTTTCTTCATAAAAAAAGGCAATCCTGTATCATATTACTCTTTGTGAGTGAGTGATGTGGCAGGCAAAGCCTTTCAAATTTGTCTCCAGCCACTGTTCCAGCCTCATCTCTCATCACTTCTCTAACCTCAGGCCTTCAATACCTTGCCACCTACTCTCAACCACGTGTGTTAAAGCCACTTAAGATTGCCTGTTCAAACAGCTCTAACATTTAATACCTTCGTGATTCTGATGAAATAAAACTGCTTTAAAGGGCTTTTCCTGTTCCTTTCCTGTTCACTTTGAAAAAATCCAGCTTGCCCTTTAAATTTGAAGTCAATTGTCACCTTCTTTATGAAACTTTCTCTCACCCTCTGCCCACCATGCCCCATTCACCGCCCCAAACCCACACATTCAGGCAAAGTCTATCACATAATCAGGGGGAGGTTCAGGCTTCTATACAGCATGGACCCAACACTCACCTAAACTGGCATACAGAGATATCTAGATATTGCTGAACTGGAGGGTGAGATATGCATATGGTTTTGAACTGGAGGGGTTTCTTTAATTGTCTACTTTTTTGTGTTTTGATTATACGTTTTGGTGTAGTATTTTTCTTTGAAGCCTATGAAGGAAGCAAGTTTGCACATATTCCTGAAAGGAGACAATGAGGAGAACAAATGCAACTTGGAATCTGTGTAATTTCTCCAGTTTCATAAATAAAGCTTAAGAAAATTATACCAGAGTCTATCAACAGAGAGACTGCAGGTGAAATCTAAAGGAACAATATTAATGAGGACTGTAGTGGTTAAGGGGGCTGATTCTAGAAATCTAGGATAACTGCAGCTATTTAATACAAATCTTACTACACATATCTTCCAAAAAAACTATACAGATTAGCAAATACAAATAAATCCATGTAAATATACTTTAAGCATATTTAGAAGATAAAATAATTATAATTTCAAAGTATCTGTATTTAAAATAAATACCAATTCCCAGCAAAGCTTTCTCTATAACTCCCACATTTGTGTATTCAAAAAGCGGGATCAGGGAAGGGAGCAGAAAAAGAGAAGGAAGAGTATCTATAAAAAGTCTTCAGAACATGTAAGAGGAGATTAATGAAGCTAAAATTACCCTAAGTCATAAAATACTGTCAAAGAGCATTCAGAGGCTCGGAGCACTGACTACAAGAAAGGGACTTTAAATTGGTTGCAGAACTTAATGAGACAGTCTTGAAAAGAAATGTTCGGAAGGAAAGAGAATAATGAAATAAAAAATAAATAAAATTACACTAAGACCCTTCCAGACAACATTTTAAAAGGAAAAAATTAAAGACATAAACCTACACCTTACTGCCACTTCCTGGCATGCCCCCATGCCATCTATTAAGACACTGCAATCTTCTGCTCTGACAGAAGATGGCAACCTTGGACAAGAAATCTGGGAAACCACTATACTCTTCCAAGGCAAGCAAACAAATATATATGTACATACAGCTTTCTTCTATACAAAGCTACTATAAAAAGAAAACAAAAAATTTAGTTTAAAAATTCAGCTGATAAAATTTAATCAAATAAATAATTATAAATTCAAAATAAATTATAAATTCAAGAAAAATAACACGGCAAGCAAAACTGAATTATTATCCTCAAACAAACCATTGGGGATACAAAAAGACACATAACATTAAAACTTCAAAATCTAAGAACTAAAATGGGGGATAGAACAAGAAGATATGAAACAAGAGTTGATTGATTTTAGGAAAGAAGTAGAAGATAAAACCATATGATAAACTAAACTCAATTATATGGTGCCTATATAACATTCAAAATAGATGTGAATGAAAATTTAATGAGGAACATTGAAGAAAAGAAAACAACAAAGAGAATGATTTTTTTCTTTCAAGTAAAAGGAGTCAGAGAGAAATTGGTTGAAATAGAAAATAGGCAATGAAAAGTCAACATAAGTATAAGTGGAGACTCTAAAGAAGAAAAACAATGCAATGAAACAGAACTATTATTTTAGACTATAATTCAAAATTTTTTGGAAAAAATCAAAGAATACTTGAATCTACATAATAGTCAACTAAGAACAAGGTAAAATGTTATAGAAAGATCAATCCTAAAACTTATCCTAATAA